>QLTV01000217.1:48079-97225 GCA_003457575.1 Thermophis baileyi
TTTATTTATTTATTTGTTTGTCAAACATGTACAAGATAGCAGGTATAGGTATAAACATAAACATAATCAAAGTGAATACAGATAGATGAGGACACTAGGACAGCAGGACAGGGACGGTAGGCACGCTGGTGCGCTTTTGCATACGTACAATCTTACAGGCTCTTTGTTATTGCAAGATCAAGGCTGGCTAAATAACGCAGCAAAAAAGGGTAAGAGAGCAAAAATGCCCTATATTTCTTGCCTTGGGAAGCTATGATTCTCTGCTGCTTTATCTGTGGGGATGTGCTTTTGTATATCTATATATTCTCATGGCTCTTTGTAACTTTCAATTGGAAGGTATAAGACAAAAATTATTGAATGAAAGTAGCTGAAATGAGCTAATTTACAGAAATCCAGCACCCATGACTCACTTAGGAATGAAGTTTGGGAAAGTTGTCACTTTAGTGCCACCACCACGCCTTCTGACTACACTTCCCAGAAACCCATAGGTTGTATGGCACAAGGGAGGATGGGAGGACTGTATCTTCACCTTCTTTCCCACCTCCCTCTCTCCCCTGCATCCAATCAGCTGGTGGATCGGCAAATGGCAGTTGGCTGCCTTGGAACCAAGGTTGACAATTGAAATAACAGATGAAGGAAGGTGGTGAAATAAGGACAAAAGACTCAGAAGTTTTGAGGAGTGCCAGAGATTGATGGGTGAGCCCTTTCTCTTTGAAGAAAGGGGGCCCTGGTGGACATGCTGGGGTACAGTTTTCCTCATCGTCTGCAACTTCCTTTGTCCCCTTTGTCCCCTTCCACAAGCAGGCAATTTCATTGGTCAGCTGAAGAGGATTGATTTCTGAACTCCCTGCCAGATTCCCACAAGCAACATCAATGGGGAATCAAGCAGGAAGTTGGAAGTCACTCCTGCTCCCAATCCTTTTTTTTTTTTGCCCACCCATGATCATTCTGTTTCTCCATTTAAGTAAGGAAATAGGTATCTCCGAAAGGATCATCCACAAGGGATCATGAGCTGTTTAATATGAAATAAGACTGACCTCTAGTGAAAATATCCAGCACTTCAACTCATTTGTTTTCCTTCTTCACCTGGCAGTAACTTTTGTTATTTAAAAAAAAAAAGTTCCTTAGCTTTGAGTCCTCTTATTTCATACTGAGGATTCCTCCCAATGAAGGAAAAAGGCATTCAGAGATATCAGTTTTTATGGATCAACTTCTATTTCAGATGATGCACAAAGTATGATCATCTGTTAATATGAAAAAAAATGTAGCAACTGTTGGATCTTTTCACAACACATACTTTCTCTGGATTGTGCCAAAAGGATGATTATAACAAGCAACTTTTTAGAAAGGGATTAGTTAGAAACAAAGGAAGCTGCTTTTGATCCCTAATCTGTTTAGCAAAACATTATCTCCACTGCAGGGCCAAGAACTGAATCTGAGATGAATTTTTAATTTATTTATTTGTTTGTTTGTTTGTTTGTTTATTTGTTTATTTATTTGTTTATTTAATTTATATTGCCGCCTATTCGCCCATGGCGACTCAAGGCAGCTTGCAGAATATAAAACCACATTTAAAACAATAAAACTAATAAAAAGAATCAAATTAATATAGTATAATATAATACCGGTATAATAAAATCACCCCCCACCCTGGCGACAACAGATCACACGAGCCATTTAATGGGCTCCATCCCGCTCTGGGTTCCCCAGGCCCGCTGGCAGAACCAGGTTTTCAACGCCTTCCGGAAGAGTATTAGAGTGGGGGCCATTCTAATCTTTAGGGGAATGATGTTCCAGAGAGAGGGAGCCACCACGGAGAAGGCCCTTCTTCTGGGTCCCACCAGGTGTATCTCCCTCGGGGATGGGACCCGCAGCATTCCCTGCCTCCCTGCTCTGATGGGTCGGGTAGATGTGACCGGCAAGAGACGGTCCCTCAGATATTCCTGCTTTTGCAACGGAGACAAAGTATGCACCCTTCCTTTCTGACCCTTCCCTAAATAACTTGATTAAAGGACTCGTATTTCTGTGATAGAAACATGAGTTGCAGCTTCTATTTGGCTAACACCAAAAATGCCACTATGAATATGCAAAAGTACGTGACCATACATTTGCTACAAACAGGAACAAAATTCCCTGCTGGTAATATCATATGCCATATTGTGATGTCATGAGATGATCATATTTATCTCACTGTAGGCCTCCTATTGTGACATCACACACTGGAGGTCAGGCGGTTAATCTTCACACATCACAGAAGTGCATTGGAAAGACAGAATGGAGGCTATTTTGATGCATGTGGAAAGCAGGGTGCTTTTTTGTGCATGTAACTTTTTGGTATTGAGATTTTGAGAGCACAATAAGTTAGAAGAAGAAACCAACAGAATTCTTTCAAAATACGTCCAATTATCACATTGTCCTTTCAGTCATGGACGGGAAACGCTCTGTGCGAAGATGTCCAGCTCAAGCAACGCCAGCTTTTCAAGATAACTCTGCTGAGCAAGGTATCAATTCCAGGGCGACAAGAGGATCGGGCAAGACCCAGTCAAACAAGTAAGAAGGATGCATGCATTTAGTTACTGTAACATCACAAATATATCTGTGAAAAATAATCTAAGAGAGTCTTCTTCAAATTAATGCTCTTCTTTTGAGGCCTCAATTCCCAGAATTTGCAGCCAGCACAATCAACCATTCCCTCAATTTTCTAGTCAGCTGCAATTGTACAGTATAGCTTCCTACAGATTAAGAAGACATTATGAATGATTGCACATATGCCACTGCAATTCACCAATTGCTTGTAAATGGTTCTCTAATTGCATCACTGGGTTTCTAAATGTGTTCCCTTAAAACCTGAGTTTTTCCAATCATATCCAGAAATCAGTTGCTGAGGAGGACAATAACAAAAGATAAGCTGCCAAAAGGCCTGAGTGCCAGTATCTCTTTTCCACTGTGCCATACGACAATAAGGAAGTTTTGAATGCATCTTAGGATTCATATTCAGTTTGTTATAGTTTGGCATCTAGGCCAAACAAGCCTGGCCATATCCCTAAGCAAAGCATAAGTGGTTTTTTTAAAAAAAAATAAAAAATCATACTCTTCAATTTTCTGCAATGAACCATTGGACAATGACTCCTTTAGCAAACAGTGGTGAAGAGGATTTCCTAGGAATAGTGCATTCAAAAGAATTTAGGAGTAGAAAATACCATAACTTTATTTACGTAAGATAAAAATCACCTGTGGAAAGATATCACATGCCGTATGTTGAAATATATCCTAATGTAATATAACTGTAAACATTCAAAAGACGAACATTGGAGACTGGAAATCACTACAATCGATCAAACAATAGATTGTGCAATGTGATAAACATGGAATTTGGCATTTCTTAAAAATCTTAAAAGCCGATCTAGGAACTCCGATTGACGGGATCTATGAGAAGAGCCTTCTCTGCTGTAGTGCCAGCCCTCTGGAACATCCTGCCCACTCCCCGGGTGAGGATGGTCCCCATCCTCCTATCCTTCTGCAAGAGCCTGGAGACGTGGCTTGGCCGGTTGGCCTAGGGACCCAATAAGGAAGTACATCACTGGAGATATTTGCTAGACCAACTTGTTGACCCCGCCTCCCCCCTGTGCTTCCTGCTCTCCCTCTGCTCATCTTTTTAATTTCATATTTCAAATTACTGTACTTCCATTGTTTATTTAATTCCTTTACTATTGCTATTTTTATATTTTTAATCATTTTTTTCTTCATTTTAATGTTGTAAGCCACCCAGAGTACCCCACAGCGAGATGGGCGGCAAACAAACTTAACAAACAAACAAACAAACAAACAAATCTTGTAATATCTAACATAACAGCCTTTGTCCAAGAAATTTAAAGCAGTGTAGACAATATTGAGAAACTGGACTGAAGAGTTATCTGGATATGAAGAGGGAAAAGTGACTTAGAGCATGTGCGGGTGCCCAATACCATCTAATGGCACAAGCTTAAATCAAGTTAATTGTAATAACATATTGTTAACTGAGGGCTTTGAAGTTTAACTTTGCTGTTACCCTTGTCAAACATCTGGGAAATCAGAACATTCAGACAGTTCAAATGAGTATAAATGTGTATAAAGATTTATTGCAAATTTAAACTCTACAAGAATCTGACCAACTGACCATTAAGGGAAATGTGCGGGAGATAAAAGAGACATTCAAGGTGGGTTGGACTTCTCTTGTGGGGGTGCACAGGGACTTGTGACTTCTGACATGTTTGACCCCTCCCTTGGGCTCAGCCTGGTCATCTGCTACATACTGTTAACTATTTTTTCTTCATATATATAATGTATGACAGGTCAAATTGGGTTGCAAATAGATGTAGAAGTTTATAAATCTGGGACCTCTTTTGCAAGGGAGAAAGCTATTATTGTTGCAATATATTTGCCAGTGTTCAACTAGAAGGGATTTTTCTTTTTTGTCATTTTAACTCACATCTTTTTAAAAATGTTTTAGTTTAGTTTAGTTTAGTTTTTGTTAATTTTTTCCCCTTTGGATTTTGTGTTTTAATTTTTTGAATAAATTAAAAAGTATTGGGAAAAAGTATAATCTAAATGTATACATCTCCCTTTCATAGTCCAAATACTGTACTCACGTGAACACAAATGAACAATAAAAACAATACAGTGAAACTCTGGGAAAGATGGATGTAACAATGGGGTTCAAAGGTTTTTCACACACCTCCCCTGGATCCTGTCTGCACCTCCCCAAGACAGTTACACCATGTTGGGGAAGCTATAGGCTAGAACCAATTTTTAGGAATAGCAAATAGTATTTTAATATGCCTTGTTGCCACAATGGATGGGACACTAAGGAACATCATTCTTAGGATAATGCATTGTATTTCAGGCAGCCTCCACATTACAGCTATAAAGCATGAAAAAAGCTTTATTTAGGAGCTGTGGTGGTGCAGTGGTTAGAACACAGTATTGCAGGCTAACTCACTGTTCACTGCCAGAAGTTCGATCCTGACTGGTTCAAGGTTAACTCAGCCTTCCATCCTTCCGAGGTGGGTAAAATGAGGACCCAGATTGTTAGGAGCAATATGCTGACTCTGTAAACCGCTTAGAGAGGGCTGTAAAGCACTGTGAAGCGGTATATAAGTCAAAGTGCTATTGCTCAGTGCTAAAGGGTTAGTATTTTTCACAGTAATTACAAATGGCGCCCCAGCATAACATGTACATTTGTAGAGCATTGGAGATCATTTGTAACTCCTCTTCTTCTTTCAGCTGGTACCTGCTTAATTCTTCAGGAGGTTGTCCCAAGACATCTACTACTTCATCTAACCAGATGACTTCAATTTACGATCAGGGAGAAGAAAATGGGCGTAAGTCTAAGACATTTAGGCTTTGGATACCCACCACTAATGATTAGAGGCCAGAGATAAAAAAAAAATCCCAGAAAAATATATGTCAGGATTGCATCTTGAATCTTTTTGCTAGTTTAGATCTATGCAGTGTATACAAATCCACTAAAGATCTTTAGTATTGGCCTGACAATGCATAATTTTGCAGTTCCCTTCATATGTTCTCTCTAGCAATTGATCTATTCAAGAGGGCCAAGAAATAAGAATAGGAAAGAAAAGAAACTACTGTACAGATTGTAGAAATATATTGATGCAGATGGAAGTCAGAGCAGCTGCTGCCAATCCAATCTGTATACAGAAATTATTGATATAGGATGATAGTGATGACTGGATAATGAGATGGGTTTTCTTTGGCAGGAGGTTTTACTAGAGAAGTCACTGCCGGTGAGAGTTGCTGTAACCCCTTCTCATCTGATTCCACAGCTTCATCTGAAAGGAGTACGCTGAGTATGTATCTAGCAGTTCCACTTTCCTACAGCTTTCCTGAACATATGGTGCATTTGATAGCTAAAGTTATTCAACCAGAAGCTAGACAGCCTTCAATCAGGGATGGAAGTTAATCCTCCAAGACAACTTCCAACTTTAGAATATCATGATGGTCACATATTGTTTTGTCTTTGAGAGGTGGAATAATATTTAAGTAGATTGACAAATATAAACTCTTCTGGAATTTTTTCTTATCCACTTGACACAACAATTGTCCCAAAGGTGCTTTTTTTTATATAGAATGATGGTAGCAAGATGTTTCACCTGTGCTCATGCTTTTCTGGAATACCAGTTCTGTAGTACACAATCTTACGTGTTCATCCAAACTTATAGTAAGCTCTAAAATGCAGGAATGACCGACTTGAGAATACCCTCATCCATCTTACTCATCTACTGTACATCTTCCTATATGTAGAAAGGGACAGTGTGTCTCAGAAAACTTCCATCACTAAGACTGACCATTGGACATAATAATTTTCTGACCTAGTGTGAAAGTCTTAAAATATATTGCTAAGATGACATTTTTTAAAAGAGTACGAATTCAGGAATTCCACCAGCAGTTTTGGTGGACATGATGCAGCATTTAAAAATAAAGCCCCCCCCCTTTTTTTATACAGTCCAGAAAAAGTTAGCCTTAAAAAGTCTAACTGAAATGAACATTTAACTCTAAAAGTTCCTCTGATTTTAGTAAGATTTAAGAAGGCCTAATCTCCTCTGGATTGAACCTAAAGTCAGTAGTAGTGATTGACTATATTCATATAATCTACTGTGTTTCAGATTAAGCCACTTCATTGTATAATTTTGCATATCAGTAATTTGGAATATCAGTAATTTGGAGATCCTTATTTGTTAAAATGGGATGAAGATCTAGATCTCAGTGCAACCCAACATTTTATTTTGGGTTTTAATCAGTGGTGGGATTCAATTTTTTTTTACTACCAGTTCTGTGGGCATGGCTTGGTGGGCGTGGCAGGGGAAGGATACTGTAAAATCTCCATTTCCTCCCCACTCCAGGGGAAGGATACTGCAAAATCCCCATTTCCTCCCAATCAGCTGGGACTCAGGAGGCAGAGAATAGATGGGGGCGGGACCAGTCAGAGGTGGTATTTACAGGTTCTCCAGAACTGGTCAGAACCTGCTGAATCCCACCTCTGGTTTTAATGTTGACTATATTCCACCACTTGCTAAAATAGGGTTTGATCCTATATCTCATGGTGTGACATGATGAATCATACATGGCAACAGCATACATGGTGCATACAGGAGATAGTACTAACTGGTGTATTTGCTAAGAGTTTGAATTGTGAATTTACCAATTTTATTCATTTATTTTTTGCTAGGAAGGTATTACCGGTAACTTATCTTCATACTTACAGTCCTCAGCAGATCAGATGACCAAACAAGTATATTCCCAGCCAGTTACTTTATAAACCTTCAGAAACAACTCCTTAACTGTTTTGTGAATTGTTCTGTTTCACAGAAACCATATGCTGCATTCCCAGCCTTATTGTATATTCTATTATCTGCTTTCTTCGAAAACTTTTACAATCCTGCTGCTGTACAAGGTAAGTAGCAATGTAAAAATGTTCAAAAGCTCCTTTGGAAAGAAATCATAATCAAGACAACTAACTTTGCATCTAATAGTCTTCTCTATTACAGAAGATCTGCCTTGGGTGGGGTAGAGGTTGGAAATATCATATATTAGATGTCTTTTGACATGCAAGACTCTAAATAGGCTAAAGAGGTGTTACCCTAACACCTTTCTTATTTTAATTGTCTTAGTACACTTTATGTATTTTAAATATTTAAAAATTATTTTATTTGTTTATAAATTCATGTTATATATTAAAATAATTTATTATAATTTTATGAAATATTCCATTATTATATTTTAATGGTGCGTTTTATGCACAAATTAATTATCCTTATTTCCTTCCTTCCTTGACTCTAAAAGTAACAGATTCTGCATGGTCCCATTTGCAGTTCCTCTCTCACTCTCTTCCTGGTCCTAAGTCCCTCCCTCTAAATTCAAGTCTACTTCTCTCAGATTCTCCAAACCTCATATCTTCTCCAGCCAGCTTACTCAGCAATTTCTTTGGTGGTGAAAGTTGCCAAGCTTGTTCTACCCACACTGGCTGAGCTGGGAATGGGACAACCCACCCCAGCCAAGTCGCTGCAACCAAACTCGCCACAGCCAACTCACCATGGGACAATTTAACAGTTCAATTTTATTATTTAAACTAAATAAAAAAATATTTTAATTTTTGTTATTTACATTTTATTCTGTCCCTCCTTTTCCATTCTTTCTTCAATGATTCTATTCCACCATTTTTTTGATATTAGTGTAACTCTTGTCCCGCAGCGAGTTGTCCTATGGAGAGTTGGCCATGTCGAAATGTCATAGACCCAGCTGAAATACCCACTGACCTCTTGAATCCTTTGCATGGACTCAAGCTGCCTCTCTCCTCCATTACTTGCAGGAAGAAAGGCAAGGCTTTTATGCAAGCACCCTGCATAAAAGATATGCCCCACATATCAAGATAACTGATTTTAAAATGCATGTAGATTGAATAATGGCCTAATAATTCAAAATGTATATGCATCTATCACAGACCATGATGATATGCAAAGGACAAAATACGTGTCATGGTGCATGTATTGGCCTTTCATATCCCCAATATCACATGACGGTACAAAAATCAGGTGGTCTGCAAGATAATGCATATTTCATCATTTGCCCTCCACCTGTCAAGATGGCTGCCTCTTTCTGGATAATTTTGGATTGCTCTCAAACAGCCAAGATATGTGGAAGGAAGAGAGAATGTCCGTGAAAGATGGGAAATAACATCCCTACAAAGGCAATAGTTAGGTAAACAGGCTTGAACCCAGGTCAAGAAAATAATGTGAGAAAAAATCTCAGACAGGTCCCTCCCCAGGTCACATGAAGATATAGTGAAGAAGGGGGGGGAAGCAAGTTGACTTACTAGCTTCTGTTAGTATAGCTTTACAATAAAACATTTGAATTTATATGGCTTTAGTTTCTTAAGTCTTGTCTATCTTATAGGATTGACAATATCATATATCATCATATCATGTCATTCCATTCAATCTGCATGATAATCTTATTCTAATTTATTCCAATAGCCTCTTGCCTTCACTTAAGAAAGTAAGAACCAGCTTACTTCCTCCATTACTTGCAGGAAGAAAAGCAAGGCTTTTGTTATATCTTCTTGTACTGCTTACTCACAAGTAGTCTTTCTGCTGATCCTCCTGCTGGTTTCCAACAACTCTTCTTTTTCTTTTCCTCTCTCTTCTGCTTTTCCATGTCTCAAGCAATGTAATAACCTGAGCATTGCCTAGAATTTGATGCTTGACCTGTTTTACATGCAGGCAATTTCCAATTCCATCTCTGCATATCCAGTCTGGGAAAGGCCCCTGTTTGATATCTAAGAATGCTGCTAACACCTTAAACAGTACTGAACTGGTTGAACTCAATAGATGCAACTTCCTAGGTGTTTGTTCCCTTTCTCTTGCAACAGCTAGCATAGCCATAATGTATGATGCGATACCATTGGCACTGGGGGTTAAGGAAACACCCTGTTTGATGACATCACACCATGCATTGTTTTATGGCAGATATCAAGCAAGGAAGAGAGGAGAGAGAAAAAGACATGAAGTAGCAGCAACCCTTAGAATGACTTGTTAATAAACCTCTCTGGTTTGGAAGGGAACCAGCAATGCCCTTGGGTGACCTTCACCATTATCAAAATTCCTATTCTTATCCTTAGCAATTCCTAAGAATTTTTCCATCCATTGACTTTCCTTTAATGATCCTACCTTCCTTCTCAGAAACCAAAACCCTATGGCAAACTGTGTGAGATGCTTGACGTTCCTCATCATAGCTGTCTCAGTCATTTATGGTAAGTACTCATTGTTCCACTTGAGATTTGAAAAACATCTGAATAGCAGCAGGTTCTCATGGATTGAACATAAAAGGTGCTCATGTCGAGGATCTGAGTGTCAGAAGTCCCAATGTGCCAGAATTTATCCAGAAAAGTTCATGTTCTAACCCAAGTCATGTGGGCAAGGCAGAGGTTAAGGAAGGTCTGTTTATTGCTCATTATCACAGTGACAAACAACCCACCAATGCTTTTCCCTCACTCTGGGTTTACAAACTAAGTCCCAGACAACCCACGAGCAAAGAGGGAGGTAAATCCAGAGTTCCAGCAACCAAAACATAGTCCAAGAGTCCGAAGTCCCGAGAGCTGCGACCAAGTCCAAAGTTCAAAGAACAGGATCCAGCGAAGCTGGGAAGAAGCACATCAAAACGAGCAAATGTTTCCGACAAACACATCTTCCCAAGCATCTGATTCAATCATCCTTCCCCAGCTTTCCTTGTGAGGAAGGACAGGGCTGCTTCCTTGTAAGCAACCTCGCTGATCTCCTCTGTGCCCCTCTCTACTCTGCTCTCCTCGTCCGCAGATTGGTGGGGGAGGGAGCACTTCCTCGTCAGAGGTAGTCTGGAGCCTATCATCTCTGTTGGCCCTCTGCAGCTGCTCTGCTCCTGCAGGAGGATCCCCATCCAGTTGCCCCACCCCCCAACCCCGCTGCCAGACGGCCCTGGGACTTCCTCATCCTCAGCCCCTGGACTCTCCACTTGTTCGGAGAGGACTATGTCCTCCCTGTTGGACAGTCCCAGCTCCAACTCCTCCTCCTCTGAACCAGGATCTGACAAAGTCATGGCCCACCTGCAGATTCTTGCAGGACGAATATGCATGGAAGTCAGCGGTGGGTTGCTCCCGGTTCGGCCCGGTTCTAAGAACCGATAGCACTGGCAGCGGGAGGCTCTGCCCACCCGCTCAGGACGCTTCTGCGCATGCGCAGAAGCTTCTGCGCAGAAGCGTTGTGTGCACACGAACCAGTAGCAAAGGGTTTTAGAACCCACTACTGATGGAAGTGCACAGCAGAAGTATCCAACCTGCATGCAAGGGCACGTTATTGTACATCCTATGACTACTCAACTTTTTCTCAGATACAGATTTTTCTCTCAGTACTGAAAGAGATTCTGTAAGAGCAAATTTGGGTAGGTGGTTGAAGTAAACAAAGGGAGTTTGAATGGCAAGTATTGGTAGGAAAAAGTGAGTTTTTAAATGCTCCTTCAGGTAGTGGGAGATGGCTGTGTGTGGTGATATTTTTCTTATATACACTTCTATATTACTCTGTGTTTATAAAACTACTTCTCCAAGTTTTTCTATTCTTTCAAAATGAAGGAGAGAATGTGTCCAGTGTTCAGTAAAGTTGCCAAATCTCAGTGTAGGTAGGATTAATGTACTTCTTGAAGAGTTTTGAGAAAAGAGGATAACATGTTAGAGACTTCTTTCCTAATACTCTGTGCCACTTTAGCAATTTCTTGGACATGAAAAGGCATTTGTAGAGTTCATTGTAGAAACTCTTCCCATTTTTGCTTATTTCTTATAGGTACCGTTTACTGTGTTTGTCAATACCTGCGATTGTCAGATGGCCTATCATCAAAGGTAAACACCATTCCACATAATAGACAGAAAGGGAAGTCATCAAAATGGTTTGGGGCCAGATTGGGCAACTCATGGAGAATTTGGGAAGCATGCAATGGGCCTCAAGATAAAATGGCTGCCACACACAAAGAGCCTTTCCTCAGTAGCGATTCTCAATGGAAACAAGCCCTTGCTGGATAATAAGAGGCCATCAGAGGTGCTGTTCACATTTGCTTTCTTGGGTTTTGAGGCTACCAGAAATGTTGTATCTGGAAAACAGCAAATGAATTTGTGTATAGTCTGCCATCATGGAAGTGACAGTTAAAACCTGGATTTCCTTTTTAAAAAATAAAAGAATGGCTCAAGTAGCAAACCTGGCTCCTCTACTTTTGCATGCTCCAATAATAGGTACTCCTTGTTTAGTGACTGCAATTGGCAAACTACAAGTTGGTTGTTCAGCAAAGCTGTCACTAAGGAAAAATCACGACCACAATTCTGCTTATTATTTTACTTCAGCTTTCTCTTGCTTTACAGCAGGGGTGTCACACTCGCGGCACGGAGGCGTCATGAGCTGGCCACCCCCACCCCCCAGTTTAGCGAAGGGGGGAAAAGTCGCAATACGTCACGTGACGACAACGTGACGCCATGAGTTTGACACCCCTGCTTTACAGCATTAGGATACAACCCCAAACAGCTGTGTGAGCCCAAACAGTGTGGAAGGTGTCGGGGGAACTCAATTTATGAAGAACCTGGAGAAAAGGCCAAATCATATACCCCTTTTCTCCTACTTCCCACCGTTTGAAATGCTCACCCTGGCACTGGGATAATTAGAAAGAAGGGAAATGATGTTTGTATTTACATTCACTGGAGAGTGAGCAGGTACATGATGGGGAATACACATTGAAAGGAGTGTAGCTGCTAGCTTCTTAGGAGGCAAATGCCTTCAGGGTGAAAGTGATTAGGATTTTGTCAATTCCAGGCAGCAGCTGCCAGCAGGCTGTAATCAACTAATTAAAGTTACACAACTGAGCCTGTTAAGTTGTTCTCAGTTTTGGAGGAAGCACTGCTACACAAACAAGCAGCTCAGAAGTGACAGCTTGGTTGAGTTTGATATAGCAATTAAAGTGCTGGCTTAGAAACCAGGAGACTCTGAGTTCTAGTCCTGCCTTAACCATGAAAGTCAGCTGGGTGACCTTGGGCCAGTCACACACTCTCAGCCTAACTTACTTGACATTGCTGTTGTGGGAAAAATAAGAGGAAGAAGGTGTGTTGGGTATGTTTACCACAATGGGTTATTTTGTAAAAAAAATAATGGAAAGTGGGATACAAAAAGCAAACATAAATAAAAATTTCTTAGCTCTACCACGGGGCATGGGATAAGCACAAGGCAATGCGGACATTTAACCAAATGATGTTGCAAAGATAAATGTGGGTATGGGTATTACTTTTTCATCAACTTTGTAATAGTAAATTTTCACTATCTGAGGCAATCACTAAAGGAAGACTATCTGTAATCAGTATGATAAGATTGTAATTTGCCGCATAATTCTGGCTGGGTAGGTATGGAATTGAACTTAAGTCGAGAAGTATATTTTTTTTCTAAAATGGTCATAGATTAATTACAGTTAATTATGGTTGGGGTCCACATGTTATCAATTGTTTATATTAAAGTTGAATCATATCTGTTGTTTTCCTTCCAACAGGAACTTACAAAAGTGTATGAAACTGAGCTGAGTGAACTCTGGTAAGGCTATTCTACATCCCTCCAAAATATCTTAAAGAAAAAGACTTTACTCATTAATTAAATTTATAAGCTGCTTCAATCTATCTCATGACTCTGGGAAATTTACAAAATACAATAGTAAAAACAAGAATGTACATAAGCTTTAAAAAAAGTCTGGAGATCGTCATCCAATAAACCAAAACACCGCAAAGAGGCCTCTCCCCCTTCAAACCTATGATATGGAAGAAAAGTCATGGTTTAAGGGCTTGTACAGGATAGGAACTGTACAAATCTCGGGGAATGTGGCTTATTGAAATGCAGCATCACCCCAGCCAGGCTTAGACCTACAGGAACCGTCTAAGACAGGGCTGCCCAACCTTGGCAACTTTTCAGACCTGTGGACTTCAACTTCCAGAATTCCCCAGCCAGCCATGCCTTGGTCTAGGAATTTAGGCCTCAACCCTCATGACCTCATGTACATTAGGGTTAAAACAATAGGTTGTCCAATCCCATCCTTGGCCTACACCAATCCCTTTGGAGGCAATCTTAAGATTGAAAACACATTGGAAGACTTATCTGGATAAGTATGCATTTGCTTTTGGTTAGAGACTACAGTGCAACATTCTTTCGCACCCCAGGAGAAAATATTTAAGCTGCAATTCTATGGACCTTTCTGTGGAAGTAAGTTCCACTGAATTCAATAAGATTCATTCCTGACTACGTATGTTTAGGGCAGAGGTGTCAAACTCAAGGCCCGCGGGCAGCAGTGGGTTGCTCCCAGTTCGGCCTGGTTCTGTGAACCGGTGGCGGCGGCGGGAGGCTCCGCCCACCCACCCGGGATGCTCCGCCCACCCACCCAGGATGCTCCGCCCACCCGCCCGGGACGCTTCTGCGCATGCGCAGAAGTGTTGCGCATGCATGCGAGCGCACGCGTGAACCAGTAGCAACGGGTTTTAGAACTCACTACTGCCCGTGGGGCTGCCCTGGAAACAGTGAAGGATTGGCCCATGGTGCCTCTGCCAGCGAAAACGGAGCTCAGGAGGGCCGCGCGTGGTAGCCCTTTTCACTGGCAGAGGGCTGCAGAAGGCCGTCACAGCAAAAAATGGAGCCCAGGGGGCTGTGCAGGCTGCCCCAAGTTCTGTTTTCACTGGCAGACTGCTAGCAAAACTACGAGCAAAAGTGGATTCCCCCAGCCCCACCCAGGCCACCACAGGTGCCCCCAACACAAGTGATATCGAGCTGGCCATGCCCACCATGGCCACGCCCACCTGTTCCCCCTCCCAAAGTCAAACACAACCCTGATGCGGCCCTCAATGAAATCGAGTTTGACACTCCTGGTTTAGGGTATTGGGGTCAGGCATGCTTAATATATACTTTCCTGAATCTATCATCCTTCAGATTCAGGGAAAATGCCTTAATGTCCAGGCTTATGTACTCACAATAATTAGCTGGTGCATTGCAGGCCCAGGAATGGTCTGGAAAACAGTTACGATTACAGGCAGTCCTCAACTTACGACCACAATTGAGCCCAAATGTTTTGTTGCTAAATGAGACATTTGTAAGTGAATTTTGTCCCTTTTTATGACTATCTTGCTACACTTGTTAAGTAAAAATCTGCCCTTGTTAAGTTAGTAGCATGGTTATTAAATGAATCTGGCTTCCCTATTGACTTTGCTTGTCAAAAGGTTGCAAAAAGGTGATCACGTAACACTGGGACACTGTGACCGTCATAAATATGAATCAGTTGCCAAGCATCTGAATTTTGATCATGTGACCATGGGGATGCCGCAACGGTCCTAAGTGTGAAAAGTGGTCATAAATCACTTTTTTTCAGTGCCGTTGTAACTTCGAACTATTACTAAATGAACTTTTGTAAGTCAAGGACTACCTGTATTACATTAGTCTACTGCAAAGATCTGGGCAACACTAGATGCAGGGGTGAAATCCAGCAGGTTCTGACAGGTTCTGGAGAACCGGTAGCAGAAATTTTGAGTAGTTCGGAGAACTGGCAATTACCACCTCTGGCTGGCCCCAGAGTGATGAGGGAATGGAGATTTTGCAATATCCTTCCCCTGCCACGCCCACCAAGCCACGCCCACCAGCCACACCACGCCCACCAAGCCACGCCCACGGAACCGGTAGTAAAAAAAAATTGGATTTCACCACTGACTAGATGGAAGCAACAATAGAATGATTTGTATCCTTTTGTTGCCATTTAACAGTTTTTCAGAGTTTTGCAACCTGTATATAATCCTGACACCCATTTTCCCCCTTTATTCCAAGGAAATCACAACATCTGCTTGAAGAACAATTCCATGAAATTCAGGGCCTTAAAAACGAAATGGATCACATGCATTCTGAGATCGGCAGCATCAGGAAAGGCATTCTACAGTCCACAAAGCAAATCCTTGAGGAAAGTGACTTTCCAGGAGAGAAGAAAGTAGGAAGCTGAAACTAATCTCAGAAATGCTCTGGTTTCCTATCTTTCCGGATTATCCTTTTCCTTTGCACATCTATTGCTACCATAGAATGTCAATTTTTTTTTCCTTTTACGAAACTGAAGTCTGTTAGTTGTTCTCATGCCCAGCCTCAAGAGTACCAAATATGTTTAAAAATACAGTAGGGAAAACATTGAACCACAGTGAGGGTTTCTTTCCTGCTGCAAAGGGTATGTTATAATTTCATACTGGGCACTAGTATCCCATATTGCATCCAGTTTTGGTCACCACAATATCAACAAAATGTTGAGAAAGAGTGCATAGAAGAGCAACAAGGATGATGCTAAAACATACAGAGAATGGTTACAAGAATTGGGTATATCTAGTCTAATGAAAAGAAGGATTAGGGATGACATGAAAGCAGTCTTCCAATATTTGAGGGGCTGCCACAAAGAAGAGAGCATCAAACTGTTTTCCAAAGCACCTGAAGGCAAGACAAGAAACAATGGATGGAAACTAATCAAGGGAAAAAGCAACCTAGAACTAAGGAGAAATTTCCTAACAGTGAGAACAATCAACCAGTGGAATAAAGTTTGGACAACCCCTAGACCCGTGGTGGCGAACCTATGGCATGCGTGCCAGAGGTGGCACGCAGAGCCCTCTCTGTGGGCACGTGCGGCGTCGCCCCAGCCGAGCTCCATCATGTTTCTCCGTCACGTTTCCTGCTGTCGTTTTCAGGGAAACAAAAGTTTGTGGGACTAAAAAAAAAATTCAATCAATTCCAACTTCTCACAAAAGAAAAAGATCTCGCAAAGTTGGAATTGATTGAGTGAACTTTTTCATTTGCGTGCTTCACAATGGGGGAGACGGGGTCCCCTCCTCCTGAAGCCCATTACAACGCAGAGCCGCAATGCGACCCTGCGTTATCTCGGCTCGTTCTGGCCTCCTGGATGTCAGTTGCTTTTCATGCAGAGCTGCCTGTGTGGGGATGCCCCGCCTCCCCGCCGGCCAGCTGAGCTTTGGTGCACTGCTCCTGGGCTCATTGGCCTCCAGACGTCAGATTCCCACCACCCAGCACCAGTTCAGGGGTTCCTTCCCCACCCCCCGGGGGGGAGAGAGAAACAGAGGGAGGCAGTGAGAAAGAGAGAGAGGGGGAGGGAAAGAGAGAGAGGCAGAGAGAGAGAGAGAGAGGGAGGGAAACAGGGAGGGAAACAGAGGGAGAGAAAGAGAAACAGAGAGGCAGAGAGAGAGGGAGGGAAAGGGGGGGGGAGGGAAACAGAGAGAGAGAAAGAGAGAGGGAGGGAAAGAGAGAGAGGGGGAAAGAGAGAAAAAGGCAGAGAGAGAGGGAGGGGAAGAGAGAGGGGGAAGAGAGAGAAACAGGCAGAGAGTGGGGGAGGGAAAGAGAGAAACAGAGAGACAGAGAGACAGAGAGAGAGGGAGGGAAAGAGAAATGATATTACAAAAGTTTTTCGAGAGAGAGAGAGAGAGTGAGAGAGAGAGAGGAATGGAATGGAATCATGATAGAGATAGCGATAGCGATGGAGATGGAGATGAGGGGGAGGGAAAGAGAGAGAGGCAGAGAGAGAGAGAGAGAGGGAGGGAAACAGGGAGGGAAACAGAGGGAGAGAAAGAGAAACAGAGAGGCAGAGAGAGAGGGAGGGAAAGGGGGCCTGCCTTTATCATTATTTTAGGTAGTAAAACCTCAGTATTCAGGCTAAATTGCCTTGTTGGCACTTTGCGATAAATAAGTGGGTTTTGGGTTGCAGTTTGGGCACTCAATCTCTAAAAGGTTCACCATCACTGCCCTAGACAGTGCTCATGATAGTGATACTTACAATAAAGGGTGCTCATGATAGTGATACTTACAATAAAGGGTGTTCTAGTATGTTTTAAGTCCCACTGCTCATGATAGTGATACTTACAATAAAGGGTGTTCTAGTATGTTTTAAGTCTTTATGGTGAAGACAAAGCACTTACTGTTTTGGAGAGTTGGGTGGTATAGAAATTTAATAATAAATAAATAAAATAGTAAAATTATGGGATTACCCATAATTACCCAAAGTTCAAAGGGAATTTGTAGATCTCCAACCTGCTACATGAGATGGTCTATCTGGATTGATTGATGATGCTAAGAATTATTAAATCACCTCTCCTTTCTACCTACTTTTCTTCTCCGCAGAAGTCCCAGCCTTCATATCCAAAAAACATGGGCATTGCACAGAGATTTCTGCACTGACATAAAGTTTCGTCTTTTGACATTGGCTCCAAAATGCCTTTGTCCCAGGGCTGGCTACAGTGCATGCTTCATAACTATCATCTTTTCACGTACTTAAATCACATATGAAGACATCTGAATACTATCTAAAAGAATCGTGGTACACACTGTTTTAAGCACCAGCAGCCACTCCTTAGCTAAAATCTGATATAAAAGAAATATTATTAGATACCAGTTAACATTCCTTTATGGGCTATTCATTTGGACACATTTTTTTCCTATCTTTACTCAGCAAACTTGAGGAACAAACCATTTCCTGAATTGGCAAATTTTGGCTTTTTTGACATGATGCTTTATTGTCCATATTCGTGCATCTGTTGCTAGCAGTTGGAACCAAGTCTATGGTGCGATTTATAACTTATGGTGTCTAACGTATGCAACTGATATTTGTATAAACCATTCCCCTGATGCATTTTTTCTTCTCCTTTACAGGAAATGCTCGATATGATCAATTTGGCTTTTAGGAAGATTTTTGAAGATGATATACAGAAGGCTGACTGGGCTCAAAAGTCAATAGGTAATGCCCTGACAAGATGGAGTGGCTTTGGGTTTGCAACTCATGGCCAGGAGTGCCTTTGCATAAACTGCGAGTTGTGCACCTGTTACACCCAGTTCTGGATCTTGAGAACCTGGTTGCCCTTGAGCTTCAGTTGATTTAAAATTCAATGGTCCACATAGTTTTGCACAAAAGAAGATTTGTGCATGTATCACCTCTTTTGAGGGAACTTATCAATCTGCTTCTGGGTGCAACTCAAGGTGCTGGGTATCACATTTAAATCCCTACAAGGACAGCCTCTCCTCAGTTACATCTTCCTGGCCCACCAGAGTGGGAAGGCAAAGTATGTTGTGGGTTCCATCTATTAGGGAGGTACATCTTGTGGGGCCAAGGAGAAGGGCTCCCTCTACAGTAGCTCCCTCCCTTTGGAACATCATTCCCTCAGAAATAAGATTGGCCTCCACCTTGTTACTTTTTTGGAAGGCTTGGTTTTGTCAGCAGACCTGAGGACCCCTGGTTGATATGGAGCCAACTGAGTTGCTGATGTGAGTTTGTGGTAACTGCCACTGGGGAGGGAGGGTTAATGGGGTTTTTACACTGTGCTGTTTTAATGTTGTAAGTTGTCTGGAGTGACTGTGTAAGAGTTGGGCAGTCATATGAATATGTTTAATAAATAAACATATATATTGAAGGAAATGTGCGCAAATAGACACATTGAGCAAACTGGTATGAGAATTGAATAGAACTGAACTGAAGCTTGGAAAAAAAATAAGTGACTTGAAATCATATTTGACAGATTTTTCTCTTTCTACACTAATCTCTACAAAAGATGAATTACTATTGGATAATTATATATAAATGAATGTAAATTCTGATGAAAAGTTTCTTTATATTTTACTCTGTACTTATTCTAGCCTTTATAAAAGTATCATCTATCTATGTGGAGACTATCTATGTGAGAACTGATATTGGGAAATTACATGTGAATGAATGTAATTTCTGATAAGAAATCTCTTAGTATTTTACTCTGTACCGGTACTAATTCTAGACTTTAAAAAAAATCTGTCACTTAGCTTCATGAGAAAATACATCTATGTGCTCACTAGAAATGGAAAACAACTTGAGGTTACATAATCATCTGTCTGTCTATCTAGGAGCCACGATCGATAAAGACAGGACATCTAAGACTTATGATTTTTTGCACCAGGAATACTGTTGGTTCCCATTTATCTCCTCAGCCAACCCCCCTGAAACTATTTTACAGGTGCAGTATTTCTATCATTGCCATTAATTAATTCAATAGAATAGTACAATTTCTCAGCTAGAAAAATAGTACTGTCCTCCGAGTCCAGTTTCTATCTCATAACTACATACATGTCATTATTTTCTTCTGGATGTTTTCTTTAACTTCTCAATCTAGCCTACACTATAGCCCTTGGATTTCCTAGAGATCTTGTATTCCAGATCGAAATGTTGATAAAATCTGACTTCATTTAATTTTAAGGAAAGCTCAGTGCAGCTTGTTATGCTCATTATGTACATATTTGTGTATGGCTCTGCAAACTTTTTCTGCAGTTCTTCAGGGCTTATTTTGTTCTGACTTGAAAATATAACTGTTGCATTTCATTGCATTACACTAAGGCTGAGTTCACAAATTACAATAATATGATTTCGGTTGGTTTAGAGCAGGGTGAGGGATGCACAAAACTCTCCAGCTCAAAAACAAAATATCCCAGAGAAGAGCAAAATGTTCCCTTTCTCCTTTCAATGTTGTTTCTGAATGTATATCTGGAATAGTTTGTGAAGTTTTGTGTTGCTGTCTTTAAAAATATTTTAAATGATGGCAAGAGCTGTGATGATACAGTGGCTAGAATGCAGGATTGCAGGCTAACTCTGCTCACTGCCAGAAGTTCAATCCTGACCAGCTTAAGGTTGATTCAGCTTTCCATCCTTCCGAAGTCAGTAAAATGAGGACCCAGACTGTTGGGGGCTGCTGATGTTGTAAACAGCTCAGAGAATGATGTAAAGCACTGTGGAACGGTATATAAATCTAAGTACTATTGCTATAGTGTAGACTGTTTGTCCTTATTTATGCCTTCTGGACATTGGGAAGCAAAAGGAGAATTCTCTCCCGTTTCTATAGAATTCTTCATTATTGGGCTTTAGAATGGAAGAAAATGGTCCCTTGCATATTTAGTTGTTGAAGCATTGGCTGCTGGTGATAAATGCTTGGGAGCATGCCATCTTTAGTAACAATCTGCCAATCTTCCAGGAATATTCCTGTAATGGGCTTAATCCCATCCATCCCCTTTCTCTGTTCTTTTCACCTTCTACTTTCCTCGCTTTATGTAATCCTTTTTCCCAGTTCCTCATCCATTCCCTTCATTTCTAGGGGGATGCAAATAAAAATGTTGGAGATCCTGGACCTTTCTTGCCCATTCTCTTCACTAATCTCCTCAGTGAGATTAAAAGGCAGATAGACAGACAGACAGACAGACAGACAGAATGAGAAAGAGAGAATGCCTCATTTACAAGGGAGGAATGGGGGAAGAATGACATTTTCCTGGTTGCAATTGATTGGAAAATTTACACTTGTTGGGATATTATTCTGGTTTAAATACAAAACGCTATTTACCCACTAATAGTTTACTTTGCTGGTGTATCTGACTTCTTAATAAGCCAGAGAAAACACAGCTTAGAGGTCAGAAGCAATTTTGTCACACATTCACAATATAGTTCACCATACTCCTGGAGAAACCCCAGTTGTTATTGTACTCACACATCAAATCAATCTGCAGGACCTGAATTCAGACTGCATCTGTTGAGCATTTTATTTATGTGAATTGTCTCCTGTTTGTAGCCGGATGTTAACCCTGGAAACTGCTGGGCATTCTCAGGATCTGATGGCCAAGCAGTAATTAAACTGCCTGAAAAAGTCCAACTCACAGCCATTACAGTTCAGCACATCTCTAAAGCAATAGCTTTTTCAGAAGGAATCACAAGCGCCTTAAAAGATTTCTTGGTTTATGTGAGTACAATACTGTTTTAACTTATCTTATATCTTTCCTCTAAGGTGCATTAAAAGAACTCCGATTTAGGAAGCACTAAGGCTAACTAAGCCCTTGATATTGAGCTGATATATGATATGGAGCCATTCTGGTATTGAGGTTAAGGTGAAGGATTAGAAATCAGGGGTCCGAGTTCTATTCCTCCCTTTAGTATAAAAGCCAGCAGAGTGACTTTGGGCCAGTCATTCTCTCTCAGGCCAATTCATCTCTCAAGGTTCTTGAGAAAAACTGGGAGGTGGGAGCATTATGTACAGACCTTAAATTGTAACAAATAAAAGTAGGATACAAATCTAATAAAAATATTAATTAATACCTTAATTTTGGATATGCAAGCTATTGTTCCCTTCGACAAGCTCCTTGTGAAGGGATTAGCACATGATACACTGCCAACTTCTCTAGAGTTTGGACTGGCAACCTATCAGTAGAGGCTGGATAAGCTAGTAATATTTGGAGTAATGGGCTAAATGGCCATTCCAACTGTAGGATTCTAAGACAAGCAATAGTGTCTTCCCAACTCTACCAGTTTCCACCCTAAGTAGTCTTATTAATTTCTCTTATTCAATGGTATGGCCTCACCTTCCCTGGTGTCTTTAATTCAGCAAATGACTAGCAGTTTCTTTGCTTCTTCCCATATGAATTCATTTAAAGATTGTCCCTTTCCCTACTCCATGGGATACTTCCATCTGGGACACTTCCTGCCTTCACTACAACCTCGGGTACAGGATAGTGATTTGGAATACAATATGTGGGAGGAGGATGAAATGGACAAATCTTTTGCCTGCTACTTCCAGCTTTTCCTGAGGATGTCAGTTTCCAGATCAGTACGCCAGAGTTGCTGAAAATCAGCAGCATGGCTTTCTGACATAAGCCCTAACATAGGTATCTTAACATCATGTTAAAAACAATCTCGAAAGCCCCTGGCAATAGTCAGGGTGAAAAGTGTACTTATCATGCCACTCTCCGTAGCTCTCTGCCCATTTCATATAAAATAATTCCACTCACCATTAAAAGATTGCATGCCTGTCAAGACTCAAGACTCCCTTTTTTTGTTTCTGCATTGACCTGATTTTGTTGGCCAAGAACTCTTTCCAGGTTGTCCTTCAGGGCCGCTGCAGCATTCAACTCTTCTTTTGAATCTTCTACGCTGATTCCCTCCCTTTAATTTTAGGGGCTAAATGATGAAACAAAAGAGGAGATCCTGCTGGGAACATTCATGTATGATACTGAGAAAGAATTAATTCAGACATTCCAACTGAAGGTAAACTAGAAATGAGAGAAGTGGGGTAGAGGTAAAACTAAAGTAGGATAGAGTAAAACCGAAGAGGCTGTGTCAGAGTGAGCTGTTTTGAAAGAACCTCTCCAAGATCTGCCCCATCTCCTAAAAATCTGACAACTTTTAATTCAGTATTTTAAGGAGTGGATTAGGTAAGAGCTGGAAAACCAGAGCTCCTCCTGAGGGAATGTAGTTGAGATAATCTGTGGCACTATACAGGTAGTCCTCGATTTACAACAGTTTGCTTAATGACCGTTCAAAGTTTTAATAGCATTGAAAAGTGACTTATGACCATTTTTTCACATGTATGACCATTGCAGCATCCCCATGGTCACGTAATTTACATTTGCACGCTTGACACCTGACTCACATTTATAATGGTTGCAGTGTCCCGGGGTCATGTGATCAACTTTTGTGACCTTCTGACAAGCAAAGTCAATGGGGAAACCAGATTCACTTAACAACCGTGTTACTAATTTAACAACTGTGGCAAGAGAAGTCGTAAAATGGGGCAAAACTCACTTAACAAATTTCTCACTCAGCAACATAAATTTTGAGATCAATTGTGGTCATAAGCTGAGGACTACATGTACTGATGGGAGCTAATGGGACATAGCTAAAAAAAAACAACACCCCACCAACCTTCTTTCTGATGAATAACAATCCCAAAGCAGTTATATCAGCGTTTGGGAAACAGGTCTGCAGATATACAGGCTTTGCACTCTTCTATTAAACAGATAGAGCCATTCAAGATGATGACTTCATCTCTATTGCTTTTTATTATGTTTGTTCTTTTCCCTCATCTACGTTTCAGAATGAACAAGAGAAGGCGTTCCAGTATGTAAAAATCAAAGTGCAGAGCAACTGGGGAAATCCAGAGTACACCTGCATTTATCGAGTCAGGGTGCATGGAAGGATGGCCAATATAAACCTTTTGGGCAAGAAAGTGGATGAAATCTCCCAAGATAAATAAAGAAAAACAGGAATATGAACATTTATACTGAACAAGTGTAAAAAGCACCTAGAACTTGCTCCAGCTTTTCCCAGGGGAGAATGGGAAAGAAAACATGAGGACATACTAATGATGTTGAGTTATTTGACTAACAGATTTCAGTTTGATTTCAGTTGAAAATTCAGTTAGATTAACACAAAGGCTTGCAGTTGTTAAACTAATCTGAGTTGCATGAATACTTTTGATTCTGTCCAATCTCTCAAAAAGATGAGGTGACTGGAGGTGATCTCCCAATAAATATTTCAGTCCAGATGCACAGAGGCAAATGTACTGTGTGAGAAAAATACAGAGAGAGAACAAGAGAACCTCTGTTGGAATATGAACTTGAAATATATTCTGAGAGTTATCAGCCGGAGCTTAATTTTAGAATGTTACTCCTCTTTCTGATGGGCTTGATGGAAGGAAAAATACTTCTTTCATGACAGATGTTTAGTTGATCAGTGGTGTCTCCCAAATGGACATAACTAGCAACACAGTCCTATGTGTATCATTTGCAAGTAAAGTCCCAATGAACTAACCACGTGGCCTAGGTATGCTTCTTATGGTCTGCCTGTGAAGGAGGAGAGATGGTGATTTCTTCCCTCAGCAGTTCACTGCTTCTCTATGTTCTTTGTGGATAAATGGAATGATCTCATCACAGAAGAAGAGTTGTCATTTCATCCTAGACAGATCATTGTTTTCTCACAGTGCGACATTCCTTGTCATATAGCAAAGTGACAACCAAGTCTGGCTCTAGGCTCGTGCCCTGGCATGCACAGACCTCAATGAAGCAAACCAAGAGGAAGAGGGGCATCAACATATACTACAGTGTGAAAAACAGCATACTGAGTTAAAATAGCTTGTACATCTACAAACAACCTGGCTCTGTTGATAGGTACAACAACTAGCATTAATGAGTGCACAAACTCCACCTTGATCTGCCAATAAGAAATCTATAGCCATAGGGTTCTGAATAACAATTTGAGACACTGAGGAGACTTCTGTTTGTAGTCTTCTAATGGCATCAAGCCATTATAATATTATATTATAATTATATATGTGCGCTTTGAGGTTTGACTGGTTTTTAGCACAGCAGAGATGTTAAAAATCCAAATAAATGAGTCATATTTCCAACAAAAAGTGCCTTAATGTGGAAGGCTAACAATACACACAATAAGTATCACCTATATCAAGAAAAGGGGTAAATATCCATGTAGTTATAAAGTTATGTCTTAATGAGTCACTCTGTTGACTGAGAAATAATATGTATCAAGAAAAGCAGTGTCATGAAATGTTAAGGAGCTTTCAACTAAGGATCACCCTCCATAGGTTGTGTACACACTGAGCAACCTTTCAGCTTTAAATGTACAGCAAGGTTGGAAGACATATCAATAAGAAAAATATCCTTTCCACTCAGTTGGTGAACCTGGTGTAGTGTTGGCTATCTTGTTTAACATGTTCCAAGCCATGCAATCCCTCTCTTCTATGGGCCAAGAAATCCTTTTTCCGGAGGAAAATGATTTGAAAAGATAAATATAAGGCCAATTATTCCAACAGGTTACAACTCTCACAATCTGCTATGCCCAATATTCTGCAAGTATTCACTGGACTTGATGGGAGTACTAAGGTCTTGTTTGCCTACATATGCATTGTAGATACATCATACACATAACAGATAGAAGCATACAAGTAATTACATGCATACAGATCAACACCCAAATGTTCACCGTCCCCCTGATCCATTAAACTACTATAGCTTTAAGTTTTTAAAGTTTTTTTATAGTTTCAGGCCCCAGTATGAATTCAGTCATTATATGGTTGTGCAATGCCAATCTGGTAGCTAAAATGCAGATTGCTCTTTTCAGCATCTCTAGTGATCAGGAAGAGGTGCAGTAAAAAAAAAAGGCATTGTGGTTGCTAAAGACTAACCAAGTTCATTATCGTATAATTTTCAGTAGTTTGGATAATTCTTTCTGAAGTGGCTGCAGTTTCTCTTGACAGGTTCCTATTGAAGTCTACTGAATCAAAAGACAATCATTAGCCATTATTGTGTGGAAGCTAGGGTTCTATTTTTTCACCGAACATCTACACACAATAGTGCCATGTTGATGTCATTGGGCATTTTCTCAGTCTCCTTCTGTAGTTCTGTCAGTTGTGCTTACCAAGAGGAAGGCAGGTTCTGGTTTCCACATATGGGGCACAAACAAAAGTTTCTGTTGCATAGACAAGGGGAGGTGAGTGGCTTCTCTACCTTGAATGGCCTGTGGTCAGACAGGAGGCTGTTAAAGTTGTTCTGTTCTTTAGTTGTTAAAGAAAGTTAGCTTACCAGAATCAGAAGAATTTGTCTGCTTTCACCTTAATTCCACATATCTTTTTCCTTTAGGGAAAATAAATCAGAAAAGGTTAGCATTGTGGCTATGTGTGTCATACTCATGTATGACACACATAGATGGCTGGTTTCCATAATGTGATAGGATAAAGGTGAAGCCAATAGTCCAAGACTTAAACTGTCCAGTTCATTCCTATTTATTCCAGCTGCACATGAATTTTAATACCTTCCCATGCTTAACTCCCTAGATAAAATGAGATCTCACAAAGCTCACAGATACATGAGTACATATTCCTTGAGTGAATGGATTAGTTCCAGAACCATATATATATTGTTAGAGAGTCTTCCCCCTCCAGGTCCTTTTAAATTTGTTTTTTTTTTAAACTTTGTTCCTTGGGGGCCAATGACACATTTTGGATTGATTTCCAGGCAGCGGGAGGAAATGCAAGAAGCCAGTGATAATTAGCATGTGATTGGGGGGCGTCCCATCATCTGCCAACATATTCCCCATTGTCTTAAGCCCAAACTGAGGGGCCCATTTAATTAATTTGCTGATAATTTGCTCATCTTCTTCCCTGGCGCTTTTCACTTCTTCTTGCTGTCTTCTACAAAATTATTATAGAGAACTAGAAGGTCTCCCACCATCCACATCGATTATGCCTTTCATTTTAAGTTTCCAATTTCGACAGGCTTGCACTTCTAGCCTGCTAAATTGCCTGAGGGAACAATTTTAGCTCGATCTCGTTTACTTAGCCCTTTTAAAGGACCTTTCACACTTTCATGGGCACGAAGAAAAGGGTGATGAAACGTCTGCAAGAAAGCAACCAAGTTCAGAGAACCCCAAGGACCCCTCAGAGCTGACTTGACACGCTCCGGATGGGACAGCTCAGGCATCCTGATATTATAATTAATATAACACAATAAACGCAACACATAATTATATATGTTATGCCTATATTACATACAATTACTTTATTAGGAATCACTAATATTAAGATTAGGAATACTAATCATTAAGCGGCGTGCAGAAGCGCACCAGCGTGCCTACCGTCCCTGTCCTAATGTTCCCTTTTATTCGTATCCATTTCATGTATTCATAATTATGTTTTTATATCGGTTATCTAATACATTCCTGACTAAATAAAATAAATAAAAAATAAAAAACTCTTTTGCATATAGAAAAGGCATTCAAGCTAAGTGGGGGAGCGGTTGGGAAAAATCCTTTCCCGTTCGTTTTAAAATACAAAACGAAGATATTTCAAGACGCTTTAGAGTCCTCCTGTCTACTCCAACCCCGGTAATCATGAGGGGAAAAAATAATGAATAAATAGGAAAATCTATGGGCAAGCTACAATAACCGGAAGCAGATGTCCTTTCGTATAGCGTCTGATATAGCTTGTCTTTATTCCTATCTCTATGGCTGGGCACGCGACTCGGAAGTGACGTCTGCCCACGCCTCCCTCCCAGGACTGTCCTCTCGCCGCAGGAAGGTCGCGCAGGCGCAGAGAGCCGGGGGGCCCCGAAGCAGTGTCCGAGATCGGGGTTGGCCAAGATGTCGCGGGGTTCGGGGATGCAACCCAGAGACCTCCCCGAGGAGGTGATCGGCTACACACCGGAGGAGAAGCTCCGGCGCCAGCAGCTGCGAGAGCTCCGGCGCCGCTGGCTCAAAGACCAGGAGCTGAGCCCCCGGGAACCGGTCCTTCCCCCGCGGAAGGTCGGCTGGGTGGAAGGTTTCTGGCAGCGCTTCCTTCAGCCCGAGAGGTTGTGGAAGAGACAGGTGAAGCCCAGGAGAAGGAGGGGAGTGGGGGGTTCCCGTCGGGCTAGCCTGGGTGGTGCCTTCTGGGCACGGGGGCTGAGGACGATGAGGGTTGTAGTACAGCATCTGGCCCGGGCACCAGTTTCAGCGAAGGTGCTCTACTAAAGCAAAGCAAGGTTTTGATGGGTTAAGATTGCAACCCTACATTTTATTGGGATTAAAGGTAGAAACTCCCTGGTCCTCTGGATGTGAGATCCGACAAGCGCTACTTAGCAGACGCGTGTTATGATTTGTGTGGTTTAATACCCACATACACACCTCTTCTTGACATCTTGCTTAAAGATGCTTCTCTAGTAATTACTGGTGTCTTTTTACGGTTAGAAGTATTGAATCTGTAGATCGTTTGGTCACGCCACTCTCCAAGAAAGCTAAAATTTTTGAGTTTTAAAAAATGTGTTAAGATAAATATAATGATATACTGTATATGGTAAGGCTCCCCATAATAAAATATGTAAATATCCCTAGCAAATCAGATCTTCCTGGGTTTTGTTTATTGAGCTTTATTGACTGGGTTGGATTTAGATACTGTCTCTATTTCAGATTGAGTCTGAGTGGGTCATGATGTAAAAAGATAAAAGTATAGTAGAAAATAGAAAAAAAATAGAGATTGAAGAATGAAGTACAAAGGGGAATCACAGCCATTAGCTGCATACAGGTAGTCCTTTGACTTATCACCACAATGGAGCCCACAATTTTGGTTGTTAAGTGAGACATTTGTTAGTGAGTTTTGCCCCATTTTACGACTTTTCTTGCCACAGTTGTTAAGTGAATCACTGCAGCTGATAAATTAATAGCCCAGTTGTTAAGTGAATCTGGCTTCCCCATTGACTTTGCTTGTCAGAAGGTCGCAAAAGGTGATCACAGGATCTTGGGACGCAGCAATAGTCATAAATATGAATCAGTTGCCAAACATCTGAATTTTGATCACATGATCATGGGGATGCTGCAAAGGATGTAATTGTGAAAAGTGGTCGTAAGTTACTTTATTCAGTACTGTTGTAACTTTGAACGGTCACTAAATGAACTATTGTAAGTTGAGGACTACCTGTATAGTCTCCAAGGACAAAGGTGATTAATCTTATTCAGGACCCCAGTATGGCCAAAATAACAACAAAACATCTTTAATACATACATATGTTTGAAGTAAGTCCATTGAAACCCAGGAATATTTTCTAACAAGAGTGTTTTTCAGCCTTCTGTTTTTGAAAATCTCTGAAAAACTAAATTACAGCTAATGCAATTAAAAGGCACAGCGTTCTACAAAGGAAATGAGGCCTGGGTGATGTATTTCTGTAATATATCTGGGATTTCCTATATTTGGAGAACAAAACAGGCTTTTTTCATAAAGGAATTTGGCAATATGTGAAAGTTCTTAATTTGGGGATAAAGAAAATTTATATAAAGTCTCTGAGATAACCACATAGCAATAGCAATAGCACTTAGACTTATATACTGCTTCATAGTGCTTTACAGCCCTCTCTAAGCGGTTTACAGCGTTAGCATATTGCCCCCAACAATCTGGCTCCTCATTTTACCCACCTCAGAAGGATGGAAGGCTGAGTCAACCTTGTGCGGGTGAGATTTGAACCACCAAACTGCAGCTAGCAGTCAGCTGAAGTAGCCTGCAGTGCTGCACTCTAACCACTGCGCCACCTTGGCTCCTAAGGCACCTTTTATCTTTCAGCATGGAGGGAAGAGCTGAGAAGCTTGTCTTTCATTTTGTGTGAATTTTCCTATCTGTATCCAACTTATGAAAACTTATTTGGAATGAATTAGCTTTATGGCTAATTCAGCTATGCATAAAATTATAGTTTAGTGCAGGATAAAATGATAAATAAATATGTACAGATAAATTTCTCTTACCTCGAGGCTATTCCAGAAGGCAAAGGAGATTTATTCCTACAGGATTGCACCATAGTTTGCTATTACATAAAAATAACATTAAACATAATTTTTAAATTTCAACAAATCCAATGAAATTGTATTGATGTAATCAATCGTCAAAGAACTAATTTTTAAAATTATTTTTAGGTATTCAATATCTACAATGCTGGAAAATTTACTATAATTAACCTTATTATTCCTCTGTGGCTTGCCCATTATATTGTCAAGTATCATGTCCAGGTATGTATGTATGCGGGGTGTATCTTTTTGCTGATTTAATTCCAATAACATATTTTATTTCTGATATTAGAAAGCTAGGCTCAGGATATGTTAAAGCCCCCCCCCACCACCACCGTCAGAGTGCTGAAATGTGCCTTCTATTTTAGCTTCTGAGACACAACAGAGTTTTTTCTGATGAAGCAGGGATTTAGGATGGGCCTGTTTCCTGATTGGAATAGTGCCTGTCCTTTAAGAAGTATTACTGTGCTCAGCACTCATGATTTGGTGTGGAATGGTAGAACAGGAGAAAAGAAATATATTTGTTTTTTTACTATTCAGTCAATCTGAGATCCAGTGGCAGTACCAAAGGTGATCTTTTTCTTTCTAATCTGATATGCCCCCACCAAGAAAATGCAACATGCAAAAATCTTTGATACCATGCTACTACAAAATAATAATTGTGAATGCCTACAGTGTGATCAGAATTTTGTCTAAATTCTTCTAAGGGGTGAGAGATTCTGGTTAAAGCACATAAAGAACAATGCATTGCGTCAGTAGCTTTCCTGAACACATTGAGTCAATATTAATTGTTTTTGTAGGAAATGGTACATGAACCGTTAGATTTAATAACTGTTAACTACTCTTTTAACAATAATGACTTTAACATTTTTCTTTTCCTATCGCTTTCCAGCATATTGCCTTGGAAATATTTTCAGTGATACTTCTAATCTTGCATGACCTACTTGCTTTAGGTCATGTCACAACAATTTAATTGAGTAAGGTCTGGGGTTTGACTTGACCATTTTGGAATGTGAAAGTTCCTCTGCTATAGATGTTCTCTTGTGTGTTTAGGATCATTGTGCTGCATGGCTCACATTTGTGTAAGCTTCAACTTATACCCAATACTACTCTGATATTCTTCTCTAGAATATGGTAGTACAGTCATCCCAAAGGTGCTTTTTCAGGAGGCAACTGGACTTTCTTGTTTTTCGCTTCTCATCCAAGGAGCTTCTTCACCTACATGATGTTTTTTGCACCTTTGGGACAACCATGACCTGGGTGACTGAGAATCTCTATAGACATTTAGCTATGCACTTTGGGATGAGCACCCTCCGAATGGTGCGGGAGTATGAACGGATTTCCAGAAAAAACCTACAGAAAAAAAATGGCAGATTACAGGAACCATTTGCGCTTCCGTCGGAGTTGCAGATGACACAGACTCATCCCCAACAGCCTGCGCCTCTCTTCAACAGTGAAGGGACACAGGGCAGAAAACATCTTGCAGCCAAGAAGGCTCCACATACATTTGCACTACTCAGGTGACCCTGAGGACACAGATCAACCTCCTAGTGGCCTCAACGACTCTCTAAAAGAATGCAATTGACGAGCTGTCTGCAAGGAATATAAATCCTTTCATTTCCTGCCATCCAGTCAGAGCTGAAGAAGCTTCTTGGATGAGAAGCGAAACGTCTTCAAAGAAAAACAAGAAAGTTCAATTGCCTCCTGAAAAAAGCACCTTTGGGACAACCAGGACCTGGATGACTGAGAATCTCCATAGGCATTTGGTAGTACAGTCCTGAATTGTGGAGTTGAAAGTGACCTAAGAGGTCACCAAATTGAATTCTCTGTGCACTGCAACATTCACTACCTCATCCCCGATGTAGAACTATCCAGCTTTTCTTTGAAAACTTCCAGGGAAGGGGAAGATTGATAGTTCCTCCTGTCAATATGTTTTTCTTTATATCTTTGAAGTTTCATCCCATTAATTCTAGTCTTACTAGAAACAAGTGAGAATAAGTCAGAACCCTCTACAGCAGGGGTCTCCAACCTTGGCAACTTTAAGACTCGTGGACTTCAACTCCCAGAATTCCTCAGCCAGCAAAGCTGGCTGAGGAATTCTGGGAGTTGAAGTCCACGAGTCTTAAAGTTGCCAAGGTTGGAGACCCCTGCTCTACAGTGTGAAGCCCTTCAAATATTTGAGCTAGCTATCACATCTCCTTTCAAACCTCTCTTCTGCTAACCTTATCTAGATCTTTTAATCATTCCTTGGCTTGTAGGACTTGATTTCCAATCTTTTCACCATGTTGGTAGCCCTTCTCTGGACTAGCTCCAGTTTATCAATATCTTTTAAACTGAGTTGTGGAGGGCTGAACATGATATTCCAGATGAGGCTTAAGGCTGAGTAGAGCGGGACAATTACTTTCGTGTCATCTGATATCTGTGTCTCTTGAGCTCCTCGAGATATCACTGGCTTTTTTTTTTTTTTGCAGCTGCATTACACTGCTGGGACATGTTGAGCTTGTGATCCACTAGTACAGTCAAGTTCTCCTTATATGTGCTGCTCTTGAGCAAGATTTTCCCCATCCCGTATGTTTCTTTTGTTTGTCTCACTTAGTGGCATTACATTTCTCCCTATTAAATTTCTTTGTTTGTTTCCACCCACTGTTCCAGCCTAAGTTCCCCCCTCCTCTCCTCCCAAGTGGTAGCCGTTTTAGCTAATGTATCCTGCCTTGATGTCTGCTGCAAATTATCCATTGTTCACTTAATAATCGTGAGCAATTTGGGTCACAGGTCAAAAAACTGCCCTTAGCCATGTTGATTCCACCATCATTTCCCATGGTTGCAATGAAGATCTTTTGTTGGAATGCAGCATATCAATGGTTTCCCCCTCTCCCCCCCCCCCATGTAGTGTTTTTCATTAAGACCTAGTGGTTCTGCTTTCGCCTCATCTGTCAAAGTGTCATTGTTCGAACAGCCTGCTATATCATCCACATGGCTTTTGACAAACTTGAGACAAGCAGAGGGTACTGAGGTGAGAAATCTTCTTTCAACAACTACAGCTACAGGTTTCTTCCAGTGCACGGCACTCTTATTCAGAAAATTTCTTACAGTGGATTTATGAATAGCAATAGCAATAGCACTTAGACTTATATACCACTTCATAGTGCTTTACAGCCCTCTCTAAGCGGTTCACAGAGTCAGCATATTGCCCCCAACAATCTGGGTCCTCATTTTACCCACCTCAGAAGGATGGAAGGCTGAGTCAACCTTGAGCCGGTGAGATTTGAACTGCCGAACTGCAGCTAGCAGTCAGCTGAAGTAGCCTGCAGTGCTGCACTCTAACCACTGCGCCACCTCGGCTCTTCTGAATGAACATTGGTATCAGAAAAAGCAAGAATGGCTTGCAGATCCCTGGGGTTGTTCGTGACCTAACAAGAGTATTGTACGTCTTACTGTTGAGCTGAATATGTGTTGGATCACCACTCCTGGGAAGAATAACCATGTGTCCTTCAGGGTAGACCCGATTAGGAAACTGACTCCACTGGAAGATTAGAGCTGTTCTTTCTTGAGATAGGCTAGAACACGGATGTCAAACTCGCGACATCACGTTTGCCATCACGTGACGTTTCGCAGCGTTTTCCCCATTCGCGGAACGGGTGGGCGTAGCCTGCGCATGATGCATCCAACACGCAGGCCACCAGTTTGACACCCCTGGTCTAGAACAACAAAATCTTGCAAGCCTGATTGTGCTTAACCACTCCCTCTTATGTCAGAGAGGAACCTGTTCAAGACTCTTCTAAATACTCTTGTTTCCAGGACATAAGGAATTTTTTGGGCCCCTTTTATAACAGTTCTTGCCCATTTTCTTCAAGGTCATCTTCCCAATTTACTGCATAGAGTTATTGCTTTTTTCTCATCATGCAGTATTCGACTGACCATAGATTGATGGAGGCCAAATTCTTTCACAATGGTTTTATAGCTCTTTCCAGCTCGTGAGCATTAGCAATCATACATACGTAGACAGACAAGACAGGTGAATTTTGGCTCAAGGTGTTACATAACAATACATTGTTTTATCTTTGGTTTGAATTACATTTGTTAATGGAACTAAGGTTCTAAAAATGGAATTACCTGTTGGATTTGGCCCCAGCTCTGCAGCAAATACAAAATTTTAAAATCAAACCAACAAAGCACTTAACATCAACCATGTACAGATGTTTCTCCAATGACCTGGGTCTTTCTTTGAAAACTGAAATAGAATCTTAGTGTGATGAGCTTCAACTTTGCAAACATCTGTTTGCCTGTAGGCAAGACCTTCAGTTAACTTCCATCTCTTTTTGACTACTATCATTTTTCCCCATTCTAATACTGCCGTTTGACCGTACCAGTAATATATTTAGTAAGCACCTGTGTAACTTGGGAAATGTGTTGTTCTTTCACTGTTAAGAATTAGTGTTATTCACTCGTGCTGATATGCACAAATAAGAAACTGATACAGGTATTTTCCATAGGCCTAATAAAAAATGAGTTCCTCCTATTCGTGAAAGTGTCTATATTCTGATTTTAATTGGTTGCAGAGAATTTTGCTGAGAACACATTGAGGTCAAATGTACTGATTCCATAGTATAAGGAATTATACCAAGATGGGAAAAGTCTACCTGATAAATTCCAAAGAACGTCCAAATTATTACTTACTTTGTGATCATTATTCTGCTGTTTTCATTTGCAGGTTACTCCCCATGGTATTATTCAAAAAAATCCTACAATATATCCAGTAAGTTGTCTTCTTAATATTCTATGTAACATCTATTTGTGTAAAAAACCACCCACCTTAAGATTAAAAAATTAAGGAAAATATAGGCTTATTGTATTTCATTTAATTTTTGCCTTCAAATCATTTTTGACTAAGGTGACTGCAGTTTTCTTGGTAAGGCTGTTCTGAAGTGGTTTGGCCTTCCTTCCTAAGGCTTCCTAAATACCTCTCTCTGAGGTATTAGCCAAAAGTCACCCAGTTGCTTTGTGCTAAGACAGGACTAAAATTTGCTCAGTACCTTTAATTCCTTCCTCAGCCAGGAGCATCTACTAAATTAGAAAGGGAACACAAAAATATTTTTGGAAAATAAAGGATATGTTGCTTCATTGCTTAGATTGCTTTAGAATGTTCTCTGTAGTAGCCATTTCTTTAATTCTGAATACTGAACTCCAGTTACAAATATAGGTTTGAAGTAGACATTTACTCTTATGACCTGTAAAAAGATTTATTTTTATAGCAATACAAAGTTATAGTGGTTAACACTGTTTGTCCTACACCACGGGTGTCAAACTCGATCACGTCACGTGACGTATCGTGACTTTTTTGCCTTTGCAAAACGGGTGGGCGTGGCCTGCACGTGATGCATCCGGCCCACGGGCCGCCAGTTTGACATCCCTGTCCTACACCAATTTGTTATATAACAAGGATTTCTAAGATAAGAAAAATGTCTTGCATAAATTGTGCATAAATAGTACCAAATCTTCTTCTGCAAAACAAAAATGTGGAGGTACTTAGTGTATGTTTTCCTTAAAATATTTTCATATTCTGATTTTTTTTTTTCATTATCAGGGAGACAAGATGGAGGAAAAAGGAATTCTACCACCACCACATGGAACTGCAGCAGAAATACCATTTTGTGAAGACTGAGAGACTCTTAAGACCTGTAAAACGAAAACACTTACTTTACTGTTTCCTATATAAATGAATATATAATTCAAAATGGACAATAAGAAACGTAATGATTTTGGCTAATGTGCGTATATGTGGGAGGCGGTGCCATGCTGGGATGGTCTCTAAGGGTAGTCACTAATCATGTATAGATACTGAATCCAACAACAAAGTATTTTGGTTATTGATAGGCCTTAGAAAACATACAACATAGAAACAACATTAAAAGATAAATAACATGAAATAAAAGATGTACATAGCAGCCAAAGAAGATAAACTTTCTTCATTCAGGTAAACCACTTTGAACCCTGAAGCTACTCACATCAAAGTTTCAGTGAGGAGACCATCATAAATATATCCAGAACAAATAAACAGGAGGGTTAGTGCTTACTGCTTTACTAAGCTTGGAGAAAATTTAATTTAATTAAGTCTAGTAAGGGCCTGTTGACTCTTGATGGCTGTTAAGCAGATTTGACATTGAAAGAGTGCATCAGCTGAAAAATGATTGGGATAAAAAGCAATTAAGGTCTGGGTATTGTACCAGAGAGGAAATCTCTTCTACAAGAGAAAGTCAGCACTCTAAAGAAATATTTACCGAAGCACTAAGCCATTTGCAGACAGGCAAACACAAGCTGAGATTCAACCAGATAAGAAAAAAATGGTCAAGAAACCCAAGCATCGAGATAATTTATGAAGGGAAAGTCACTGATACAACAAGGCGTGACAAAAAGACACAAAAAAAGAATTCAGTTGGATAAAGATTTTACCAATTCCTCTCATTATCTTCTGTTGTAATTACGATTGACAATAATAATGATGGAGAGAATGGCACCACAGAAACTAAACCTTTCAGCTAGTTGCCAACTAACCAGTGATCTTTGTTTTTACGTCTGGCACAAATGAGTTGGTTGATAACACAAAACTCAGTTTGAATAGCAATAGCAATAGCACTTAGACTTATATACCGCTTCATAGTGCTTTACAGCCCTCTCTAAGCGGTTCACAGAGTCAGCATATTGCCCCCAACAATCTGGGTCCTCATTTTACCCACCTCAGAAGGATGGAAGGCTGAGTCAACCTTGAGCCGGTGAGATTTGATCTGCCGAACTGCAGCTAAGCAGTCAGCTGAAGTAGCCTGCAGTGCTGCACTCTAACCACTGCGCCACCTCGGCTCTTGTGATTCCCCTTTCCCCAGCACAACAGTTTCTATTCTTGTTTTACTATTTATTATTTTTAACTATTGTTAAGCTCCCCCTCCCTCCCCCCTTGCAAGTCATATGCCAATGGGCAAATATACAAATTTAAATTCTAGATTAAAAATAAAAATCTATTAAATTCATTGCAAGGCCTACTTTCCACATCAGCTCAGGAATATAAGTTATTTATTTATTCAGAAAAGTGCATTCTGTAATCTGGCCTTTTTGTGTTTATGTCTACTGCTGCCTCTTCTTTTTTCGTTTTCCCCTGCTGTGATGTTTCCTTTTCAAATCATGGTGGTCTCTGTCAGAATGCTGCACATTTTTCCAATGATCAGCTGAAACTCCAGAGTCTGAGGACAGCTGAACAAGATCAGGGATTATCCCAGCTAATGGTTTGACATAGTCAACAATAACACAGCTGTCCGAAGAATTGCCGCTATCACCATTTACCTCGACATTTGCTCAGGATGGTGGCCCCAAAGCATAATGGGAATTGTAGTTCAAAAGTTTATTGCTACTGTGTGTGTGGGGGGGGGGGGCTTGAATCGGCAGGTCCACATTCCCCGCACTCAGAAGGGGTAAAAATGACGTTCCCAATTTTTTCTTACCCATACAAATAAATTTATCAGTCAATATGGATACCAAAAGAGAAAGAAGGGCTCTTGACTGCACAATCTTAACACGTGTTTATTTATGAATAAAAACTCGAGCAAAACAAATTCAATGCAGAAGTTCCTGCTGTCCCCTTCCCTTTTCCCTTCTCATTCATTCATTCATTCATTCATTCATTTCAATTCAATTCAATTTATATCCCATCTGACTCCCAACAAATTTAGGCAGTTTACAAAATGTTAAAACACACCTAAAAGAAAGAAACAACATAAAAGAAGACAAAGAAACAAAAAAGAAAGATGGGAATGGTAGCTAACCAGATGGGGAACAGAGAAAAGACGAGAGCTTCAATCATACTTGCCAAATGCATAGGCAAGATTCTTTTCTCTGATGTCCCAAAGGTGCTTTTTACTTTCTGGTTTTTCTTTGAAGATGTTTTGCTTCTCATCCAAGAAGCTTCTTCAGCTTCAGAAGTTGTCCTTTGGGACAACCATGACCTGGATGACTGAGAATCTCCATAGACATTTCTCTCTGATGAAACTTGGAAATTGAGTGTTTGTGCTGCTTTGTATTCCTTCTGTATCCCTAAAGGGAGTTTTTGTCTTTGGATGCTTTGGGAGAGTGTGTGTGTGTGGGGGGGGGGGCAACGGATAGGGCTTATTTGGAGGAGGCTCAACCCTTCCACCCCAATTTATCTCAGGTTGTTGGGGTTCTGCCTTGGGAGGCAGTGTCATGCTTACGACCTATGCGGGAGCCCTCCAAAAGCCAGGGAAAAAATGTTACTTTTCAAAATGTGATCAATAAATAAGATAAAATAAATATTTTGACTTCGGTGAAAGGATAGCTAGAAGCTGAACCCTATTTTCTGGAATACCAAAGATTTCAACAGACTTCCAACTCTGCAATGAGTTTGGATCGGATAGTAGCCAGGGATGATGCTGCACACCTATTCCAAAGTAAATTGTAGAGGATCTAGCTAGCTTAAAAACTTTGATATTCTTGGCAAGATGGGGAAGGGCAGGGATTAAATCAGGAGGATGGAATCAAACAAAGAGCGACATATTTTTGCTGGAGAGTGACAGCGGACATTTGTCCCTGCACTGATCATCACTAAGTGTTGTATCTTACGATTTATGAGGAATGTATTTTTACAATGACTATGATCATGATTTATCATTTATTGCTTGTATGTACATTGAGAGCTTATGCACCAAGACAAATTCCTTGTGTGTCCAATCACACTTGGCCAATAAAGAAACCTATTCTATTCTATTCTATTCTATTCTATTCTATTCTATTCTATTCTATTCTATTCTATTCTATTCTATTCTATTCTATTCTATTCTATTCTATTCTATTCTATTCCATTCCATTCCATTCCATTCCATTCCATTCCATTCCATTCCATTCCATTATCTTATTCCATTATCTTATTCCTATCCTATCCTATCCTATCCTATCCTATCCTATCCTATCCTATCCTATCCCATCCTATCCTATCCCATCCTATCCTATCCCATCCTATTTTCTACCTCAACTCCGTCTAATTTCAGGGGATACCTGGGAATCTCCCTTTCCGAAGGGGAGGGGGAAGAGGAGGAGAGGCGGAGAAGGAGGCGGAGGCTTTGGCTCCCTTAACAAAAATGGCTCTCCCGCCTTCCTTTTCCTGCCGCTCCGCGAACATCACTTCCTGAGGGCTTCCTGAGCGAGGCGGGGCGCGAGCGGGGAGAAGCTGGGCATGCCAACGGTAAACCGCCAAGCTCTGGAATGGCTCTACACGCTGGTAAGGCGGTGGGGCTTTTTTTGCCTCCTCACACGCGCACACACACACAACCCCCAAATTTCTTTTGTTGTTTGAGGGAGCGGGACACAGCGTCTACAAAGAAATCCCGGGAGGCCGATTTACGGGCTCAATCCCGCGTCCGCTGCTCAAAAGGAAGGAGCGGTGCGGGATCAGCCCCATAAATTGGGGGAGGGGGAATCTCTGTCTCCGTGTCTGCCTGGGACTCCCCCTCCCCCCCCGGACACCATTCAGTTGAAAGCCGGTCCCCTCATGCTGGCTGAAGCCAAACTTCTGTCTCCAAGGTCGCATTTACGAGCTCCTCTTCCTCTCTCTCAGCCTCTAGAGCAGGGGTCTCCAACCATGGCAACTTTAAGTCTGGCGGACTTCAACTGCTGGCTGGGGTATTCTGGGAGTTGAAGTCCGCCAGGCTTAAAGTTGCCAAGGTTGGAGACCCCTGCAGACACATTTTCTAAAGGGATTCACCCAGCGCGAGAGACCCCTGTTGCCTCAAGTGTTAGGCTTTACTAGCAGTCCTTGAATACACTTGCAACTTTTAAGAAACATACTAACCTAGTTAGAAAACAGCAAATGTAACCCATAAGTTTGCCACTTATGGGGAATGTTACTTAGAATCAGTGTTTTTCTATTATTCAAGTTTCTGGTGCCTTTCCTTGTTTGATCCCTTGCTTTCTGACCTATTGCATTACATTACACAAATGTGTGCTTCATTGATTTCTGTACCCTATAAAAGGCCTTTGACATTCCCTTCCCCCCTTAGTAAATGCTTTTTGCTTTGCTTGAATTACTTGATTTGTATTTTCTGGTGGACAAAGAAGCCCTATTGTCTCTCTTTCTCTCTCTCTCAAATTCAGGGATCACGTTTTGATCAGCTCCACACCAAGGCTTTCCATGGAGGTCTCTAGGTTGTCTGGACACAGCATTACCTCCTATGGCTGGACCATCTCAGCCCCCTGCCCTTGGCATTTGACCAAGTTTCCAGTTATAATAGTACTGGCATTTCCCATCCCCCTTTTAATCTCAATAGCTGAATGTCTATAGGGAAGCTGTATCAAGAGTTTACAGATGTGTCAAACTATAAATCAGAAGCTGAGATTGTAAAGAATCGATCACTAACCCACTTTAGGCCATAGCTTCTTGCCTTTCTTCCTTTCTCTCCAACTTTAATCAAAGACTAGGCTTTAGTTAAGTTTAAACAAATACAGGCTTTGATTTAGTTCTTTATAATAATGTTGTTTCTTCAAGCCATTTGCATGCCTGGCAACTGCCTGGAGAAGTCGCTGTGGTTTACATGGCAACGTTTTCAAAAACAGCTGGCTGGCTTCTCCTTAGGGCTGAGAGAATTACTGGCTCAAGATCACCCAGCGGGCTTCCTGCTTGAAACAGCACTAACACTGTCTCTTTCTTTAGGGTGGGACCATTTTATGTCTGTGTTTATCAGTAAATCTCTGGAGGATTTGAAATTTAATCCACACATTTTTCCGAATCCCTGCTGTCCAACAGTTGCAATCATTAAAAAGCCTGTCCATCCTTTCAAACTGAACTGTAAAAAATATAAATTCCTGGGAGAAACAAAATAAAGTGAGGTGAAAAGACTTGTGAGCTTTCTTCTAATCTTACCCCAAACATCTGAAATAGGCATGTACTTTTTGGCTTTCTTGTTAAACCATGTTTACCTATTATTTTAGCCCTCAATGTGATTACATTTTGACTTTTTTTCTGCCTTTGATTCTTGACAACTGACTGGAGTTCCTGCCCTTTTTCTGGCAATATTTTTCAGGTACTTTGCCATTGCTTCCTTCATGGGGCTGAGAAAAAAAGTGAGTGGCCTAAAATCACCCAGCTGGGCTCCATGCCTAAGGCAGGACTAGAACTAGTCTCCTGATTTCTAGACTGGTGCCTTAACCACTAGACCAAACTGGCTCCAATTCTGGCTTACTGGGATTTAAATTAGACCATTATGTACTGTAAACTATGCTTTATAATTTAGCAAATTAAATGCAAAAAGCAAACTATGATTTATTCAAGAAAAGTGGTTAACATAAAACTTATTTTTGCACAGTAATCACTGTGGTTTTGGGGTGAAGGTATTGGACTAGGATGGGGAGAGTCAGGTTCTGATTCATTCTCGGCAATGGAATTTCACTATATATCTTAAGGCCAGCCATACTCTCTCAACCTAACAGGGATAAAATAGAGACCGTCATGGAAATTTGAACTCCTGTGGAAAAGGCAGAATGAACATTTAATAAATAGTAGCACTACAGTACATAAGCACGGTCTTAGTAAGACACCCATCTCACATGACCCATTTCAGCCCCTGGGTTCTTGTAGGTAAGCTGCAGATTTGATTTTGGTGGTGGGGATAAAACAAGTATAAAGAGCGGCTTGACATATCAAATGTAAATCCATATTAAGGATATTTTGTTCTTTTCTTTCACAGATTCTTCTTGCTATTGTATTGCTTTCGTGGGGCTACGTCATTTACGCAACCCGAATAGCAGCCAAATGGCACTTAAAGGAGATGTATCCCATACAAGCCCAGAATATTTGAGACATCTCCAGAGTGGAATACCACAGAAATACAAAGACATTCTATAACTCCATAAATAATAATCTGCAAAAACATGAATTCCCAACTGGAGTGGTTGAGCTACAGGAGTATTATTGAAGCTTCAGAAATACAGATAAAGATAACAAAACAGCTGTGAACATCTGATACTCAGTACTATTAACCTATAACTGAGAAAATATCTTTGAATATTGTTTTTTAAAAAGAGAATTTTACATTTTTTCCACTTTACTGCTTATTTCAATATGTTTTAGACGAGTAAGGCTAGAAGGATTACTGCAAGCCCAAAGAGTCATTATTATGGAAAAATACCTAGATACTTTGTGCAAGAAAGTTTGGTTTGGTTTTCAAGTTAAAAGTTACACTCTTACACAATGCTTTTAATGGTACAGAAATAAATGCCTGGATATCTATGGAAGGATTGGCAAAAATGTACATAGTATCCAGTGAGAATTTGAAGTTAAACAGATGTTCAAGTTATTTGATGCTATTCTGAAGAAAAATCCTCATCATACTGGTATGTTTCATTAAATATATCCACTCTACAATGTATTGTTGAAAGGCAAAGTTATCTAATTAGGGACATTTTTAAAGGAATATTTTTATTTAATAATAATTTGTGCAAATTAAAGTGTAACTAGTCTATTTTTTTTGCTTCACTTTATTTATTATATCAATTAAAAGAATTGTTTTTTGAGTGCACCAATTGAGTGCTTAATAGCCAATCTGTAATATTTTGAATTTACTTGTCTAATTTCATCTGCAGCTTCTATAAAATCCAAGGTCAGCTACTAAATCAGGAGTACTAATAGATTCAATGGAAGTGTCAATAATATCTGCAAAACACCAAAAAGTTGTTCCCAAACTACCGACCAATTAATCTGTAAGTATAATCAGTCAGTTGTATGTAAAATACCTGTATGGCAGGGCAACAATTAGACTTTTGGCCAGGGCATTGTTTTACATTCAGCCTTTACTGGGCAGGAAAACTCCAAAACTAATCTAGGTTATAACTAGCATTAGTTGATCCTTGATCCACATTTAACCTGATTTTAAAAAAAAATGTAGGTATAAATTATGATCTATACATCTACTTCTCTTGATGTCAAAATGATGTGAACACATATCTTGGGGTTCACTGCAGTAGCCAAGGGCACCTGCTTAAAAAAAAAATCCAACTTTTAGGAGCTAGGCAAGGATGCATCCTGGCTCCATTATTGTTCAATTTCTATATTAATCCACTTGTTGCTTGTTTAGACTATCTTCCACAAATTTTAACCGTTTTATGCTGATGACAGATAATTCTAAAACTCCTGTCCTCATTTAGCAATCCCAATCAGGACAGACAACTCAGTTGTTAAATGAGGGGGGTTGCTAAGTGAAGTGGTATTGTGCTTAAGATCTTACTTTGGCTTTCCTTTGTTTTACAGACCTGCGAACGTTGTAAAGGAGAGGATTGGTCACACTTTTTCATTACTATCATAACTGAACGGTTGCTGCACAAGGCAGATGCCAAATGACAACTACCTGTAGATTTAGGAAGTGATATATGCTCTTTCTACCTACTGTGACAATCTCTCATTGCAGATTAATAACAATACCAAAATAATGCTATTCACTAACAAGCACAAGACGGTAAATTATCACAACATGATCAGAGTTTACTACAAGTAACCTGACCCAGAAGTATATCAGACAATGATTATTAGATAAGGAAACTGAGGCCAGTCTCATTCTACTGATGTCTTCTTAGAAAACCGGGTATTCAGTCATAAGGCTGTTGGAGACCTTAATTTGATTTTAATGCCTCTAGCATTAAAAAAAATGAATGGCAGTTCATGACTTAGTAAGAATAGTCATATGAAGTTTTTAGTTGGGGGACCTACATAGTACAACACTAATCTAATACAGGGCAACCGTCTCCTTGTGATATCAATTATTTTATCTGGATAAATGGTAATGTATCACATCTTAACCCAAATGAGAAATTTTAGCCTATTGATAATTTGTGCATACATTACTTTTAACAAATCAGTTCTGGCTTTAGCTTTTAAACTGAAATAAGCATATAACAAAAACTAAACCAAATCTGATCAGGGCAAGTTTTTTTTTTTTTAATCTTTGGGGAAGGTTATATCATGATATAGGATTGATCTGCACTGTCATTAATTTAATGAATTGACTATATAAACTCAGAGTAAAGCCCATACCTTTCTAATACTGAAGACATTATCTAGTCAGATAATGAAACAAGCAAATAACCAAACTCAGAAAGCACTAAGGACTCCAAGGTCACATTTTAATTAATTTATTTCATAAAATGAGTTATTCCTTATGCCTTACAACAAAGATAGAAACAATAGTAAACAATAACTATTAAAACATTAAAAACTATAAAAACTAAGGCCTTTTCATCCAGCTATATAATGTAAACAATATGCACAAAGACACCTAAATATCGGTTAACGTACAAAGCAAAAAATTGTAACTAAGGAAAAATAAAGACTTTAGTAATACTTAACATAAATACATGTAGTCCTTGAGGTATGACCCTATTGGAACCTGTCCAATAGGGTCGTAAGTCAAAAATGTCGTAAAATGAATCGGACTCAATTTTACAACATTTTAATTTATTAAAATTTCATAAAACAAGTTGTTATTTATGCATTATAACAAAGATCAAAACAATAGTAAACAAGTAACTATTATAAAAACATTCTTCCTAACTTCCTCTTTTACCACTTCAGGAGTCAAGAGAGATACAAAGTTCTGGTTCTGGTTCTTGCTCTTCTGGTTGCTTCAACCATTGTTAATTAAAAATTAAAAACTAAGGCCTTTTCATATAAAGCTATATAACGTAAACAAGATGTATAAGGACATCTAAATATTGGTTAAACTACAAAGCAAAAACTTGTAACAAAGAGGAAATATAAGGTTTCTAAGAATATTTAACAAAGAATATATAGTAATTTAAGACGCTTCTCTTAATTTAGTCTCTTCCTTTTGGATCTCGGATCTTCTTTTCTCACCGAGAAGAGACATTCATTATTCTTATGATTGGCAGCACCATCTCTGGAACCAGCAGAGGATGGTGATGCAGATCTACTAGCATCTGTGGCACTAAAGCTGCACAGTTGGATAGGCCGCTCTTTCTTCTAGTGCTATATAGTAATTTAAGACGCTTCTCTTAATTTAGTCTCTTCCTTTAGGATCTTGGATCTTCTTTTCTCACCGAGAAGAGACATTCATTATTCTTATGATTGGCAGCACCATCTCTGGAACCAGCAGAGGATGGTGATGCAGATCTACTAGCATCTGTGGCACTAAAGCTGCACAGTTGGATAGGCCGCTCTTTCTTCTAGTGCTATTCCCGTGTTATGGCAGGGTCTTTTCCATTTGGCTCGATCCAGTGCATCTTCAGGGGCGACACCCACGTATTTCATATCCTCTTTGATGCGATCCATCCCCCTTTTCTTGGGCCTGCCACAGAGTTGCCGGCCATCGGGATCCAGATGCATGGCTGTCCTCGTCACTGAGTCTTTACCTCGTAATGGTTTTACATAGTCAACAACAACACAGTTGTCAAAAGAATCACAGCTGTCATCATTCACTTCTACATTTGCTGGTTGTGACATCTGCAACCCAGTTATGTTTGCAGAAGGGTCTTCATCAGTGCTTCCAGAAGTATGTCAGTGTCTGTAGAAGCATGAATTTGCTCTAAATTGGAATAAGATGGGCCTGGTGTTTCATCATCCCAGGGTGCCTGGCCTGTGTTACTTCTGAAAGCATTACGTTCAGGTACTTGGGTTTCAGTTTCATCAGGAGATATGGTAATAGAAGACTCAAGAGTTGCTTCCTTCTTTACCAGCTGGAGCTGGACAGTCATAATTTGCGTGCTCATCATATGCATCTATTTTAAAAGGACATCTAGCAAAGTTGATAAATTTGTGTAAGAAGCGTTCCTTACTTTGGAATAAGAAAAGTTGTAATTCATTAGCACATGCCTGGCTTTCTAGATCAAACTTGATTAAATTGTGCATTATTATATGTTGTACAATATTAATGGGAGAACCATGAGTACCAAACGGGACTGTAAGCTCGCTTTTAAACCACGGAAGCCGCCTCTGAAGGCAGGCAGGATTCCTACAGAAAATTATGTCTCTATAACCCCCACTACTGGCACTCCCATCTATGGACCCACCGAGGAGGATGGTGATGCAGATCTATGATGCAGATTTGTTTCTTTTTATCACACCTTGTATTAGGGATCTTTCCTTCATAAATAATTTCAATGCTAGGGCTTCTTGGCCGGTTTTTCTTCTTTTCTTGTTGAGTCTCTGTTTGAACTTGCCTGTCTGCAATGCTAGCTGCCTTTCCACAGATGGCCTGGGGCTTTGGTAAAGATTCAGAGGCTTTAGGCTTTCTCTTGTAGATGAGGTTTCCTCGCTACCTCTCTGGTACAATACTCAGACCTTAATGGCTTTTTATCCCAATCAACTTTTAGCTTTTAGTATTTCTCCTCCAACTTTCATCAAATTTTGCTTAACAACCATCAAGAATCAACAGGGCACCCTTACTAGACTTAATTAAATTAAATGTTTTCCAAGCATAATAAGAGTAACCACTAACCCTATTTATTAGTTCTGGAGATTATGATGGTCTCCTCGCTGAAGCTTTAGTGCAAGTAGCTTCAGGGTTCAAAGCGGTTTACCTCAATGAAGAAACTAACTTTTTTGGTTACGTATTCCATTTTGTTTTATCTTTTAATTAATGTTTCTAAGTTGTATGTTTTCTAAGATCTATCAATAACCAAAATAAAGTACTTTAGTGTTGGAGTCAGTATCTATACATGATTAGTGACTGCATTAGAGATCATCCCAGCTAGCAGTGCCTCCCCAATAACCCCACATTAGCTCAAAATCATTAAGTCTCTTATTGTCCATTTTGAATCACATTCCACTGGTGCTGAAGGCTCTTCTGAGTTGAAAAGATTAGCTACCGACTTCACTGTTGCCCTGGGGACGTCCAGTTGAGAGTTCATGTCCCCAGCAGAAGCTGGAGTGAAGGATGGGAGCTCACCCCATCCCACAGCAGCAGTCGGATCTTGAATGAGGGCTTGCTAACCTCCAATGCAAGCCACTGTGCTAAATTATATGTTCATTTATATAGAAAACAAGTTTTTAGCTTATCAGGTCCTGGAGTCTCTCAGTCCTCACAGATTAGTATTTCTCCTCCAATAGCTTCTGGTGGTGGTGTTGCTTCTTTTTCCTCCAGCCTGTCTTCCTGATAAATGGAAAAAAAAAATTACGATATGCAAATATTTTAAAGAACATATACTAAGTACCTCCATGGCTTTTTTTTTCAGAGGAAGATTTGGTATTTATGCATAAATTATACAAGAGATATTTTTCTTAACTTAGAAATCCTTGGTGTATGACAAATTGGTGTAGGGCAAACAGTGTTAGCCACAATAACTTTGTATTGCTATAAAAATAAAAATTACAAGTCATAAGAGCAAATGTCTACTTCAAACTTGCATTTGTGACGAGTTCAATATTCAGAGTTCAGAAATGGCTACTACAGAAAACATTCTAAAGCCATCTAAGCAACGAAGCAACATACCCATTATTTTCAAAGAATATTTTTGTGTTCCTTTTCTAATTTGGTAGATGCTCCTGACTGAGGAAGTAATTAAAGGTACTGAGCAAGTTTTAGTCCTGTTTTAGCACAGACAACTGGGTGACTTTGAGCTAGTACCTCTAAGCCTTAGGCAGGCAGGCCAAACCACTTCTGAACAAACTTGCCAAAAAAACCTGCAGTCATCTTAGTCAAAAATGATTTGAAGGCAAAAATTAAAAGAAATAAAAAATATGCCTAGGTTTACCTTAATCTACAATCTTAATTTTTTTTTACACAAATAGATGTTACAGAGAATAGTAGACAACTTACTGGATATATTGTAGGCTTTTTTTGAATAGACCATGGGCAGTAGGCTGCAAACGTAAACAGCAGAATAAGGATTATGAAGAAAGTAATAATTTGGACATTCTTTGGAATCTATCAGGTAGACTTTTCCCATCTTGGTATGTTTTCAATTCCTTATACTATGGAATTGGTACATTTGACCTCAATGTGTTCTCAGCAAAATTCTCTGCAACCAAGTAAAATCAGAACATAGCCACTTTTGCCAATAGGAGGAAGTAATTTTTTATTAGGCTTCTGGAAAATACCTGTATCAGTTTCTTATTTGTGCATATCAGCAATGAGTGAATAACACGTTTTATTACCAAACTAGGTAACATCTTCAGTGGGACTTTGGGTGAAGTGTCTTGTTCCGCTTCTCTTTTGTTTAGCTAGGTCTTGTGGTCAGTAGGTCACGTCATTGGCTTGGTGCGAAATTCAGCTGGTGAGGGGGTGGTTGGTTCCATTGTTGATTGTGAACGGTCCTGTTTCTTATAGGTTCTTATGCTGGTTCTAAATCAATGTGTTTGTTGATGGATCCATTTGTAGAGTACTAGATTTCGATGAATTCCCGTATATGGTGAGTTTTAGCATGGCTAATGATTCTTTGTTGAAATGGGACTTTGTTCATTGTCGACATGGCTCGAGATCAGGGACTTCTGGTCATGCCCGCTAACAGCTGGTGTTCATGAATTCTGGTTTTTAATTGTAATCCTGTTTGTCTGACATAGAAAAAGAATATTTTAAAATACTTACAAAAGCAACTATAGCACTCCATTCATCAGCACCAATAATCCTCCACAAAGCAGCAATAAGCAACAATCACATCAGCTGCAAAATCCCTGGATCTTGATTGGCCATGTGACCAGACCTAACCAGAAAATAAGGCCGAGCGATTTTTAGTGTGCTCCTAATATAAGCCCTACCCCCCAAAATAAGCCCCCGTTAAGGTCGTCATCAGGGGTGTGTGGGTATGTGTGGTCAGCACCAAAGATGGCGAATGCGCAGGGGACAACAGTGTCCGGCAGCAGCTGCAGCACGCACAGCGCAGGTGAGTCAATTACCTGCACAAGCAGCAGGCAGAGGCAGGGGGAAGGCAGGCGATCCAGACGTGCCATGTGGGCAGCGGGAAAGCTGAGAGTTGGTGGGCCGGAGCGGGCGGGTGGCTAGCACCGGCAGCAGATGGAGGCAGAGGCACGGGGGAGGCAGGCAATCCCTATGCGCCGTGCGGCCCATAGGCAAGCTGAGATGGTGGGGCAAAGTGGGCGGGCAGCTGCAGGCTTGTCTTTGTGTCACTCGGCTTGCCTGCAGCCCATGCGGCACATCAGGATTGCCTGCTTCCCCCCCCCATGCCTCTGCTTCCGTCTGCTGCTTGGACAGGTAATCAATTCACCTGCGCTGCCTAGGCTGTGCAGCCCAAGTGCACCAAGGGGCCAGCGGGCGGCAGCTGCTGCCGGACAGTCGGCCCCTGCATGCTCACCGCCTCTTATGCGCGCACTGGGAGTGGGGCTCCCAGCTGGGCTGATCACCCTGATATTGTTTCCCCAAAAATAAGCCCTAATGCGTCTTTTGGATATATATATATCCAAATATATTAGACTATAAGATG
>QLTV01000217.1:97843-110577 GCA_003457575.1 Thermophis baileyi
TATATATATGTTTTTTTCTCTGTTAAATCACCTGGTATACCCAAATATGGGAGGAAGCATACTGCTTCCTTTTTGCCTTTCGGCCCCTCCAGGGGCCATCCAGTTAATTACAAACGACAGTCCGTTTCTATATGTTATATTTTTACATAAATAAAGGGAGACTAGTCTAGATCTATTTCAAGCTATTTAGCTCTCATCAGCTAGCCACACCCTTATGGGATTAGAACCTGGGCCCCTTGCCTAACCAGGCAAGTGTTTAAACCTCTGAGCCACAGGATTCTTCTCCCTATCTGCTTGTTCCAGGGACAGGGATATATATATGTTTTTTTCTATATATAAAGACCAGGTCTTATTTTTGGGGAAACCCAGTATAAAAACGAAGTCCTTTTCCTATCAAAAGATGGAGAGGAATTGGTAGGATTTTATGAGACTTCATTCTTTTTTGTTTCTTTTTATCATACCTTGTTATCAGTGACTTTCCAAACTTCATAAATAATTTCAACACTTGGACTTCTTGGGTTTTTTTTTCTTCTTCTTTTCTTCTTGAGTCTCCACTTGAGCTTGCCTGTCTGCATTGCTAGCAGCTTTTCCACAAATGGCCTAATGCTTTGGTAAGGATGTGTTTAGAGCTTTGCTTTCTCTTGTAGAAGAGGTTTCTTTTTTACCTCTGTGGGTCCTCTCCTAGTAATTGCATTTTATATTTCCTTTTCCCATATATCTTTGCAGAATGTCCTCTATCAGGACGCCTGGAAGTTCCTGATCTGCTGTTAAATCGGCTTATCAGTTTCTTAATCTATGTCTTTCATAAGGCTGGCTTTCTATATCAGCTCTAGAATATCGATTATTTATTCATTCAGAAGACTGCTGCATTCTGTAATCTGGGTTTGTAGACTGCCTGCAATACTGTGCTCCAGTCTGAACCGTAAATTTCTCTTTTTTAAAAAATAAGATATTCAAGGATATTTTCCTGATTTTTTTCAATTATATGTTATTAGTGTTAAGTATCACAAAACTAAATCTGTATTTCTGAAGCTTCATGTTGCTGCAGCTTAGCCACTCTAGTTTGGAATGCAAGTTTTTGCAGATTATTATTTATGATGTTATAGAATGTGCTTGTATTTCTGTGGTATTCCACTCTGGAGGTGTCTTAAATATTCTGGGCTTGTGTGGAATACATCTCCTTTAAGTGCCATTTGGCTGCTATTCGAGTTGCGTAAATGACATAGCCCCACGAAAGCAACACAGTAGCAAGAAGAATCTGTGAAAGAACAAAATATCCTTAATATGGATTTACATTTGATATGTCAAGCCTCTCTTTATACTTGTTTTATCCCCATCACCAAAATCAAATCTGCAGCTTACCTACAAGAATCCAAGGGCTGAAAAGGGTCATATGAGATGGGTGTCTTACTAAGACTGTGCTTATGTACTGTAGTGCTACTATTTATTAAATGTTAATTTTGCCTTTTCTATAGGAGTGTTTCCACGAGGGTCTCTATTTTATCCCACTTAGGTTGAGAGTATGGCTGGCCTTAAGACATACTGTGAAAATCCATAGCTGAGAATGAATCAGAACTTGACTCTCCCCATCCTAGTCCAATACCTTCACCCCAACACGACAGTGATTATTGTGCAAAAATAAGTTTTATGTTAACTACTTTTCTTGAATGAATCATATTTTGCTTGATGCATTTAATTTGCTACATTATAAAGCATAGTTTACAATATATAATGGTCTAATTTAAATCCCAGTAAGCCAGAAATGGAGCCAGTCTGGTCTAGTGGTTAAGGCACCAGTCTGGAAATCAGAAGAGTATGAGTTCTAGTCCTGCCTTAGACATGTAGCCAGCTGGGTGATTTTAGGTCATTCACTTTTCTAGCAGCCCTACAAAGGAAGCCATGGCAAACCACCTCTAAAATAGGAAAACTGCAGGCAGTTGCCCGGAATCAAAAACTGGGGGGGAGGGGAGGCTTTCCCAGTTAGGTTTATGTGTTTCTTAAAACTTGCAAGTATATTCATGAACTTTCAGAATACATATATATCTTTCCATATATATCTGGGCTTCTGGAAATTTTTTGAAAAGAGGCTAAATACAGGTAGTCCACAACTTACAACCACAGTTGAGCCCAAAATTTCTGTTGCTAAGCGAGACACTTGTTAAGTTTTACCCCATTTTTACAACCTTTCTTGCCACAGTTGTTAAGTGAGTCACGACAATTGTTAAGTTAGTTAACATGCTTGTTAAGTGAATCTGGTTTACCCATTGAGTTTGCTTGTCAGAAAGTCACAAAAGATGATCACAAAGACACTGTAACTGTCATAAATGTGAGTCAGTTGCCAATTGTTTGAATTTTGATCACGTGACCATGGGGATGCTGCCACGCTCGTAAATGTGAAAAATGGTCATAAGTCAGTTTTTTTCTGTGATATTGTAACTCTGAATGGTCACTAAATGAACTGACGTAAGTGGAGGGCTTCCTGAAGTTGCTGAAAAAGCAAGTTCTCACCTACCAAAGAAATGGCCCTGGCTAACAAGAGAAAAACGTGTTTTCTGAAAGTTAAAAAAACAGAGGCCTAGACTGCCATGTTAAAAGTGCTAATATTATCTTTAAAAATGCTAATAAAAATAATAATAAAATTTGAGACAACAAAATAACCACACGGGGGTCTCTCGCATTGGGTGAATCCCTTTATTAAAGAAGTGTCTACAATCTGGAGTCTAAAAGAGAAAGAAAAGCTCGTAAATGTGAGGTTGGAGTCAAAAGCTTGGCTTCAGCCAGCATGAGGGGAATGGCTTTCAAGGGAATGGCAAACGTGTGTGTGTGTGTGGGGGGGGGGGTCATAGGCCCGTTCCTCCGAGACAGAGAGACACGGGGAGAGATAGCCCCCCCCCAATGTATGGGGCCTATCCTGCACCGCTCCCTCCTTTTGAGCAGCGGATGCGGGATTGAGCCCGTAAACCGGCCTCCCGGGATTTCTTTGTAAGGAGACGTCGTGTCCCGCTCCCTCAAACCACAAAAGAAATGGGAAGCGGGGGGCGGGGGAGGAAGCAAATAAAGCCGCATCGCCTTACCAGCGAGTAGAGCCACTCCAGAGTTCGGCGGTTTACCGTCGCCATTCCCAGCTTCTCCCGTTCGCGCCCCGCCCTCGCCTCGCTCAGGAAGTGATGTTCGCGGAGCGGCAGGAAAGGGAAGGCGGGAGAGCCATTTTTATTAAGGGAGCCAAACCCTCCCCCTCCCCCTCCCCTCCGGGAAGGGAGATTCTCAGGTATCCCCTGAAATTAGACGGTGGGACGGTCTCTTCGATTCTTCCGAACTGCAGGGACAATTGTCCGCCGTCGGTCTCCAGCAAAAATATGTCGCTGTTCCTTGTTTTGATTCCGTCCTCCCCGATTTAATCCTTCCCCTTCCTTTCCTTGTCAAGAACATCAAGGATTTTAAGCTAGCCGGATCCTCTGCAATTTACTTTCGAATAGGTGTGTAGAATCGCCCCTGGCTACCATCCTATATCCAAACTCATTGCAGAGGTGGAAATCTGTGGAAATCTTTGAAAACCTGAGATTAATCGAGGGCGGGGGGGGGAGCCTCTTCCAAATAAGCCTTGGTAATTGCCAGTGGGGGTCTCTCCCCTCCACGCCCACACACATACCTCTATGGACAAAAACTAAATAGAAATCAACAATTTCCAAGTTTCATCAGAAGAACCTTGCCTATGCATTTGGCAAATATGATTGAAGCCCTCTTCTATTTCTTTGCCCCCCACCCCCCACCCCCGGGTTCGTTATCGTTCCCATCTTTGCTTCTTTTTTTCTTTGTTTTCATTTATGTTGTTTTCTTGTTTGGATGTGGTTTTTAAGATTTTGTAACCCGCCGAAAGTTGCTGGGAATCAGATAGCATACATTTATTTATTTAATAATTAATAAGTAGGAAGGGAACAGGACAGCTTCTGTATTGAGTTCCAATTTTGACCGAGTTTTTCTCATGAATAAATACGAATTAAGACAGTGCAGTCAAGAGCCTTGCTTTTTCTTTTGGTGTCCGTACTGACTGATAAATTGATAGTTATGAGTTTAAAAAAAAAGATTGGGAACGTGGCTTTTCCCCTCTTTTGAGTGCGAGGAATGCGGACCTGCCGATGCACCCCCCCCCACACACATTACAACAGCAATAAACTATATTTGAACTATAACTCCCGAGATGCTTTGGTGCCACCGTCCTGATCGCTGAGGCTTATGGGAGTTGAAGTCATGGAGCCGTACAAGCTTTAGCCCAGCTAAGGAAGCATGGATTTAACCATTTTCGTTTTAACTGGCAAAGCGCGACATCACCAAGCGAACATTCTTTGGCCTGCTGTTGAAAAAAAAGTAAGTAAAAAAACAGTAAAGCCCAACCATGTCGAAATTTGTTTTTTTTTTTTAATTAACCCCCCTCCCCTTTTCCCTTCTAACCCGGAAAGTGACTCCTCCCCCTGCCTGCCACTTGGATTGTGCTTCCGGTTTGGAAAGGACGGGGAAGCAACCCAAAGCAGCAGCCGCAGCGGCGGCAGCCTTCTCATCAGCTGTCTTCGGTTGTGCCACCGTCCATGTGTGACCCCCGAGAGCGACGGAGCCGAGCCGCCGGCGCCAATGGCCGTCGCCGCTGGCACCAACGGTCCAAACCGGTAAGTAAGTGGCTTCTTTTGGGAGGAGGGCGCCCGTCAAAACTCTGGCTCTTCCGGACACTTTTCCCCGTTAGTATCCCTGAGGAGGGGAGAGCCGAGCGAGGTCGTCCGTCTGTCTCTGCTCCTGGCTGAGGGTCTTCTTGCCCCGAGACCCGTTTTAACGGTCTCAGCCAACGGAGCGTTCGGATTGCTCCCCCCCGCTCCCCCTCCCCGTCCCCGTCTCCCCAGATAATGGCAAATCGAACTCTGGGTCCCTTTGCGGCCGCTGATTGGCTGCCGGGATGCTTAAATAGCCCCGCTTTTCCCGACATTCAGTTTTTCTTCGTCCTGGCGAGGAAGCGGTAGTTTGGATAATCTCGGAGGCACCGTTGCTTCGAGGATTGCCAGGTTTCGGCTTGTTTAGATATCGCACAGTGAAAGGAGACGCAAGTGACTCTTCTTCTGTCTTAGAGGCACCATTGTCTTGAAGATTGCCCAGCCCTTTGGCTCTTTTAGGCATATCATAGTGAAAGGAGACGCAAGTGGATCTTCTTCTGATTTAGAGGCACCGTTGCCTTGAAGATTGCCCAGCCTTTGGCTCTTTTAGGCATCTTATAGTGAAAGGAGACGCAAGTGGCTTTTCTTCGTACCTAGAGGCACCATTGCCTTGAAGATTGCCCAGCCCTTTGGCTCTCTTAGGCATCTTATAGTGAAAGGAGACGCAAGTGGCTCTTCTTCGTACCTAGAGGCACCGTTGCCTTGAAGATTGCCCAGCCTTTGGCTCTTTTAGGCATCTCATAGTGAAGGAAGATGCAAGTGGCTCTTCTGATTTAGAGGCACCGTTGCCTTGAAGATTGTCCAGCTTTTGGCTCCTTTAGGCATCTCATAGTGAAGGGAGACGCAGGTGGCTCTTCTTACCTAGAGGCACCATTGCCTTGAAGATTGCCCAGACTTTGGCTCTTTTAGGCACCTCATAGTGATGGGAGATGCAAATCAATCTTCTGCTGACTCCGAGGATTCGGGCAGCTCTGTTAGTATTTTATATTTGCTTTTATATCTGTATCTGCTTTTTGAGAGTTTTAATGCAGACAGCCATATTCTTTGCCAGATTTCTCATTGCTGATGAAAATAGAATAGATTAGAATGGAATTCTTTATTGGCCAAGTGTGGACACACTTGTGGAGACACAAGAAATTTGTCTCCAGTGCATAAGCTCACAATATAAACAGCAGCTAATAGGTCATATATTATAGTTACAATCATTAATCATGAGTTACAAACAACAATTGATAAATGGTTATTGAACTTGTATGCTACCCAAAGCTCAAAGACTTTGGTCAGCTCACATGGCTCACACAAATTTCAGTAAAGTTAGTAATACATAAAAAGTAAAGATAAAACAAACCAGGCACAAGGTAGCAAGGAATCTCACTTTTGTCACCCAAGGTTAACAAAAGGTTGTCGTGCCTCTTCTAAACAACAGTGTGGGGCCATTTGATCTAGGAGTTGAGAATATGTCTCTGAATAAGGAATGAAATAACTTAGCCTTGCAGGAAACAAATTTAACCTGATAAATTGGTGCTATTTTTACATTGTAGTTTTCAATACAAACATATAACTCATGTCAAGCTTACATTGATTATTGTATTTCTTTTCTATTTTCAGGGCTTGATACCCCTGGCAGATTTTTTCCCAAAGGATAATTCACTCCTATCTGGCATCAACAGGCTGCATCAGACAATGCCAGAGGAAATATCTCCAGATTCTAAGTGCCCGATCTGCCTGGACATGTTTGAAAATGTGGCCTACTTGGATCGCTGCTGGCACAGATTCTGCTACCGGTGTGTGTTGGAGTGGTCCAAGAACAAAGCAGAATGCCCACTCTGTAAACAGCCCTTTCATTCCATCGTGCACAGCATGAGATCTGCAGATGACTACAAGGTGCATTCTGTTAGGCCTTCAGAAATGGAATCTTTTGCTAATCCTAATGGGAGGCGATTCCGTTACCGAACTACGTTAACGGGAGAACATCCTGCAAGTGTTAATTCCCAGAGGTCTTCCTCTTCTCGAAGGACAATGTCTTCCCCAAATTGTGGGATCTTGTTTGAAGGCTTATCAACTCAGACAACAAGGCAGAGAGATGCAGAAATGCATCAGATGATCAGACGGCTTGCATCAAGGCGACAAGCTAGTTTGGAAGGTAGATTTATGCGGCACATTCAAGAGCAAGAGATGATTAGCTTTCGAAAAGCTCTGTATCGTTCTGGCACACGTGTGAGAAGCATTGAAGATGGAGGGCGTTATAGGGACATATCGGCTGAATTTTTCCACAGGAATCCTGCCTGCCTTCATAGGCTGGTACCATGGCTAAAACGTGAACTTACGGTCCTGTTTGGAATTCATGGATCACTCATTAATATAGTTCAGCGTATAATAATGAACAATTTGATTAAGTTTGACCTGGAAAGCCAGGCATTTGCCAACGAACTACAGCCTTTCTTACTGCAAAGCACAGAGCATTTCTTACATGAATTTATAAATTTTGCCAGATGTCCATTTAATATCGAAGCGTACGATGAGCACGCAAATTATGATTGTCCGGCTCCATTACGAGAAGAAGGAAGTGCATCTGAATCATCAATTATTACAATATCACCTGATGAAACCGAAACCCAGGCACCCGATTGCAATGCTTTCAGAACTGACACAGGCCAGGCACCCTGGGATGACGAAACACCCGGCCCCTCCTATTCTAACACCGAGCAAGTGCATGCTTCTCCATCAACTGCATTAAACACTTCGGAGAGCTCTGATGAAGAGCCTGCTGGAAATAGAACAGGGTTGCAGATGTCCCAAGAAGCAAATATAGAGGTGAATGGTGACAGCTGTGATTCATCGGACAACTGTGTAATTGTGGACTACGTCAAACCATTAGCTGAGAGAACCCCCGAGCTTGTTCAGTTGTCCTCAGACTCTGAAGTTTCAGCTGATGATGGGAAAAAGGAAGATATAGATAAAGTGCAGCCTATCCAATTCTGCAGCTTTAGCCCGACAGATGTTAGTAGATCTGCTTCGCCATCTTCTGGATCCAGAGATGGTACTGCTAATAAGATTAATGAATATCTCTCCAATGAAAAAAGAAAATCGAGGAGGACTGAAAAAGATGAGACTAAAGTAAGAGAAGCATCTTCGTTGCAAAGCTTTTCTTCAAAGGAAGCCTGTTATGAATACAATTCATCAAAAAGAAGGAAACCTGAATTGCATGTGCAGCATTCTGACAGACAGCATCACAGTTCGAAAAGGAAGAGGAAGCATCGCAGTAGGGAAAAACGAAAAAAGAAAAGAGACGGCAGTAGACATAAGCACAAAAAGAATAAAAGGAGATCAACTCGAGAAAAGAGTACATCCCGATCTCTTTCTCCAAGTAGTGAAAGCACTGAACTGAGAGATTTAAGCTGGTCACGATCTCAAAGCAGAGAGTATAGTGGAACTTCCAGGAATAAAGACACGGATTATTATTTGAGAGACGATTACCCAAAAAGCAAAAAAAGAGGTGAATATGCTTTATACAATCCAAATGCAGTCAGAAGTTATGAAAGACATAGATCGAGAAATTGGTCAAGAAGTCGATTTAGCAGTCGATCTAGCAGCAGATCAAGAAGTCAATCTAGCAGCAGATCAAGAACTTCCAGGCATCTTGATAGAGGACGTTCTGAAAAGCCAGGTGGGAAAAGGAAATATAAAACACGTCACTTGGAGAGCAGCCAGACAGGTAGCGAGGAAACCTCTTCCGTAAGAGAAAACAATGCTCTAAAGAAATCCTTACCGAAGGATCAAACCATTTGTGCAAAAGCCACCAGCATTGTAGACAGACAACCTCAAACAGAGACTCGGCACAAAAAGAAGAAGCGGTCAAGAAGCCCAAGTGTGGAAATTGTTTATGAAGGGGTGTGTACATCAAAGTATGACAAAAAGAAACCAAAAAGAATTAAGTCTACCAATCTTACCAATTCCTCTGCATTATCTTCTGTTGTGATTACAATTGACAGTGATAGTGATAGAGAGAATGGCATTACAGAACCTGAATTTTTCAACCAGTTGCCAACTAAGAGATCATCTTTGTTTTTACGTCTGGCACAAATGATAAATGGCAATTCACATTGCCAGCTACATTCACCAGAGCAAGATGTGTAATTTTTTTAAACTTTTTTTTTTAAATAGATTTTTCCTCTTAGATAGGTTAAGCCTTAGATGTGGATGTAGACATACATTTTTTTTAGTTTTTAATGTTTTTAATAATTGTTTGCTATTGTTTTTAACTTAAAGAAAAAATAACTTGTTTTATGAAATAAATTTTATTAAATAAATAAATAGATAAAATAAAATGTGACCTTGGAGTCCTTTGTGCTTTCTGAGTTTGGTTTTTGGCTTGTTTTATTATCTGACTAGGTAACATTTTCAATGCTAGAAAAGTATGGGCTTCACTCTATTCATTAAAAGTGACTGTAAATCAATCCAGTATCATGATAAAAATCTTCCCAATTTTTTTTTTTAAAACCTTGCCTTAATCCGATTTGGTTCAATTTTTGTTCTATGCTTATTTTAGTTTAAAAGCTAAACCCAAGACTAATCTGTTAAAAGTAATGTATGAGCAAATAATTATCAATAGGCTAATATTTCTCATTTGAGTTAAGATGTGATACATTACCATTTATCCAGATAAAAGTATTGACATCAGAAGGATGTGGTTGGCCTTTATTGGATTATCATTGCACTGTGTAAGTCCCCCAATTAAAAACTTCATAAGACTTATTCCTACTAAATTATAACAAGTAGATTAAATTGGGATTCATTTTTTTTAATGCTAGAGGCCTCTTGAAGGGAACATGTATGCCCATATATGCTATTTTTATTCTTTAGCTTATGTGATAGTCTTCAAAAGCTTTAATGATGATTTAATCATTGTTGAAAATTAGAATCTGGAGGAATTGTTAAATTAGGGTAGCAAAATTTTTAAAATCAATGTTTAATAAGGAATTTTAAAACAATATCGTCACAGGTTTTCATCTGGATTGTTTGATATTAGGAGTTTAATTGTGTTAATAAATATGGATGCTAGTCTTTGATTATGGAATATAGATAGAAGCAGTTGTTCAAAGCAAGTTAACCAGAATGTGATGCACAATCAGCCTGAGAATTGATTAATTAAATGACTGTAATTAGGCAATGCATGATCATTCAATTTCCACACAATTTCCCCTTCCTCCCCACATCAGTCTAAATAGTCCCAACCTGCCTTCCTTTAAAAGAATCTTCAAGAGTGACTTTTTTTTGTAAACCAATTACTCAGCTTGAATCTTTTTTTAAATAAACCAACTACTCAATTGTTGAGATTTCGCTTTCTCCGACACAACAGTTTCTATTCTTATTTTAATTGGTTCCTACTGTTGTTTTTAACTTTTGTTAAGCTCACCCCAAGTCATTTGCAAGTGGGTAGATATACAAATTGTAAATAAAAAACATATACATTAAATTCATTATATCTTTAGGTTTGCCCCACTGCTGAACAAAAAATAAACACGATGTATATTTTCTAAATAAGTTCTGCCTTTGAGCAATTCCTTATTGTAGCTTAATAGCCTAGGTTACAACTATGAATAAGTATTACCTGGAAGTCAATTCCACTGGTCTTTAAAATAGTGTTTCTCAATCTTAATGACTTAAGATCTGTTCCCCCAATCCTGGCTGGGGAATTCTTAAAAGTTGTTGAGGTTTGTATCCCGTTTGTGTCAAAGGCACCGTTTAAGGTACTTCTGGTTTGAAATGATTAAAGGTGACAACACCTTTGTTTGAGGTACGCCCCTGAGGGCTTCATGTCCCCATCAAGGAGCTGGAGCGAATGACAGGAGCTCACCCCCGTGATGTAGCAACACTTGGGTCTTGATTGCTAACCTCCAACCCAGCATCCTAACCACGTGAGCCGCCATGCTCTGTGAGAAATACTGATTTGAAGGAATGCATATTGGTTATTAAGAGGGTGGATTGTGATCGCTGGGACAAAAAAAAAGGATATTTTAGATTTCCCCTTCTGAGAACAGGAAGCTCCAGTCATAAAAGGGGACGTCTACTGGAAACTCCCCTACACTTTCTCCATGACCTCTAAATGTCAGGGGGGAAAAAAATAGAGGTCTGCCAGTCGAATGGCTGGCTGACTATCTCTGTCTCTCTCTCTCTCCATCCATCTCATCATCTATATCAATATCATCTATATATCTATTATCTCTCATCTATATCTCCTATCTATCTATCTATCTATCTATCTATCTATCTATCTCTATCTATCTATCTATCTGGGTGAAAAAATGAGCATAAGACACTTTTTTCAGTGATGATGTAACATTGAACGATCACTAAATGAACTGTTATAAGTCGAGGACTACCTGTATATCGATTCTGACTTCCTTGAAAAGGGATATTGGGAAATATCAGTGTCCTTTTGGTGACTCTCTTAGAGCTACCGTTTTCCCTCGAAAATAAGACCCTGTCTTATATTTTTTTGAACGCTGAAATAAGCACTTGGCCTTATTTTTGGTGAGGTCTTATTATTTTGGGGCATGTGGAGCAAGACTGGGCTCCTCTTGCCATCTTACCTGATTTCCAGCTCTGTCCCCCTAACCAGAGGAAATGGTGGGGACCGGCTGCGCATGCGTTTAAATATTTTCAGGGAGGGCTTATTTTGGGGTGAAGGGTTTATTTTTTGGAGGAGGGCTTATTTTCAGGGGATGTCTTATTTTCGGGGGGAAACGGTATCTATTTATCATATCTCTATGTATCTATATATCTAAAATCCACTTCTGAGATATGCATTGGTGTATAATGTATATCCATTGGTAGCAGTATATAAGCACCTTTTAATTCAACCAGGAAATAGTATGACATCTGAATGTGTGCTATTGTGTGGATGTCGATATCCAGGGACTTGAAGGAGGCTTTCAATATCGACACCACCTCCTGGGAAACCCTGGCACAAGATCGATCAACATGGCGCACGCTGATCCACCAAGGCTGCCAGACATCTGAGGACAGAAGAACAACCATGAAGACAGAAGACATGATAGCAGTGTTCCAATACTTGAGGGGCTGCCACAGAGAGGAGGGGGTCAGGCTATTTTCCAAGGCACTAGAAGGCCAGACAAGGAATAATGGATGGAAACTGATCAAGGAGAGATTCAATCTAGAAATAAGGAGGAACTTTCTGACAGTGAGAGCGATCAACCAGTGGAACAGCTTGCCTACGGAGGTTGTGAGAGCTCCAACACTTGAGACTTTCAAGAGGAAATTGGACTGCCATTTGTCGGAAATAGTGTAGGGACTCCTGCTTGAGCGGGGGGTTGGACTAGATCACAGGTCACCAACTGGTGGTCCACGGACCACTGGTGGTCCGTGAGAAAATTTTGGTGGTCCGTGGAGAAATCTTGGCCCCCGGGCCGGATATGACCGACACCAATTACTGCGCGGGAACACAAGGCACCGCCCAACATCACCCTGCCCACACTCTTAAGGCCAAGCGCAAACCTCACCTTGAGTATAGCAGTGCGAGCCACACAAGCTGCAACAGGAAGGTAAGACCAAGAATTCGCCGCGCCCAGCCGAACGGCTATGGGGGGGGAAGGTTCAGCGCCTACATCTCTCCTGCTAAGCCTCCAGGTGAGACGCCTGAGCCTGCTAGATCGGCCCCTTACAAATTCTCATCTCTAGGAGCCCGGCCGAAGTTTCCCACGCCGCTTCAGCGAGCGCTCCACGAGAGATGAGTTTGCAGGGTCCGAGCTAGCGTCTGCAATGGACAGCAAACTCTGGCTGCTTCTCTCAGCTGTAGTGCGGCACCAGTGTTTGAAGCGGTGGGGGAAACTTCGGCCAGGCTGGAGAATTTGCATTTGAAGCGGTGGGGGAAACTCTGTCCGGACTGGAGAATTTGGGTTTGGAGCTGTGGGGGGGGGGCGCCTTTGTCCAGGCTGGAGAATTTGCATTTGAAGCAGGGGTGGGACTTTGTCCGGGCTGGAGAATTTGCATGGGGCCAGGGGGGCAGAGCTCGGT
>QLTV01000217.1:121378-138965 GCA_003457575.1 Thermophis baileyi
GCCTACCTTTGGAAGCCGAGAGCCAGCGATGTCCTCCCTTCGAACCGGTCCCTTCGGCCGTGGAGGCCACACCCAGTACCTTCCAGGAGCTTCCATGCTCGAGCCCCGGAGCAGCAGCAGACCTGTCCGCACAGGCCGCTGCCTCACCACCATCTGTATTGCGCAGGTCTAGTAGTGCTCCAAAACGCCCCGCCTACCTGCGTGATTACGTATGCTGGACAGCTCCATCCAGGAGGGGAGGGGTGTTATGTTCTAACTGTTTCAACTGTGTTCCAACCAGGTCCAGCGTTTGAGCGGGAAAAAGCTCAAACGCTATTGGCTGGTCTGTCTGACAGCTCCCTATAAAAGGGCAAGCTGTCAGACTGCTCTTTGCTGGTTGCTTACACAAGAGCTGAAATAAAGAGCTGCTTTGGAAGTCTGTCTCCTGTCATCTCTACCCACTATCTAACAAAAACATTGGGGTGCAGACGAGAAAGCGCTCTTAGAGCAGGGCGGGAAAGCGGCAGCGCTCTCCTCGTCGTCTGCCTGCTTCTCCCGGCTGAGGGGAGAGGGGGGGGGAGAACTCGCACCTCGCCATCACCGTGAGGGCCACGGCTCCCCCCAGCCCCCCCCTTCTCTTTTGGGACGACAGCCGCAGAGTTTATTTCTGATTCGGCCACGTTTGCCTAAACCTGTAGCAGCCAATTGGGAGACCAATCCAAATAGGAAAAAGCAAACGGCTCCGCTTCGTTTCCCTGCTCAACGGCGCCCCGCCTTAACTGTCTTCCAATGGCGCCCCCGCGAGCCGGTTTCGGTTTCCTTTTCCTCTCTTTGTCCGATCGCGTTTCCTACTTTAGGAAACGTCCTTCGCTTTCGATTCTTGCTTCTGGTCGGCTGATTCTGAGGAATCGAATCGGTCGGAAGCGGAGGATTTTCATTGGACGGCTTAGCCCGTCCTCGGGAGGGTGGTTTAAGCTGCTTCCCGACGTTAGTTAGTTTTAGAAGTGCGAGCAGGCGATCTTGCAGTCGGGTTTGGATTTTTTAATGGGGTTTTTTGGGGGGCAGGGTTGAAAGAAAAACGGAATACGAGGAGAGAGAGAGAGAAAGAGAGAGAGAGAGAGAGAGAGAGAGAAAAGCTATTGCAAAGCCAGAGGTTTAAGGAGAAAGAGGAAAAATGACCGAGGCCGAACGAGAGAATTTGCTTCGCTGCAAGGAATATATAGTAAAGACTTTAAATCCTGCTTATATATTGAGCTACATGAAAACCTGGCTGTCTGACGGTAAGTAGGAATCGCCCAAGTTTTCTAATCAAAGTCATGTTTTGTTCTGATGTCCCCAACTGGACGCTTTTTAGGAACTGTAGTATTATAAAAAAGAAAAAAGAAAAACCCCAGATACTCTGACCATGCTGGCTGGCCCGATGAGAATTGTAATGCAACATTGGGAGGGCATCAGACTGGGAGAAGTGGTTTACCAGATGCGTTTTATTTACCCTTAGGACGAAGGATTTGTTAAGCGACACCCTCCGTGTCATCTAGCCCAGAATACATTGTGGACGTTAGAAAGGAGTGCATGATCTGGCGCTCTTCAGATATTTTGGAGAATATTCGGTTCAGATTTTTGGAATGGGGAAACAGATACCCAAATTAAAAGCAGATTAGTTGAAAAAATGCCTTTCTCCCCCCCCCCCCGTGACTTATGTTATGACCAGGCGTGTCAATTAATCGGTTGACTTAAGAATCAAATCACCTGCTTGCAGTTACATGGAGACGTTACCTGCCTAACCAGAAACTTCCTAGTGATGTTTAGAAACCGAATGAATAAATTAAAACTCCGGCTGAAGACATCCTTTTAAGTAAGGAATCCTACTGCTTTTTTAAAAAAAATACTGTTATGTCTTTCTCACACGTGCTCGGATGCTAATCAAAGCAACATAATTTAAGAGCCCAGATCTACATATTGACTTCACTTAAGGCATTGGCTGTGACTTTTCAGAAGAGGTTGGTGACGGTTGGACAGAAAAGACGTTGAAAGGAAAAATGTTTTTGTGTAGCTAATGTTCAGCAAAGAACCCGAGAGGCAACTATTTCGCCCACCACGGTTCTTACTCTCGTTTTTGCAGAGAGAAGTCAGGCTAAGCGGGTTCGGACATTCGGAAAGGTGGTGTTTGAGCCATCTTTCTTGCACGCGTTTTGCGGCGGATTTGCATACAGTGTTTTCGAGTTGGCAGATGCGCCTTTGCTATATGTACACTTGCAAGGTGCTCATGATTGGGTTTCCAAGGCCAGCTTCGCAAGCGGTTTGGTTGACTGCATCGAGATGATGGGGCGAGGGGACGGGGGCGTTCTTCCAGCAAGAGCTGTACCTCTTCGTAAGCATTGCGGCTCCGCACCCAGCATGCTCTTTTTCGGAATTATCTTGATAACCGGGAGGGGGAAGCAGGGCACTACTGGCTGAAAACAGTTGAGGAGGCGGGGCAAGAATCCTGCCAGCAGATGGCACTAAAAACCCTCAAAGCGCGCTCGTGTCCTGCCTGCTTCTTACAGTTTTTCTCCCTCTGAAAATTGCAGAATTTTTCGTCTTCTACTGGAAGTGAAATAAGCAATGGCTGCCTGGAAATCCAAAATAGATTTCGTTATTTGAAACAAAGAAAGAGATTGAGACATTTCATACATGAAGTCATGGTCTTTCAGAATGCACAATCTTGATCAAGAGCTATCGCATGCAAACTATCTTTAATTTCACCTAATGATCCATATGCTTCTAAATGCATTACCTTTTACTCTTTAAACTTAACCTCTGCATGAGGGTTCCATCATTTCCATCTAACTCTGATGTCCTCAGGTTTCCTTTTGTCACATTTGCTCTCCCTTCATATATTTATAATCTAATTCTTATTCTATTCTTTTTATAACTCTTAACTCACTTTTAAATACAATCCACATTCATTCAGAACCCAAATGGTTAGGTTCAAAGGATTGATGTTCGAAAACAATCAAAAGTGAAAAGTGATTCAATTTCACTGTAAAGTTTTTCTAATTTAATATAATTATGTTTAATGACATACCCTTTGTGTCAAAGTACTGTATGAGGAGATATCAGTGTTAATTCCTTTACTTTCCTCTCCCCTCCCCTCCTCTAGCCCTCTCTCACACTCTCATTCCTTTCAAGTCCCAGTCATTCCCATGCCATAGACATCATCAGATGATCCCATAGATACTGGCTCCCGTCTCCCATCACAAGAGCACCTAATCCCAATTTCACTTAATGAATGCTCATCCTAGTCTGTGCATGCAAAGATTTTTAGTTTAGTTCATCTGGTTTATCCTCCTGGAAAACAAGGGTGTATGGACATAGAATTCTTCCATTTTTTCTCATAATAACAACCCCGTGAAATAGCTAGGCTGAGAGATTTCATTGGCCCAGAGTCAACCTTGACAACTGTATAATATTGCTTATGTTAATGAAGACTTAAAATACTAGAACCAACAAGAATTCAGAATAGATTTATCACTGTGATTAATTTAATTATATATTTCATTACATATAAATTATATATTTAATTATATATTGGAAGAAAGGTTTGGTAGAGCAATGCCTTTGCCAGGCATGTGATTCAAGTTACCTTAAAAGTTTAGTCTTATACAGAAGATGAAGCATACTCGGTCATGTGTCCAAACATGCTTTGTAGTTGGCTGTAAAACCTCATCCATTGATAACAACTAAGAGAGTGTGATGGACAAGGTAAAGAGATTCCTGTGCTGGTCAAATATTAGTCTTCCATAGGTCTAACACAATGGTGTCAAACTCGATTTCATTAAGGGCCGCATCAGGGTTGTGTTTGATCTCGGAGGGCCGGGGGTGGCATGGCCAGGGTGGCGCAGCCAGCTTGATGCCACGCATGTTGAAGGCGCCTGTGGTGGCCCGAACACTGGGGGTGGGCATAGCCAGGGGCGTGGGCATGGTGGATGTGACACGGGACTCATGTCGGGGGGGGGGCACCCGTGGTGGCCAAGTGCTAAGGCAGGACTTCCATCAGATCCTCCCGCCCTCATTATAATCTTTCCTTTCCTTTCCCCTTTCCTTTCCCCTTCCCTTTTTAGTCTCCTTCCTTCTTCCTTCCCCTCTTTCCTTCTTTTTTCTTCCTTGCTCTCTTCCCATCTTTCCTTTTTCTTTGTCTTTCCTCTCTCCCTTTCTCCTTTGCTGTCCGTTCTTGCATGCTCAAATGCAAAAGGGGAAACATTTCTCCTTTTGTTTTGTTTTTAGTTTGTTTTGATAACCCTGCCAGCAAAAACGGAGACCAGCCCCCCCCCGCGCATGGCCTCCCTGCACCCCATTTTCACTGGCAGAGGCACCGTGGGCCGGTCCTTTGCTGTTTCCAGGCCACCCCCGCGGACCAAATCTAAGCACCCTATGTGCCGGATCCGGCCCATGGGCCTTGAGTTTGAAACCCCTGGTCTTAACCCAACCAGACTGCAAAACACCAACTGTCCATTATCTAGACATAAAGAGATACAGAAAATGTTACGGATAATCCTTGCTTCATGACCATTCAACAAGTATTTGAAGTTATGATGATGCTGAACAAATCTTACTTAATGCCTGGTCTTTGAAGTTATGGGTCGCAGCATCCCTATGTTCAAGCGATCAAAATTTAGCACTTGGCAACCTACCCACATTAACCTCAGGATGTGCTTCAACATTACCCACTCACCTATTCCCCCATCTCTGGTCTTCACTATTCTTGCCATCCCTAGCTGACCTTTGTTGTTGTCTTCTTCCCACTGCTGAGGAGGTGTGCCTAAACTGGCCCTTCATGAGTGAAGCTGGACAAGGCTGATGCTACCAGGGAGTGGGAAGACATGCAAATGGGAAACAAGTCAGACATAGGAGAGATTGCTTACAAAAATCGCTTTGCCTCTCCACAAAGTGGAGAGATTGGAGAGGAAGAGATTACAAAAGAATAAGCAAACACCCAGTGGGGAATATACAGGCTGTTTGCATAGTGTGCTAGAGGCTGCCAATGCCAGCACATTGTTTTTGATATGTATTCCCCATTGTACGCCTGCTTACTCTCTTATAATCACTTCCTTTCCAATTCTCTACTCTGCAAGGGGAATGGGGAAAAAAGCAACATGAATATTGATTGTATTGGTAATCACATTATTGAGGGACAACATTGTTGCAACTTTCAATGGATGCTGAGGGAGACAGTCAGTAGGTAAGAACTACTTGTAATGTGTTTTCAATAAGCAAGCAGACACACAAATATTTTCTAAATAGCAGCAGAATGAATTATTGCCTTTGGGTATGTGGCAAACCGAATCATGGGCCCCTGGAAAGCTAAAATGGAAAAGATGCTTTACTTTGAAAGTCTATTGTTTTGCTTTGAACCTTAAGGTGAGAAATTCATTGCAACAGTTTTGTCTACAATCTGATTTCATTCTAGAGACTGTGGAGCAGATTCAAGAGCAAAGCAACCGGCCAAACAAGGCAGCAGAACTCTTTCTTCAGTCTATTCTACAGCTCAATGTGGATGGATGGTTCCGTGGTTTTCTGGATGCACTGCGAGCATCACGTATGATTGCTTTATTATATAGCAAGTGTTTGCTAAACTACAATCCTCCCTCTAAAACTCTAATAAGTGGTTTTATGTAAACAATTGCAATTTCATTGAGTGGGTATCACACAAAAGAATTATTCAAAGAGTTCAGCATATTAGTCATTGAACACACACACACACACACAAACACACACACTGGATGCTATTCAATTACAAGACAGGAAACACATTCTTAGTTGACATGTAAATGTCCTGTTTGAAAGATGGCTTCTTTCAAAAGCCTCTACAAATGAGCTGATTGATTCCTCCACCCTCAGATCTGGGAGTCTGTGATCCAGTAAGTTTGCTGGAAATGAAAGCTGGAATTAGAGCTGGGGTTTTCACTGTGACAGTGAAATTAGTAGGGATAATTTTGGGTGGAGAGGCTGTTGACGTGATTTTGGGGAACATATAGCAGGAAGGAAGAGGATTTCCTTTGCTCGGGGGAAAAACAATCCTTTTCTGTAGCTCGGAGAAGAGAATGTCTGTAGGGGCAAAAAAGCAAATATTGATTAAGGAGCTTAGGAAATACCTCCAATCAGGAACACCAAGCAAGTTGTGTGAAAGGGTTGCTTACTTTTGTGCTCTCTGCTGTGGGAGAGAATCTCATCGGTTCTTCCAGAGATAAAATGCTCAAACAGAGTTGCACAAAGAAGGAATTCAGTGGGCTGCAATGTGCTTTAAGATTGCTTGTATTTGGAGAGCAACATGCTTCCCCTCTGCAATTGTCTTGACATTTCAGAAAATCTCTTGGTGTATTTTCCCCAGAGGCTAGTCCTGCCTCGACAAATTCGGACTGCATTCTGGCAAAGCAAAGGCCCACCGTTAGTTTTGCTATTGAAGATACCTCTCCAGAAATAGAGCCACTAACTTCTTGCAATCCCATGCAAGTGACCAGGATCTCAGGGGTGCTAAGAAGCTTAAGGTTGCTAACTTTCCTTACCAATTTCTGCCCAGGCCTTTAATAGTAGTTTTCCCTTTATATGTTAAAAGAAGCCATTCAGGCACAGGACTTATTTATTTCATCATGTGGCATACCTAATAAAGCATATGCTAGGTTTTTGGGCTTGGTGTGTCAAAAATTTCAGAAAATGCCTAACTTGACTCCGCTGGCTACTCTGAAAAAAGAGAAACAATTTTCTATCTCCCCCACTCACATACACACCATCTAGGCCATTCTTGAATAGTGGCTCTCTGTGGGAGCACCAAGGCTGGGCTCTTAGGGCAACTCACTGTGGCCAACTCGACACAGCCATCTTGCCGCGAGACAACTTGCCACGGGACAAGAGTTAAACTAATATCGAAGAAATGATGGAATAGAATCACACAATAAGTAAAGGATGCAAAAGGAAGGACAAGATGAAATGTGAATGACAAACATTTAAATATTTTTATAATTATTTTAAATAATTAAATTGAATTGTTGTATTGTCCCATGGTGAGTTGGCCGCAGCGAATTAGCCATGGCGAGTGGGCCACAGTGAATTGTCCCCTTCTGCCAAGGCTGAAGTAAAGGCCCAGGCCTCAACGTCAGCCCTAGTGCCACCATGAATCTTGGGGAACGATGCAATTGTCCCCGTGGCTCAGCAACCCCAGGATCTGCGGCTCATGCTTACTTTCATGCACTGGTGTTGACAGGCCTCTGCGGCCTACACGAATTTGCTCCGGATTGCAGGAAGCCTTTATTTATTCTGTCCTAATCTTAATTTTTTAAAAAACAAACTATCCTTCACCCAGCTGTTCTGACCAGACACAACTGTTTTTTTCTGTGTTGTGTGTTGTTAGTTTATTACTGTGAGCTCGATGCCATTTCTGTGTAACTGACTTTAAATAGCTTAAAGAAGTCAGTCAGCACAACCAACAGAATCAGAACATCATTATAATAAGAAAATATTTACAATAATAAATGTCATCTACCATCTCTTATACTAAGAAGGTCAATTGTTCCAGTAAGTTATATCCTTCCTTCAGTTCCCAAGTATTTTTTTTGGGGGGGGGGAAGGTCTTTAAAAGCTTTCCGAGTCTCAGAGGGGAGCTGGAGTCTCTTACCAAACTTGATTGGTAGTGCTTCTCAACACAATCACTTTCCACATTTTGGGGCGGGCTGAAGCTAACTTAGAAAGGCAATAGATAAACCACCTGTTGCTCATAGTTAACTTTAGTCAATTACCACTTTAATTTCAATTTGTATCTTCTATTCTGCTTCTTAAAGAGTATACTGGCCTTCTTGAAGCAATTGCAAATTGGGATTTCAAGATAATTGAAAGTTTGGAACCTCACAGGGAACTGTTGAAACGAATTGAGCCCACTATGCAGGACATTGACGTCCAAGAAATTCACGGCTATATGCGTGACTGCCTCCTAGATCAGGAATGGGAAGAAATTTATCAGGTATTATTTATTTAAGCTGCTTGATCAATAACACTCAGCCCATCCGCTCTATGCTATCCCACTGTTAACAAGAGGCTCACATTATTTTAGGAGACAGCCCTGACTTTCATTTTACACAGGGTACTAATTCAGCATGATCAGAGAGCAAAAATAAAACCTATATCAACTCTTACCAATTTGATTTCTATAAATATTTGAGAAGATGCTGATGTGGTCCAGGTTACAAGCTGGTATGCAAGGGAATTAAAATGCTTGAAGAAAGAAAGGAATAAATGGTGAATTTTAAAATTGGATTTGCTTGTTTTATATTCTCTTATTGTTACTCTGGGAGAGATGATTTGTGAATTTTGCTCTGATCGTTGATGTTTTCTTGAGTTCAGTTGCTTGTAGTTGGGTGTGTATCTTCTGATATTATTTTCATAAAATTTTATTGAAAGTTTTACAAAGTATATAAGAACTAACTCAAATTAATAGCAATAGCACTTAGACTTATATACTGCTTCATAGTGCTTTACAGCCCTCTCTAAGTGGTTTACAGAGTCAGCATATTGCCCCCAACAATCTGGGTCCTCATTTTACCCACCTCGGAAGGATGGAAGGCTGAGTCAACCTCGAGCCGGTCAAGATTGAACTGCTGGCAGTTGACCGAGTCAGCCTGCAATACTGCATTCTAACCATTGCGCCACAAAGGCTGTAATAAAGAGTGAAAGCAAGGAAGAAGAAAGTGAAAAGCAAAGGTGCAGAAAGAAAGGATAAAAAGAAATAAAAAGAAGCTTCCAATTTCCTTTGCAACAAATATAAGTACAATTACAAAATTAACTCCTGCCCTATGATTACAAAAGAAGATTCACTTTTCTATTCAGTTTTTTCCCTAATCTTCAAAACCACAAATTAGAGCCAAAATTCTGCATTTTTTCTGTTTTATGTAAAGAGTCCATAAAGAGTGGAAGTGAATATTTTGAGTTTTGAAATACAATAAATAAGTACTCCCCTCTACCTCCTCTTTCTGATTTGCAGATTAGTGCCAGGAAAGGGAGAAAAGCAAGTGCAAGCAAACTGGTAGAATGCCTGTGTAGATCAGACAAAGAACATTGGCCTAAAACTTTCCAAATCGCACTGGATGAGGCTGGATACAAAAATCAAAGCAAATACTGGAATTTGAAAGGAGGTATTGTCATATCTTTGTTTTACTCTCCATTCAGTTTCTTTCTTTCTCTTGGAAGACTTCCAGAATAGAGAAAGTTACGAGAGGCAGAGTCACCAATTGCAATGTCAGTGTGTGTGTGTGTGTAGTGATGGTCATAAACAGGTGATCGAAACCCCTCAGTTTTAACTTGTATGTGCCTTAAAATTGGAAAGGCATCCATTGCCATGCTGTTACAGGTAGTCCTCACTTAAAAAGTCTAATTGGGACCTGCAATTTTGCCACTAAGTGGAGCAGTCACTGAGTGGGAAATCACATGACTGCAACTGTAATTTCTGGCTAGAAATAGACAATAGACTCAGTTTCACACCTTTGGCTTTGTTTGCTTCCTAACTACTCCCCTGCCCTTTGGAATGCTCAGGTTACTTGTTTACTGTCTTATATACATAGAAAACAATGCATTCATGCTGGAAGACACAGGTGCATTACACAAATAGCTTCCAATATTCTCTTGAAATCCCTTCCTCTCTGATCTCTTCACTATACAAGTGGGGAGGCAGATGGGGTGGGGAGGGCTAGAAAAAAAGCAAGCAATTTCTGTAGGCAATCACTCCCTTACCTGACCTTTTCCCATTGCCTGTACAATCACATTGCTTTTGATAGAAAAGAAAGCAGCTTACTCTTGAAATCCCTTCCTCTCCAATCTCTCAACTAGTGTCACTTAGTGAAATGGGTGGGGTAGAAATGCAATGAATATATAAACAAAGAATTATGTAGAAATTTTGTCACTTGAGCAAGACTATTCAAATAGGTCCTTCCACATCGTTTAAGATTGGAGATTTGCAGTGTTTCTGCATTCATTAGAACATATTTATATTGCGTTCCCAACAATATGCAGAATATGAATTTCTTATACAATCATTGAGTTGATGCTCAATATACTCCAGTACAACAATATATTCTTTCCTATTCATATTGTCCTTCATTTATATCTGAGGAGTGCTTTTACAATAGATGTGCCAAGCAAAATAGTTATGAAAATGCAAAAATTGAACAGACTTCTCTATGTCACATTCAGATGATAATGCAGATGTTGAAATGGAAGATGAAGATGAAAGCAGCTGTGTTTTTCAAATACAGATTTCTGAAGAAGCAGAATCTGATAATCTTTGTGGGAGTTCATGTTCAGGTAAGACAGTTGGAAAACTGCCTTGGGTTTAATTCTCTGCATTCTTCTAGGAAACGTTTAGTAGCTTCTCAAGGAAAGGATCTGTACTACCAAAAGTCATTATGTCACTTATTTAGGCCAGAGGAGTATGACCAGGTGCCCACGGTGGTGCCTGCGGTTACCTATATTTCTTGAAAAATTTCAATGCTGTCCCTACAGCCCCTTGTGGATGAATATTGTGGTCTTTTCTAATGTGATTAAATATAGAAATGGTTCATTACCAGAAGAATACTCATTTGTTTTAAAATGAATTACATTTACCTTTAACGTAGTTTGAAGTACCAGCCACAGGCCAGTGAAGGCTCTTGTTCTGAAATAGCTTGAATGCAAATAGGGTTGATGAAGCAAGAGTTCTTTTAAGAGGACTAGTGTACCTAGCACAAATTCTATGTATTTCCACCTCAGCATTTCCTCTGGGAGGTGTCTGTCGCAAGCCTATATTAGAAAGCTTGCAGGGTATTTTCTTGTTTTGAAAAATGTTACTTTTTGACAATTGAACATGGGGCATAAGCGCAATTTCTGCCCCTTGAATCAGACAAAAAGGCCTTCAGACTTTTATTTAGAATTGTTTCAGGCTCTAACCACCATGTTTAAACCAAGTCACCCAGCCTATAAGCATTTTCACACATCATTGTACAAAATGACACAGGCATGCAAAAGTTTTCAACTTTGTATGTATGGTTATTTGCTTTTAATCAGTTTTGTGCCAGTCTAAATTAACAAAAAAGAAAAAAGACATACAGAGGGTAAAGAAAACCAAGATAAATTTGGACACCTACCCTTAATTGTTACCTTTTATAATGGAAAGCTATGATAGAAGAAGGTTCTTCAGAAATTACCAGCTGACACCATGTCTGCAAGAGCAAGTGATCTTATGGTTCTTCCTCACAGGGAAATTACTTTCAATGGCCTTGATGAGGAGACATTTGTTAAGTAAATTTTGCCCCATTTAATGATTTTTTCCCCAGCCACAGTTGTTAAGTGAATCACTGCAATTGTTAAGTTAGTAACACGGTTGTAAAGTGAATCTGACTTCCCCACTGACTTTGCTAGTCAGAAGGTTGCAAAAGGTGATCCCACATGACCCCGTCATAAATATGAACCGATTACCAAGCAACAGTCATAAATATGAACTGATTACCAAGCATCCAAATTTTGATCATGTGACCATGGGGAGGCTGCAACCATCCTAAGTGTGAAAAATGGTCATAAGTCACTTTTTTCAGTGCTGTTGTAACTTCTAACTGTAAACCGCTTAGAGAAGGCTGTAAAGCACTATGAAGCAGTATGTAAGTGCTGTTGCTATAGTAGATAACTTCATTTTACATGCCATACATATGTTGCATTTTATATATGTTACAATTTTTTCAATGTGCTTTTGTTCACTTGTTCTAGATACCTTCCAGCAAACCAGATATGTTCCGAGGAACCCAAGGAGCTATCAGATAGAACTGGCTGAACCTGCTCTTAATGGCAAACACACCATGATTTGTGCCCCTACTGGTAAGATTATATTTCTCTGAACTACAGTAACCCTTAGAAGTAAGCTTCTTGCTGATGGGAATGGAAAGTTATTTTAGACTTCTTTTTTTTAAAAAAAAAAAGAAAGGCTATAAGAAAAATTTCTGAGGAAAAAAAAGAAAACTCTTACATTTTTTTTCTCTTCTCCTCAGGGGTGGGCTTCAAAATTTTTAGCAAGGGGTTCTCTGCCCAGTTGCTGGATGGGCGTGGCTATGGTGGGCGTGGCCTAGTCGGCCTCCTGCACCACTGCGGGGAGGGGGTTGCCCTCTCCGAGCCTCAGCGCATGCCCTGCACTTACCTGCATCCAAAACGGGCTGCGTGGGGACTCCTGGGAGGGGAGGGGTGGGCGGGGGCAGCCAGGAGTGGGATTTGGGGGTTCTCCGAACTGCACAGAATCTTAGCTAGAGGTTCTCCCGAACCCCTGCGAACCCCCAGCAGCCCACCCCTGCTTCTCCTGCTATAATGGAGATTTGGATAGTTTGCTAGTGCCATCATCAAACCTTGATTATCCCTTTATGGGAATACTAGACAACCCTGTGATATGTTGAGTCATCCTTTAAGAAGAAGATAATGCAGTCTTAAGTGAAAGAAATGAGCATTAAATTTTAGGGTGAACAGATTTTTTTTTTTATCCCAGTGCTGGACAGTTCTGTGATCATCTAATTATAAATGGAAAAATAACTCTAGTGGCAAAAGAAACTTCAATAATAAGTCAATATTTACTTACCTAAATAAATAAACATGATGACCATGGGAGACAAAAAAGAAATGGGGGAATGAGTGGTTTCTGACTTCCTGCTGGCTTCTGCATTGACTTTGCTTGTGGGAAGCTGTCAGGAAGCATCTACCAACATGTATCTTTAATGTAAGAAAGAAGAAAGAATAAATTTGTAGCATATTTAATTAATGCATATATATATATGTGTTATACATAATTTTATTTATTTGCTTATTCTACCTCAATCTTGTGACTTTGGACAATGTAGAATGTAGAATAAAAATGAAAGATATGAAGAATAGTATAATAATCAATTAAAAAAAAATAAAAATATCTGTGTGGAGAAACCCTGAGGCATCAATCAGTGTAGTCAAAAGCTTGTTGGAATAGCCTTCCTGAATGTAAGAGGACAAGGAACCTTCTGATCCTTCAGAGACGACATGTTCCATAATATGGGGCCATCTTGTCCAATTTCCACAAGCTGCTCAAGGAGAAGGGTCTTTCCCCCAAATGTCTGATCCAGACAGATGTACATCCGTGGTATAGTCTCTGATACAGGTAGTCCTCGACTTACAACAGTTCATTTAGTGACCGTTCAAAGTTACAGTGGTACTGAAAAAAGTGACTTATGACCGTTTTTCACAGTTACAACCTTTCCAGCAACCCCATGATCATGTGATCAAAATTCAGATGCTTGGCAACTGGTTCATATTTATGACCATTGCTGGGTCGCAGGGTCATGTGATCCCCTTTTGTGATCTTCTGACAAGCAAAATCAGTGGGGAAGCCAGATTCACTTAACAACCGGGTTACTAACTTACCAACTGCAGTGATTTACTTAACAACTGAGGCAAGAAAGGTCGTAAAATGGGGCAAAATTCACTTAACAAATGTCTCAATTAACAACAGAAATTTTGGGCTCAATTGTGGTTGTAAGTCGAGGACTATCTGTATGTCGCTCACGGATCAACTGCAGCCCTCAGCTCAGAAAAGAGTGTATGTCCCCTTTTCATGCAGAATAATTTGAAAGTATTGGAACAATAATAAATCAGGGAATCTCTGCTTAGTTCTGGCTTGACATGATCAGTCAGTCAGATCAAATGCTGTGGGCAAGGGAGATCAGCGGGGTCATATTATATAAGAAAACTTCATATACTTGCTGTCTCTTTTTTGTACTATTTACAGTACCAATGCTTCTTAAACTAATGGACTTGACAGTGAAGGAAAATTATTGAAATTCTGTTATAAAACATGCGTCTTTTAAACACATTTTTGTCACCTGAAATTGTTGCTCCCGTTCCCCATATTTTTAAAACGTGTATTTCCATGTAAGTCCCTTTTGCTACTCATTCAGATAGACCAGTGTTTTTCAATCTTAGCAACTTTAATATGCATGGACTTCAACTCCCAGAATTCCCCAGCCAGCATGCTAGAAGTCCACATATCTTAGAATTGCTGAGGTTGAGGAACACTGAGACAATGACACATGGCTCATTTTTGTTGCCAAGCTTAAAGGGATTCTAAGTTTCACTCTTCCATACCTTCTGGGCTTGAGCATCCCTTTTTTTTATACTGAAGAATTGTGTTGTATTAAAGAACAGAACATGGTTTTAGTAAAAATGTCTTTGAAAATATGCAAAAAAGATTCCTATACACAATAATATTAAATAGTAAATAATACTTAAATGGTGCTTCACAAACATCTTCATAGCATAATCTTTAAAGATGGCATTCTATTACAGCTGAGGGAACAGGTTAGAAAGGAATATTTAGTTAATATTGCCATGTAAGTTAATGACTGGGGAGTATGGGTAGTCCTCACTTGCCAACTGCCTTGTTTAGCAAATATTAGAAGGTAAAACGGCATTAAAAAAAGCTTTGTGACCATTTACAACCATCACAGTATCCCACAGACATGTGATCACTAATTGTGTGCTTTTCAACTGCTTTGCAATAAGCAAATAAAATCATACGTCATAATGATAGGATGTTTTGCTTAACAACTGCAATGGTTCAATAACTGTAGGGGAAATAAACCTGTTATGGTAGGAGATTTTCCGTGTTGGAGTTTCCAGTCCCAGTTGTGATCTCCTACGTGAGAGGACCATCTGTATGGACTTGCCAGTTTGTAGTTTGAATTTTTAGGCTATTGCTTCCAAATGCATCCAACCAGCCTTTATTCATTTTTACAGGATCTGGGAAGACTTTTGTGTCTATTTTGATATGTGAGCATCATCTCTGCAACAGGCCTGCCGGGCAGACAGGAAAAATAGTCTTCCTCACTACAAAAGTTCCAGTTTATGAACAACAGAAGAAAGTCTTCTGTGAATACTTCAAAAATGAGTATGATCTTAGTCTGTCCTGGGCAGATTTCCTGTTGCTTCCTAGTTCTAAAATAATAGCAATAGTGTCTTTTTAAGCCATTGATTTAGATTGTTGCTCTACAGCAGAGTTCCCCAACCTTTTCGGCCTTGCAGACCAGTGGGGGAGGTGGGGAGGAGATTATTATTATTATTATTATTATTGTTGTTGTTGTTGTTGTTGTTGTTGTTGTTGTTGTTATTATTATTATTATTAATATTTCTATGCCGCCCAACTCCCAAGGGACTGATGGTCCTGCCCATGCAGCAGGCAAGCGTGCCTGTGTGCACAGCTCCATTTGTGCGAGCAGCAGGCACACTGCCGTCCACTTGTGCAAATGGAGTGCGCCCATGCGGTTGCCCGCAACTTCCATGGCCCAGTTCAGAAAGGTTCAAGGCCTGGTAGTGGACCGGGGGGTTGGGGACCTCTGCTCTATAGAAAGATGGTCTGCCATATCTCAAGGATGAAATTTAGTACCCTTGCTTACTTTGAAACAGGGTGGATAAAAATAGATGATTTTTTTTAAAAAAATATATCAAAAAAATCGGATTTTTTTTTGTTTAAATCGGATTTTTTTAATTAAATTTATTTTAATAAAATGCTTTTGGAGTAAAAGTCTTATCTAAAGATAGTTTTCTGTTTAAGATACATTAATAATTTAGTTGATTCAGCATGAAATGGAGCTTAGTTATGTAGCATGAGGCTGTATATTCTGCAATATTGGGACTGTCGGTGAGTTAACAGCGGGTCAGAGGAGGAGCTGCTGCGGGACAGAGATGACAGTTGCTCTTTAAAAATTATGATTTAAATCGAGTTGATTTAAATCAAGCCTTTTTACTAGTGATTTAAATCGTGATTTAAATCAAATCCACCCTGCCTTGAAATCAGTGTCTGGAACAGCAGTTTGCTTCGTAATGTGTAAAGTGTGCAGTTGTACATGTGATAAGCACCTATGTTGCAATTTTTTAAAAAAAGCTCTCAGATATGACCAATTCCTGAATATTTATGTGTGTTTGTCTGCATGAGTGTATAGGTAATTGGATGACCTCGATGTGTATGTATGTATTTTCCCTAATTTTGCAGTTTTAGATCGAAGGCTTAAGCAGGGTTGATGGTGTTCTGAGAAGTATCTGTCTCTTTTCTTGCAGCTACAACATTGCAGGCATCTGTGGGGAAAATGCTTTCTTGACTCCTGCAGACATAGTTATTAAACAGAATGATATTATTGTCATGACGCCCCAGACTCTTTTGAACTCTCTGAATAATGGGACAATTCTTTCTCTTTCAATATTCACATTGATGATATTCGATGAGTGCCACAACACTACGGGGAATAACCCATATAATATGTTAATGTTCAAGTATTTGGACCTTAAACTGAAGCAAGGTGCACGCTCATTGCCTCAGGTAAGATAATACTGGGAGCTTTCTCACGTTGGTAAAAGAAATACGTCATTGTTAGTAAGTTATGTATCCTCTTCTAATACATGAAGACAATATGGAAAATGTTGAACCTCTCAAGAAGATAGCATGCACACTTGTACTCCAGGAGACATTTAGTCTGACAGTATTGTGGCAGAGATCTACTTTGTCTCCCACTCTATTCTTAAATAACATACCGTATTTTTCGGACTATAAGACGCACCAAAATTTACAGGAGGAAAACAAGAAAAAAAAAGTTTTCGCCCTCCCCGGCCCCCAGAAGCACTCTGCAGTGCTCTGCACAGCCCGTTTTCGCCAAAAATGGGCCCGTTTTTGCCAAAGTTCTGCTGGGGGCCGGGGAGGGCGAAAACGCGACACACGGAGGGTTCGGGAGGCCAAAAACGCCTGTATTCGGTCTATAAGACACACCTAAATTTTCACCCACTTTTGGGGGGGGGGGAAAGGTACGTTTTATACTCCGAAAAATATGGTAATCATTTGAGCTTCACTTTAGAAAAAAAATCTGACTTTGGTAAATTTTAATCCATGAACAAAAATAATGCAGTTACGTGTTCAATAAGTAATGCACATTGTGTTGCCAAGCACATGGAAAGACATGTTGTACTTACTTAGTTATTTTAGATGAGGAGACTTTTAGGAAGAAACCACAACGACAGTGTCATTCCAGTATCATAAACACAGTCAATAAACACAAAGCCAAACTTGGCATTCAAAAGGAGTCCTCGATTATTGATCTGTTCATCATTCTGCTTCCAAGACTTGAGCAGGTTTAGACCTTATTTTCTAAAATATATTATTGCTGATATACTTGTTAGAACAGGAAATAGCAACTTAATATTAAGCAAATGATAAGCCATAAGCAAGGCTGAGCAAATTGCATTGCTTCGAAAATATTGCTGAACTTTAATTCCATAACTTAATTAATGATCAAAGGTACTGGAAGTTGTAATTTGGCAACATCTGGAGGACTAATTGTCCACTCCTTGAATAAATATTCAAGAAATATTGTTAGAATTTTTTCTAACAATTAGAAATATTGTTGTTACACACCTTTGAATTGTATCTGACTCTGGATGGCTATGTTCTGGCCTAGGCTTCCTGATAAAATAATACAGCACAAACGGAGTCCCAAAAACCTCTTTTTGTTTTTAACGGCTGTGAATTAAGTTCATTCCCAGCTGTAATAAGTACCAAACAAAG
>QLTV01000217.1:139054-149847 GCA_003457575.1 Thermophis baileyi
AACCAAGTTGCTTACTGCAACGAGCACATCCGTTTGCTCCACTTTTATATCCTATGGGAGGGGCCAATCATCTCCAGTTTTATAGCCGAGTAGTCCTTTTCCTCCGTAACTGTTCTTGCCTTCTGGCAGCTCTGCGCATGCGCGCATTGGGAACAGGCTCCTCCTGTTCCTCTGCCTCGCTCATGTCAGCCTCTGGAGGCTCTGGAGTCAGCACAGACCTCCCAGATGGCCCAGGCTGGATCTCTGCCTCTGACACCGAGCCTTCTCCAGACTCCAGGCCTGGCCCATGTTCCTCCCCAGCCTCCTCGCTGTCCGACTCTGCTGCCAGTTCCGCAGGCCGCTGGCGGACCACAACAGGCTATATGGATAAAAGTCTGATAATTTCTGGGATTAGAAACTGATGATCTGATCCACCACTAGCAGCTAGCAGTGTTTTGTGATTTATCCTAGAAATGTATTCCCCTTTTAAATAAATGAAAATAAATGCGATGGTATGTTCTGTAGACTGGATGCTGGGAATGGCAAGGGGAGGAAGAGTTTCAGAAAAGAATATTCCTGGGAAAGGAGAAAGTGTGAGAAAGAAACTCAAAACAATCCACCTTGATTTTTAGAGAAAATCTGACAGGCTTTCAAGATTCTGTTATAATGCCTCAACAACAATAAAGAGCATACTTGAAATTCCAACCATTCCTCTTTATTAACCTGGCCTATTTCAAACGACGACAGTAAGATTTAGAACATAGAATAATAGAGTTGGAAGGGACCTCAGAGGTCTTCTAGTCCAACCCCCTGCTTGAGCATGAGACCCTACACAAGGGCTGTCAAACTCCCGGCCCATGGGCCGGATGCGTCATGCGCTGGCCACGCCCATGCCTGGTTTAGGGAAGGGGGGAAAAAGTCCTGATATGTCATGTGACGATGTGAATTTGACACCTCTGCCCTACACCATTTCAGACAAATGGTTGTCTGGTCTCTTTGAAAGCCTCCAGTAATGGAGCACCCACAATGTTTCGAGGCAAGGTTGATTTGGAATTGTTTTTAATGAGAAACAAGATAGAAAGTAACAAAAATATACATCTTCTAAAACTTAATTTCTAAATACCATGATGGAGTATTTTTATGTAAAGAATCTAAGATATTAATTTAAATTGTAATTATTTAATACTAGTACTGGTATTTATTTGAATAAGATTAAGAGGTCATTTCTCTTTTGATTTCAATTGATTTCTGCCAGGAAAAGCTATAAGTGGCGAATGAAAATAGTGAAAATAGAAAATAATGAAATAACATTGCCTCTTTTTTTCTTCTTCTTTCTTTTCCTGTTTTACTGTCTTAATTGATGTGTGGTACTTCTGCTTTGAAGTGAATGTGAATGTATTTTAATTATTCAGATTGTAGGATTGACCGCTTCCCCTGGCATTGGCAATGCCAAAAGCGTAGGTGAGGCCATAGACTACATCTGCAAGATTTGTGCTTCACTCGATATTGAAGTGATCTCAACAGTCAGAAAGAACTTAAAGGACCTAGAAGAAATTGTTCATAAACCTGAAAAAAGTGAGCCTGCATTCTAATTCTCTCTTTTGGAATACAAGTAGTCATTTTTTTTTAAAGAGTACATGTAGTTCTTCAGTTTAATGACCATGCTTGGGATTGGAATTCCAGTTGTTAAGCAAAAGGGTCATTAAGTGAGACAACCACATGACTACTTCAGTCAGGGACTGTAATTGCAGCACACACACACCCCGTTGCAGTCATTAAGTGATATCCTAGGTCAGTGATGGCGAACCTGTTTTGGTTCGCGTGGCAAAAGGGGGTGTGCGCGCGCGCGTGCCCACACCCATTCCCTCCCCCCACGCATGCGCACAACCCCCCCACGCTGCCCCCTGCGCATGCACACACACCCCGTGAATGCGCAAAGGCCTCACTGAAGCCTGGGACGGTGAAAAACGGCCCAACGGGCAAACCAGAAGTTCGGAAAAACGCACTTCCGGTTTGCCCGTTGGGCCGTTTTTCGCACCCTCCGGGGCTTCAGTAAGCGTCCCTGAAGCCTCTGGAGAGCAAAAAACAGCCCAACGGCAAACCGGAAGTGCGTTTTTCCAAACTTCCGGTTTGCCGTTGGACTGTTTTTCGCTCTCCGGGGCTTCAGGAAGTTTCCCTGAAGCCTCCGGAGTGTGAAAAACAGCCCAATGGCAAACCGGAAGTGCGTTTTTCTGAACTTCCGGTTTTCCTGTTGGGCCGTTTTTCGCACTCTGGGGCTTCAGGACGCTTCCCTGAAGCCTCCGGAGGGCAAAACGGCCTTCCCCAAAGCCGAAAATCAGCTGGCCAGTGCGCACATGCGTGCTGGAGCTGACATAGGGCAACGCCTCGTGTGCCCTCTGATATGGCTCCGTGTGCCACAGGTTCGCCATCACTGTCCTAGGTCATTAAGCAGAAGGAGCGGGGTGAAATTCAAAATTTTCTCTACGGCTCTGTGGGCATGGCTCTGTGGACGTGGCTTGGTGGTCATGTGACTGGGCGGGTGAGCGTGGCCAAGTCGACGTCACTTCTTTGCCCTAATGACCTACAAAAAGAAGATATATCAATTATTATACACAAAACAATAAAAGAGGTACACAAATACTTACATAAGAGCAGTAAGACTCTTATTGCTCTTATGTAAGTATTTGTGTACCTCTTTTTTTGTTTTGTGTATAATAATTGATATATCTTCTTTTTGAATTTCACCCCTGATCTATCTACTTGCTTTCCCCAACCTGGTGCTTTCCCGTTTGTTATTAAACTACATGTCCCAGCATCCTCATAACCTCTGTGTGCCTAATAAAGTAGACAAGAGCTGATAGCTGGATAGAGTTTGTTTTCCTGTTTGATAAGACTCTTATCTGTGATTAATATGTATATGTACATATACATATTATATACATAGGGAAATTAGAGAATTGTGTCTCCAAGAGTAGACTTTAGCCGAGTCAGCTCAAAATTGCCATCAATATTTTGGGTCTTTCCTTTAAGTCAGGGGTCTCTGGCAACTTTTAAGACTTGTGGACACTTCAACTCCCAGAATTTCCCAGCCAGCATGGGAGAGTAAACCCCAAATTAAACAAATCAGTGGAACGACTTGCCTCCCGAAGGGTGCTCCATCATTGGAGGTTTTTATGAAGAAACCGCCTGACCAGGCAAGCTGGGGGGAGGAGGAGGCTCGTTTTGTCTCTCCCACACCCTCCTGGTGAAGCAAATGGTATCTCCTACTCTAGTTCCATTCATCTTTCGCTTCTTGGCTCTGTCGACGTGGCTGCTTGAGAGCATCCCCGGTGGAACTGTGGCCTGGGAATCATGTGCTCTGCAGTCCTATTATCCGTTTCTAGCCATCTGGGCATTGAACTTAGATTCAGTCAGATTTACGGTCGAGTCGGCCGGAAGAGATGAGCGGCGACCGGGCGGGCATGGGCGGTGGCAACCAGGGGCGATTTTTACCGGCTCTGAGAACCGATTCAGATCGTCCCTACCACCTCTCCAGAGGTGGTTGAATTTCACCCCTGAAAAGGAGTCTCAGGTAAGGAGATTTGATGGAGGGGAACCCTTCAGGTTGCAGAACAGAGCTAAAATCCTGAAGACTTTAAAACCTTGATGATTTTAGCTCCTTTTCTGGAGCCCAACAGAAAGGAGGAGAAATTAATTGCAGGCTGGAAATCTCATCTTTGTGGGGGGGCAGAACTGAGATTATTCCCCATTAGGCAGGCAGCTCCCAGAGATGAGAGGGAGTCCCCTCAGCTTGCAATCTTCCCTGCCAGCTTCCCCACTGACTTTCTGGGGAAGCCAGCAGAGAAGATTGCAAATGGCAATCCTGTGATTGCAAGGCGCTTAACAACTGGTCGTAAGTGTGAACAAGTTGCCAGGCACCCAAGTCAAGATCATATGACCATGGAAGAGGCAAACAAATTTATAAGGGCTGGGGGTGTTTATTGGTCATAAAGGACCCTTTCAAGCTCATCATAAGTTTGAACAGTCATTAAACAACCTGTCATGACCACTTTTAACCTTGAAATCCCTTACAATGCAATTATGCTGGAATTTTTATGCTGCCTCCCTCCAATGCCTCCACCCCTCCAAATTAAGAGGAGATATACGTGAATAGGAATAGGCAGGTATGGGGCTGCATTTTGTTCTCTTAGTGGCTAAATGGTTGCCTCCAAGAAAAGCACAGTCCACATACATGAACCTTGTTCCTCAGAAATTTATACTAAGAAACTTTTTTGTGTAATGAAGGAACTATATTAACATTGCACAACCGTATTTGTCTCACATTTCCCTCTGCTGCAAATAGGTGTGGGGAATGCCCATGAAATCTGGTGTCAATCTACCGGTAGTTCAGATTGGATTGCTTTCCAGACACTTTCATTTCATAGTTCTGTTGAGACTTGATATTGGGATGAACTGCCATAGTACCCATCTCTCAGTGAGATGAACCCATAATTGGATAACCCATTCTGAAGAGTCATAGTGGATGTACTATATCAGAGGTCCCCGACTCCTGGACCATGGCCCACTGCCAGGCCTTGAGCCGCTCGGAACTGGGCTGCAAAAGTGGCGGGCAGGCACGCGCATGCTCCATTTGGATGAGCGGCGAATGCTTGTGCCCGCCGCTCGTGCAAATGGAGCTATGCGTGTGCCCTTGCCTGCCGCTTGCGCAGAAATGACCACAATTGAGCCCAGAATTTCTGCTGCTAAATAAGACATTTGTTCAGCAAGTTTTGCCCCATTTTATGGCCTTTCTTGGCACAGTTGTTAAGTGAATCCCTGCAGTTGTTAAATTAGTAACATGGTGGTTAAGTGAATCTAGCTTCTCCATGGGCTTTGCTTGTCAGAAGGTCACAAAAAAGGTGATCACATGATCCCAGGGCACTGTCATAAATATGAGTCAGCTGCCAAGCATCTGAACTTTGATCACGTGACTGTGGGATTGCTGCAACGGTCGTAAGTGTGAAAAATGACCATAAGTCACTTTTGTCAGTGCTGTTGTAACTTCAAACAGTCACTAAATGAACTGTTGTAAGTCGAGGACTACCTATATTCCATGCATCTGATGAAGTGGACTCTACCTTATGAAAACGTATGCAAGAATAAGTTATAATTTAAGGTGCTCCAAGTTTCATTCAGTTTTATTTGTTCAGCAGAACTAGGCTAGCTACACCTCTAGAGCCATCTGCCTTTTGAAAAACTGCTGATTACCAGTTCTGGTTTTAGGGAGATGAGTATTAGGGGGATGGTGTGTAGTGTTACAAGAAGGTGGTCTCGTGAGTGTGGTGGTGTGGTGGGGGAGTTTAGTAGAGATGTGCCTATTTGTGTTGATAGAAACATATGTAGGGAGTATGACACTGTGATTAGTATTGATAGTCCGAAAATAATGATTGTTGTTGGACATCAATTGAATAGGGACGATGTGATTAGTAGTTCGCCTGTGAAGTTTATGCTGGGTGGGGTTGCAATGTTTATTAGGTTGGCCACTTTACTCACTCATGTTGTTGTGTCAGGTAACAACCGCTGCAATATACTTGATGACTAGTATATTGGGATTATAACTCTATCTCCGAAGGGCAAAAGTATTTAAAAAGATAGCATAATAAATTAGTTGCCCACATTCTAAGAAATCTTTAATCTTTTCTTGAACAAAAGACCTGTAATAATTTTAGAATAATTAAATGTGCGGCTAATAACATACTAAGAATGGCAGTTTCTTTTTTATTTTTACTGCAGTTATTAGGCTCGTTGGGACTCGACCACAAAATCGCTTTGTAGATATTGTATCTCAGATGATGTCAAAAGCAGAGGCTCTAGCAAGACAATTTCATCCTATTGGTAAGACAATTGAGATTGCTTGGTGATGTCAGTTATATGCTCCATTGATGTAACATAGTTTTGTAAAATCATCATTTTCTCCTATGACCTGATCAAAAGCTGTCTCTTTCTAAGAGCATTATTTTTTTAATAAGATGTGATATGTACATGTACATATAGATACACACACATACATTACATAGATACATTAATCATTACATAGTACAGTTAACACCATTCATCCCAAAAATTATAATTCAGTTCACTGTACTATATAGCTCTGTAATAAAATAGACTTTGTATACATAATATATTCCACAATGCATAATACAGCTGAATTTTCATTTCAAAATAGTATAAACTGCATGTTAAAGTACAGTATGTTATACAATTCACATTAAGAGCCGTGGTGGCGCAGTGGTTAGAATGCAGTATTGCAGGCTAATTCTGCCAACTGCCAGCAGTTTGATTCTGACCGGCTCAAGGTTGACTCAGCCTTCCATTCTTCCAAGGTCGGTAGAATGAGAACCCAGATTTCTGGGGGCAATATGCTGACTCTGTAAACCACTTAGAGAGGGCTGTAAAGCACAATGAAGTGATATATAAGTCTAAGTGCTATTATTATGCTGTACAATTCACATTACTGCTCAGTATATTAAATATAGTACATAAAACACACTACTAAGCAATACAAACTTACCTAACACAAGACATAATGTCACATATTGCACTGTAATCCTAAAGAGAACTCAAAACACATATTCTCTCTCTCCTTCTCCCCCTCTCTCTTTCTCTGTCTCTCACACAACTATCTCTTATCTCTCTATCATTATCTATCCATCATCTATTATTTCTCTATCTATTATCTTTATCTCTTAATCTATCATGTTTATGTTTCCATCCAATTTAGACTATCATACACTGTGGACAGTGCAGTATTTATTTTACTTATTTATGTGGCCCACCCCTCTGACACAGGTAATTCTGGGAGGCATACAAGCATTAAAAGCACACAAGTACAACTCCTGCTGCCCAAGGGTGAACAATCCCATTCACCAAAAAGCCACATTTATTACAGCAGTTCTTGCCTAACCTGATCCAAAAGCCCAAGAAAACAACCAGGTCTTTGGTGGGGGGCCATCTGAATCTCTGGCACATGCTGTTCTCCAGTGAGCAGCAGATAAGATTTTCTCAGACAGCGTAAGATGGTAGACAGTACACCACGGAATATAACACAATGGAGTAGAAATAAGTGACTAATAATGGAAGGGGATATGTGGTAGGGCAAAGCAAACGTGATGCAATTCACAGTATCAGATAACAATGCAGAGTAATATATATATTAATATTACAAACCACAAAATACTATACAAACCACATGAAAGAACACAGAGTACACAGTACATTATAAAACACAAAGCTCAAAATGACATGATGGTAGAAGAACTCCATACCACACAATGCTCAGTGTGCAATCTAATGTATACAGCATGTAATTATTTCTGTAACAAATATGCATGGGTGGAAAAGGAAAATGAAAGAACCATTATCAGTTAAAAGAAAAAGAAAAAGACAAAAGACAAAATCAAGGTCCCCAATAAAAAAAAATCATAAATCATAGACAACCACACCAGAGTGCCATTAACATCGGCGTCTTCACTACCTTGTCAAAGGCCAGCATGCAGTGATAGAGACCATATGTTCTAGCCTGGCATAAAACAATACAATATATAGTACTGTAGGTTACAATACGCCTTGAATCGGAACGTGAATAAAGAGATCTCTCTGCTCTTCATTGTAGGCCTTCAGTACGTTTTTTTTTTTTTTAAAAAAGCTTTCCTTCTCCATTAGATGACTTGTCTGTGATGAAGAACCAATGTTATGGAACCCAGAAGTACGAGCAGTGGATCGTCGACGTGCAGAAGAAAGGTGTGGTGTTACAGTTGCCAAATAAGGAAGACGAGAGCCGAGTCTGCAGAGCTCTTTTTATTTGCACGGAGCACCTCCGGGTGGGTAACTTCCTTCTTCTTGGGAAGCAACCATTTCTCTTGCCTTGTTGCTCTATTGCACGGGTGTCAAACTCATGAGCTGGATGCGTCACGCGCTGGCCACGGCCACCCCCGTTTTAGCGAAGGGGTAAAAAGTCACGATACGTCACGTGACGCCGCAAGTTTGACATCCCTGCTCTGTTGCCTTTGAGCTGTGTTTCTCCTGTCCTGTTTCCTAATGTTTGGCATTACTTTAGTCAATGGTGTATTAAGATTACCTTGGTTTAAGTGTTTTTCCGGTGAGACCGGTCTATCAGGGCAACCCAAATATGGGATGGAGCATACTGCTTCGGCTTTCGCCTTTCAGCCCCAATCCAGGAGCCTTCGCAGGCTTTACAAGCTTCCATGACAAACTATTTTGTGTTAAATTTACATTTACGAGTATAGCTATTTCAAGCTGTTTAGCTCTCATCAGCTAGCCATACCCTTCTGGGATTCAAACCCGGGCCGCCGGCATATTAGGCAGATGTATTAACCTCTAGGCCACAGGCTCTCTTCATTTTGTCAGCTGTACCAGGCTGTACTCACTGGAAAAACACAATCTCTCCCCTGGTACAGCTGAAAAAGTGTCAGATGACTGCACCAAGCACCAGTACATGTAACTCATCCAGTTCAAAATGATTGCGTTGCATTCAGGGTTGTTTTGCTTACTGTCAGGTACGGGTAGTCCTCAGCTTACAACCACAATTGAGCCCAAAATTTATGTCGCTAAGTGAGAAATTTGTCAAGTGAATTTTTCCCCATTTTACGACTTTTCTTGCCACATTTGTTAAGTGAATGACTGCAGTTGTTAAATCAGTAACACGGTTGTTAAGTGAATCTGGCTTCCCCATGGACTGCTTGTTCAGAAGGTCGCAAGTGGGGGAATCGCCTGACCCCCATGGCACTGCAACCCGTCATAAATGCGAGTCAGTTGTCAAGCATCCGAATGTAAGTCATGTGACCATGGAGATGTTGCAACGGTCATAAGTGTGAAAAATGGTCCCAAGTCCCTTTTTTCAGTGCCGTTGTAACTTCGAACGGTCACTAAGCGAACTGTCGTAAGTCAAAGACTACCTGTAGTTTTTTCAGTTGCACGTCAAAATGCTTAAAAAAAAAACCACTTTGCCGAAAACGGGCAATTCCAGTCTAGTCAATTGGAAGGGTCTCTCCTTTGAAATGCTGCGTTTGGAGTTCAGATTTGTTGCTTTAGGTTTGAATGAGGCTGCTTTGATCTTTCAGAATGTGTCTCAAATGTGAAAGGTGATTGAAGCAAGTCATTTGAATTCAGAATGATTCAAGTTTGAAATAGGTCACATCGCTACAGGTAGTCCTCGGGTTACAATGGCAATTGGGACCAGGTCGTAAAGGGTGATGTCACAGGACTGTGTGGCTTAGCTATTTCCAGCAGTCCCTATGGCCGTCATTAAATGAAGACTTCATGTGCTTGTAAGGGCTTCCCTTCTCCTCCTGAGTGTTGTTTGCTGCCATGCTTTCAGAACGACCTTTTTATGGTATAAAAATAATGTAAATAATATTTTTTATCACAGAAATACAATGATGCCTTAATCATCAATGAAGATGCCCGAACCAAAGATGCTTTGATTTATCTGAAGGATTATTTTGAGGATATCAAAAATAGCGACTTTGATGATATTGAGCATCAGCTGGCTTCAAATTTTGAAGGTGCTTTATATATTTTTTTAAAAGGCCCTACATTCATGTTGCTTTGATAGGTCAAACATCTGTCTATTCCAGAGGTCTTCAAACTTGGCAACTTTAAGACTTGTGGACTTCAATTCCCAGAATTCTCCAGCCAGCATAGCTGGTGGAGAATTCTGGGAGTTGAAGTCCACAAGTCTTAAAGTTGCCAAGTTTGGGGACCCCTGGTCTATTCCAACAGAGAAACCTGACTTTCAAAATATATTAGAAGCAATAAAGAATATAACTGTCCTGTCTTCCACTAATACTTCAATCCTCAAACAATATTTATCAACTCTATCTATCTATCTATCTATCTATCTATCTATCTATCTATCTATCTATCTATCTATCTATCTATCTATCTATCTATCTATCTATCTATCTATCTATCTATCTTCTATCCTCTCCCTTTTTATCATCTATCTACTATCTATCATCTCCCTTTCTATCTATATATCTGCCTATCATCGCTCTCTCCTTTTTAACTGCCCATTTCCCTAACAGAGGGACTCTTAAGTAAACAAAAGAGCAAACCAGAGATTTAAATCTTGTAGTAGCATACTTGATGGATCTGTAAAGTGAACTTAAGTTTATTTTTATTTCTGTGGAAGGTATATGCAAGAAGGGTTTAAAGTATTGGCAGATCCCAACGAAATGCAATTGTACATGTTGAAAATAAGGGGCTGGTTTTGGAAAAAAAAAAAAGGAAGTTGTGTTGGCTGCCTAATTTTATCATTTTCCAGTGCAGGTTCATATGGTTGATTGCTGATATATTACCAGTTAGTTCCCTGTATCATAGAAAACTAGAATGGCATGGAAAAGGCTACTGTAGCTTTGCAGTAATAACTTACGATTTTTTAGTCATACAGTTGCAAGAAAAAGTATGTGAACCCCTTGGGATTACGTGGAGTTTTGCATGAATTGGTCATAAAATGTGCTCTGAACGTCATCTAAGTCACAACAATAGAAAAACACAGTCTGCTTAAAATAATACTACACAAACATTAGATGTTGCCATGGTTTAATTGAACATAACATGTAAACATTCACAGTGCAGGGAGGAAAAAGTATGTGAGCCCCTAGCCTAATGACTTCTCCAAGAGCTAATTGGAGCCAGGAGTGAGCCAACCTTGACTCCAATCAGTGTGATGATATTGGATGTGTGGCTGACAGCTGTCCTGCCCTTTAAAAACACACACCTGGTTTGGGTTTACTGGTTTCAAGAAGCAC
>QLTV01000217.1:157517-173711 GCA_003457575.1 Thermophis baileyi
TCGTCTTCGATAGTATTACAGCCAGCGACTAGTATTTGCCAATCAAGAGATGAGAGGTCAGTGTCTATGTTATCATAGTTGGCTTTTTTCAAATTATAATTGGTCATCCTATTATTATGTTGATTTTTATAGGGGCGTATATTAAGACAAAAGTCAATCATGCTGTGGTCACTGTTGGAAAAGTGTTCTTTTATTTGTATTCCATAAATTGAGTGTAGACTGTTGCAGAAGATGAGATCTAGTCAATTGTTGAGTCTAGTGTTGTTTGTTACTAGTTGATCTAGTCCTAGATTAGTAATAGCATTGTATAGGGTTGAATGTATGGGTTCAGTTGTACATTCATTTAGTGTCCAGTTAATATGAGGTAGGTTGAGATCACCAAGAAAAATAAGAGGGTGTGGGTAGGATTTGTGGTGCGAAGCCAGCTTGGCGCGGCACACCTTAGGAAGCGCGCGAGCGTCTTCTACAATAGTACATTGGCAGCCAAACTGTTACTCTGCAATAGCATTGTGGTCTCCTGGCCAATGTAACAACACCATACATGGTTAATAATAATAACACTGTGATTAGTGATTTCTTGCCAACTCCCCCATTGACTTTGCTTGTTGAAAGTTGGCAGCAAAAGTTGCAAATGGTGACTATATGACTGGAGGATGCTGCGGCTGCCAGCATGGCACGCTGGTTGCCAAGTGCCCAAGTCACAATTACATGACCATGAATTGCTGCAGTGTAAATCTCCCAGCATTGTTGTAACTTTGAAAGTCACTGAATGTGTAATTGCTAACCAAGCACTACCTGTATTCCTTGTCTGTGGGGGGACAACATTAAAAAAAATGACCTGGATAATATTCAGTCAGTGTTCAGGCCTAGGCCTGGAAATATTAACAGTTTTGGCTGATTTGGCTGATAACCTTCATAAGGATTTGCAGTGAGCGAGTAAGTGTGCACCTTTTGTTTCTTTTAAATCCTTTCAGCAATTTTCAGTGCCATCAACCACAGCATCTTTCTGTACTTACTACAACAGTTGGGGGATGGCTGTTTTAAATAGCTCTGTTCTTTCATGAGTGGATGTGCTGTAGGGTTTGCCTTCTCTATCCCAACTCCCACTTTTCAATAGCTTCATGAAGTGAATAAGACTTAGGTGTACATCTCCATCCTGGGCTGGGCTAAACTTGCTATAAAGTCAATGGGTTCAATGGGAAGAATTAAATTGAAGTCTAAAACCCATTTGGCCCTTATCTCCTTTTGTTTTAATTCTGGATAGCATAGCACTCCTCTGGTAGAGCAAATCTGTAACCCGAGAATTCTCCTAGATACTGTAGTCGTTGGTAAATAGATAGAGGCCATGACTAGAGTAGTCTCTTGAAATGCCAGTTATGGCTTCACTCGAAGAAGGCGGCCTTGGCAACAATTATCCATCACTTTATCATGGAGAGGAAGGGATTATAAGAGAGTAATTTGGCACACAAAGGGGAATACACTGGACTGTTCCTTAAGCATGCTTGTGGTTGCTAGAGCTGGCACCTTTCTTTCAATGTGTATTCCCCATTATGCTTACTCTTGTAATTCTTCCTCTTCAATGAATGTTAAATACAAATACTAGTTCCCTTCTTGGTAATTATCTCAGACTGAGGTGGGCATTGAAAAGGGCAGGGGAGTGGGGAAAAGGGAAAGCTGAAGTAAAATGGTTAGAGGCAAATAAAACGTGAAGGTGTGAAACTGAACAAGTCTTTGCAGTTTCAAACCAGAAAGCACAATCTTGGTCGTGTAATTTCTCACCTCGTGACCACTTCCCTTAGCGATGGAACTGCTAGTCGCTATTGTGGTTACTAAAAAAGAACTCCCTGTAATGTGCCATCTCCAGGTCGTGGAAGAGCAAAAGACAGCAAGTGCATTCTTGTGACGAGCAAAAAAGAACAGGAAGAGAAGGAGAGATACAATTTACAAAAGGAGGAAATGATGAACAAAGCTATTGAAGAGGTGCAGAGCTGGGATGAAAAGATCTTTGCAAAGAAGGTGAGCAGTTTTTTAATGAGGGCTTCCTTAATGTCCCATTCAGCCGAGGGGGGAGATTCTGTACTTTAAAATGAGCCAACGCTGTTCAAACACAGAATGGCTGAACCTGCTGTTTTTTAACTTTGCTTACAAGGTTTTGTTGTCGTTATTTTATTTTCAGGATGGATGTGTGTGTGTGGGTGGGGAGGGGAGAAGGTTCATTCAGGACAACATTCCTGGGCTCTTGAGAGTAGTTGGTGCCTTGTGACTCGAATTCCATCTTTCTCTCTTCACCTCAGCTAAACGAGTTGCAAAAGAAGCAAATAAAAATGCTAGATTCCAAGAAAAAACCGACAGAACCAAAACCCTGGAAAAACAATCGAGTCCTTTTGTGTGGCAAATGCAAGAACAAAGCCTGCAGCACGGAGGACCTCCGGGTGATTGAGGTAACCTGCTGTCGCTGCCTTCGCTTCACAGTGCCTTTTTTGGTGGGATAAGTGTTGGAGGGTACAGATCAGCTACGTTCCCATTCAATTCTGAACGACGTCTGATTCGGTCCAAATCTGTGATTTGAATTTCAAGATTTGAATCAATAAAAGCTTTATCCATAGGCTATAAATCAGGAAAAATATATGCCTGCATCTGCTTAATTTTTTGGCAGAATAAAATGAACATCACAGTGATAGAGGCTTTAGAGAAGTGTTTCTTAAAACGTTTCTCTCTGGACCCCCTTCCTGCTTTTAAAAATTGTGGAGGAACCCCCCCCAAAAACCCCTTTTTGTTTGTATGGGTTATATTTATTGCAATTAATCATATTGAAAATTAAAATTTACCCATTTGCTGCCACTTTCATTTCTCACAATTGTTTGATGGGATTGTGATATTACATTATTTTTCAACAGTCTGGCAAATAATTTTGATTTTGCAGATTCCTGAGAATCAGACCATTCTTTAAAAAATGCAGCTTCAGAGGATATTGATGCAAAGTTTCAGCTGGAAAGTGTTAAGGCTTTCATTGCTATATATACAGTATTTTTAATTGTTTCTCTGCACTTTATAATAGAGGTGTCAGGACTAGGGTGCAGGAAACACAGCAAATAAAAGGTATCTATTTGATTTTTAAACTTCAAATCTACCCAAGGATTAAATTTTAAAAAATAGTTATTAAATCAAACCTTTCAATTGAATAATTCCTTTAAAGCTTTGCACAGCTGAGTACACAGCGTCATGAGTTTGGGTATATTTACACTAAAAAGGAGTGAAGAAAATAAATATTAGCATTGACCTGTCAAATTGTAAGGGTAAATCTTAGCACTTTGTATTTCTCGTCATTGTAAGAACATTCAATGAGAGGCCCAGCCTTTGGGTTACACATATAGGTGGAGTGTCATCTCTTGGTAAATGGAACCTCTAGCATTCTAGTCCCTTTGAAGTAGTCAGATTGATGGTAAAATCAAGGGCAATACATATTAAATGCATATAGATAGGTATATTCACAATTGGATTGTGAACGTTTGCACAAGAGAAGATATATTTTGAAGGGTTCTGCCTTCCCACCAAAAAAGTAGCCAGTCTCCTCAAAAAACCACAACCCCAAATTTTAAATGTTTCACACATTCATGCCACATATTGTGGCTTTCATGGTCTATAGGCAGTAAACAGGAAGGGTCATCAAAGGCTTGATTTTTAAGATCTCAAAAGCCATGTAATCTCCATGCAAGTTCATAACCCAACAAATTCCACAAATCCCAAAGACTAGAAACAATAGCACTTGTGGACATGATCCAACTGAGATAAATTGCATTGCAGATTTCTGGAAAATCTCTTCCTTCTCCCAAGCTATTTCAGTGAGCAGGGCTACGGACTATATGGGCTAAGGGTGAACTCTTTTTTAAAAACTTGTCTTTATTTTTAAAAAGGCAAACTAAATGAGCTCAAAGGAGTCACGCGCAGATTTTTTTTTTTCTGTGTCGATTTCACGTAAAGATACATTTCTGAATTCCTACTACAAGGTGAAGCTTGGAATTTATCCAGTCCGAAACAAAACCTGAGCTAGCTGAATGCATCCGTCATGAAAAAGCCCTTCTTTACATTCAGTTGAGAGAAACTTGGCTTTGCCATTTCAGAATTAAATGTTGGAAGCGGAACTGTAGAGGATAAATGGAGCTGCTTTGACTGCTGTGGTTGAGGAAATTGACAACTGAATATGCACTTAATTTACCAAGTGGTTATAAGTTGACCTGACAGCATGCAGCCTTAGATTTCTGACCAACCCATTTATAAAGTGATACAGATAATGCTATATTCTGTGCTGTGTTCATTCTAGGAGTCGCACCATACTGTTTTAGGCGAGAAATTTAAAACACGGTATACCACAGGACCTCATAAGAAGGCACACAGCTACGGGAATTTTGAGAAAAAAGCCAAGGTGTATTGCCTCAATTGCCATCACGACTGGGGGATCATTGTGAAGTACAAGACCTTTGAGGACATGCCCATCATTAAAATCGAGAGCTTTTCCGTGCAGGATGTTGTTAGCAACAAGCAGTTTTATTTCCGAAAATGGAAGGATGTTGATTTTGCAATGAAAGACTTCGATGTTGAAGAAATACCTTAGTGAAGTACGGTCTGTTCAAACTTCTGTTTATAATTTGCATGACCTAGTTAATTCTATTTTAAAGTCAAATTGGTAACTGAGGAACTATTAACTTTCCACTTACTCCAGTGTAAATTCAAACTCCAAGGTAGCTGTGATATCTGTCTGATTCTTAGTATGCTTCCATTAATTCTTCAAAAAAGCTGATGTTTCCACTGCTGTCTTTTGATTATGCAATCTAATAATAAATGTATATATTTGAAACTTTTTCCTTGGTTGTTTGTGGAGGCTGGGAGTAAGGGGTTGTTTTTAAATTATAGCTGTACTTGGCTATTTTAAAAAGTCAGGAACATATAGCTGAGGATATGCTAATAGGTTTAAGGTGAGGTTGAACTAGAACTATCACTAATAGTAATAGTTAAGAAAGCCAAGTTTTCATCCTCCAGATGTAAGACTAAAGGTATTATATCAACTGTGATTCTCCGAAAACACGACCCACCCCAATAATAAGCCCAACCCCAATTTTTTGGGGGGTGGGCCTAATATTACCCCTACCCCGAAAATAAGCCCGGGGGATGGGCGTGGCCAGCATGAGTGGTGACGCGGGGGGGAGGCAACTGTCTGGCTGCAGCTGTAGCCCGCTGGCCCCTTGGGGCAGCGCAAATACGGCTTTTGCCCTTCTCTTTCTGGGCGCAGCGCTTCTGCTTGTTGGGCCGCTTCCCCGAAGCCGGCAGCTCTGCGGCCATCTGCTTTGCTTTTTCCCTCTTTTTGGGAGGCTTGCGGGAGGCTTTTTGGTGAATGGGAGGAAAATGGGGAGGATTTTCCTGCCTGCCATCCATTCCTCAAGCTCAGCACAGACTGAGGGAAGGATGGCAGGCAGGAAAATCCCCCTCCCCATTTTCTTCCCGTTCACCAAAAAGCCTCCATTCCGAATGCTGAAGGTTCGGAATGGAGGCAACGGTGCATCCACGGCCTGCTGCACCTCAAAAAAAGTAAGACCGCCTCGAAAATAAGCCCAAGTGCTTATTTTCAAGTCTAAAAGAAAATAAGACTCGGTCTTATTTTCTGCGAAACACGGTAGTTATATTTCTATAGTATTATATCTATTGTTAGGATCCCATTGCTGTTGCAACATTTTATTGCTCAGAACTCCAAAGCATGTTCCTTTCTGATAAAGCAAAGGAGAATTTATTCTTTATCTTGAACCTCTGATTGAGAATTCACATGGGGCCGAATGCAAACAAAGTAAAATCCACAAAAGATTCTACTGAGTTTTGAAAAAAGGTTTGTTACAAAAGGCTTTAATCCTGCTTTAATCCACGAATGAAGGCACACAAGAACGAATGCACATATGCCGAAGAATAAAGAGCCGAGTCATTTAATAGTTTTAGCAGTATTAAAATTTCAAGGAGGCATTTTGATAAGCGCTTTTAATGCAATAGTACAGGGTTAGTAACTTCTGAGGCAGGCAGGAAAAGAAACGGGTACTGTTAATTGCTGTATAAAATGTTGAAAAGGATCTAGCCTCCACATACATAGATGATAAGAGTTTTTGTCCCACCTACAAGTACAAAATAGATGGATGAAATACAGTACTGCAGAAAGGATGAGTTCAAATATACACATAAATCAGGCTAGTGGCCAAAAGGTCAGAGTTGACAGTGTAAAAACATACCCTTTACAAGCCTTTCCCTTCAATTCTGCTTAAAACAACCACATCCCCCAGAAGCCCCAGCCAGCCCTGAAAGTATGGACGTTGTAGTCTTAATACGCTTGGAAGGCACTATGCTGGGGGAAAACTGCACATAATTCCCTTGTTACTGTATATTTTGTTTTTCATAATTACAGCATTTATAATTACTGAGCCTTTGTCCTCTGAAAAAGGTGGGTTTCTGGCTATGAGCAGTGCTTCATTTGGGGGTTAAGATGCCATTTTGCGAATCATATAGTTCAAGATGCCGCCATTACGAAAATAGGTGAGCTCCACGTCCGTGTCAAACCTCATGACGGCTTGAAACGTTCTTCCTGTGTCCAACTGTGGAGAGAACATAGAGAACAAGGAGGATTAAGGAAACGTACAATGGTTTAAGAAGTTCAAACAGACTTTTTTTTTAGAAATTATGCCAAAGCTGCAAAGAAATAGGATCTCCTTGGAAATAACATTACATCACCCACACAGTCTTCCTTGGTTGCATTCTTTAGGTGTCCCGTTTCCAGAAAACTCTCCTAACTTCTTAAATGAGCAGTCTGAGGGGTGGGGGCCATGAAAACAATGTTCAAATGTGCACACACAACATTTCAACAACTGTGAGGGGCTCAGGACTACACACATTACTTACTCCTGCGACACCCATTATTAGAACACTTATCTCACATGCAGACCATTCTATTCAACACAGTGCTAAAAAGCTGCTTTTCACTTAATTTAAAACTTGTTTTTCTGGGAGTCTGAACAGGGCTTCAGCAGCATCGGAGAATAGGCTGCCTCTTCTTTGTGGCAGCCTTTTAAATATTGGAACACTGCTATCATATCTCCCCTAGTCCTTCTTTACACTAGACTAGACATACCCAATTCCTGCAACCGTTCTTCATATGTTTTAGCCTCCAGTCCCCTAATCATCTTTGTTGCTCTTCTCTGCACTCTTTGAATTTAGTCCAATTTGCTTCAATAGAAACAAAAGCTTCCACGCATGGAAATCCTGATTTCTCACATTTTAACAATAACAATAGCAATAGCACTTAAGACTTATATACCGCTTCACAGTGATTCACAGCCTTCTCTAAGCAGTTTACAGAGTCAGCATATTGCCCCCAACAATCTGGTTCCTCATTTTACCGACTTTGGAAGGATGGAAGGCTGAGTCAATCTTGAGCGGGTCAGGATTGAACTCGTGGCAATGAGCAATGAGTTAGCCTGCAATACTTGTATTCTAACCACTGCGCCACCATGGCTCTTTTATAAAAGCTGCAAAGCAACAAGCCAACTTTCCCTCAAAAGGGCAATATGACTTTATAAGGGAATGTGACTTAAAACCCTAGATTATTTCTATACCCAAAGACTAACATTTTCAAGCCATCACTCCTTGAAATCTTGCAAGATCACCAAATCATAAAAGTTTTGAGTGATTCAAAGTCAATTCAAGGGCTTGTTGAGACTCCAAATTTTGTTCCTTAAACCCGACGCACAGCCACTCCACATAACTGCACATCCTTCATGTGTGCGCACACAGAGACACACACCAACACACAGAGCGTTGCTAAATTAAAATAATGCAACCCCTGGAAATGCTTACTTTGATCTGGATAGTCATTCCAGGCGTCAGGTCCTCCGGAATAATGATTGTGTAACGTTCCTGCCCTGTCAATCCTAGACTCTCAGCGTCCTGGCTGGGGAGATACTGTAGAGGGATGACTCCCATGCCTACCAGATTACTGCGGTGAATCCTCTCATAGCTCTCTGCAAGGACCGCTTTGATACCCTGAGGAACACACAAGGGCATTAATAGTCAAATTAAAAAAAAAAGTTGTAGAAAAGAAGTGGCTGCAATAATGAACCAGAATATTTCTGTTTGGAGCTTTAACCTAGAACTTATGGAAGCTAAATTCGTCCAAAATAATATACAATATCATTGGGCTCTGAACATATACAGTTGAGAGAAACAAATGCATTAATATCCTTGAATGTCATGTTGCTAAATCCCAATGTTTAATATTGGCATTAAAGTTAAATAGGCAGGGCGACAGTATACAGCCTTGCCAAACTCCTTTCCCAATTTTGAACCAATCAGTGATTCCGTGTCCAGTTCTCACTGTTGCTTCTTGACCCGCATATAGGTTTCTCAAGAGACAAATAAGATGGTCTGGTACTCCCATCTCTTTAAGAACTTGCCACAATTTGTTGTGATCCATACAATCAAAGGCTTTAGCATAGTCAATGAAAAACTAGATGTTTTTCTGGAACTCCCTAGCTTTCTCCATGATCCAGCGTATGTTGGCAATTTGATCTCTAGTTCCTCTGCCTCTTTGAAATCCTGCCTGTACTTCTGGTAGTTCTCGATCCACATACTGCTGGAGCCTAGCTTGTAGGATTTTGAGCATAACTCTACTAGCATGTGAAATGAGTGCAATGGTGCAGTAGTTTGAACATTCTTTGGCGTTGCCCTTCTTTGGAATTGGAATGTAAACTGACCTTTTCCAATTCTGTGGTCACTGTTGAGTTTTCCAAATTTGCTGCCAAATTGAGTGTAGCGCTTTTACTGCATCGTCTTTTAAGATTTTGAGAAAATTTTAAAAGACATAATGCTAACTAGGATTAAATATGACTAAATTTCATAACAAATAGTACATTCATTCAGAAGTTGAACTACTGATGATGGGGAATATCTGGCTTGGTATCTGTGCAAAGGATTTAAAATTGGAATTGAACTACTGATCATGAGTCAACAGTATGACAGGGTTGGTAAAAATGCAAATCCACTGTATTGGTCAGAAGCCACTTGGAGTGTGAGGACCAATTCTGGCCACTACTCTTTCAGAAGTATTCAGTAAAAGAGTAAGAGGGGCAAAGAAACGCAATGAGAATGATTAGGGAGGTTGATTAGTTTTGAGAAAAGATAATGAGGGGGAGGATATGACAGCATTTTTAAACGGTTTAAAGTTGTGAAAAGAAGGTCAAGATCTGTTCTCCACAGTCCCATAGAACACAGGTAGTCCTCGACTTATGACCACAATTGAGCCCCAAATGTTTGTTGCTCAGCGAGATAGTTTTGTTAAGTGAATTTTGCCCCATTTTATGACCTTTCTTGCCACAGTTGTTAAGTGAATCACTGAGGTTTTTAAGTTAGTAGCACGTTTGTTTAAGTGAATCTGGCTTCCCCACTGATTTTGCTTGTCAGGTCACAAAATGGAATCACTTGACCCCAGGAGACTGCGACCGTTATAACTATGAGTCAGTTGCCAAGCATCTGTGTGAATTTATTTATTTAGCATATGGCAAATACATGGACTTATAGTGGTTCAAATGTTAATGTCCAGTCCACCCAGCCATTCAAGGACAGGGTGGTCTATGTTGAAAAAAATCAGACATTGGGCCGGTGTAAGCTCTTGATGGACATTCAGACACAATGCGATGGATATTTTGTCGAGGAGCACCACAGTCACACTGAGGGATAGAGACAAGACCTGTTGTGTCCTAGCACGGCAAGCCCTATGGAAAATGACGCACACACACTGTTTGTCAAATAAGATTCTTTAGTACTAATAAACTTCTTAGTAACTAGAGGTTAAAGTCATTAAATCATAAGAAAGTCCGTCGTGCCAAAAAGTCTGGTATAAAGCTGGCCAGAATTCAAACCCTCAAAATAAACAGCCAATTAGTTCCTCTGTTATCAGTGACTCACAGACGGCAAAAAGCCCGGGATGAATTAATTCAACAAAAGGAAAGTCCAGAATTCCAAGCCGTAGAAGTCCCAAGAGCAGCAAGAATGTAAAACGTTTCCAGCAGTTGGCTTCAGCGTGCTGAAGCCTTAAATAGCCTTAGGGTGTGGCCAATCAGCCTGCAGATTTACACGCGAGGAGACCCGTCTACAGAGCCACTCCTGCCTGCTAGCTGCCCTGCGTGCCCTAGCATCAAGCAGAGGCTCCTCCTCTTCTCCTGAGTCACTCAGCTCCCACTGAGGAGGTGCAGAAGGCCCAGGTTGGCTGTCATCCTCTGGCACTGAGTCCCCCTCGGTATCTGACTCAGGTGCCAGGTACACAGGATGATAGTGCCGCGCCACAGTCGGCTCTTGGTCCTCTGGATCCATGGGCGGCTGCGCGGGACTTGGGCGAGCCACAAGAAGACCCCACTTAAACAATGAGTCCTGGCAGACACCATGCTGGGTACGGATCCTGTTCACAGTTGACCAATGCTGGCGAGGAAGGTCAAAACCTGGCACTTTTTGTGTAGGGTCATCTACGTAACTGTCTGTATCTGGGCGTTCAGCAGCCCATTTGGCTTTCCACTATGTGTTGATGTCAAAGTTGTTAAGACAGCTGTTGAGCGAGTGCCAGAGAGGGTTGGGGTGTGATGCTAGTTCGCCTCCTTGTAGTGCACCCTGGATAGCGCGGTTGTGTGAACCAAACAACTAGCAACAACTGGCAGCCAGACTACATTGAAGAATTGGAAGTTAACGACAGTTGGCAGCCAGACATCTTTGTAGAACTCTTGGCTCTCTAAATACAGCTGTGTGAAAAATGATCATAAGTCACGTTTCTCAGTGCGGTTGTAATTTTTGTCACTACATGAACTGTTGTAAATCGAGGACTGCCACGTAAAATAATGTCAACCTACAAGGATATATCCGAAAAAAATTCCTAGCAAAAAGAAGTATTTTGACACAGAGAATGAATAGATAACAAAAAACAGAGAGCAAGAGATGGACTCCATTGGTTCATCCAAACCTATGATGCTATCAAGCTCCCTCTTATTAAAATAGCCTACTCACCAGCAGGAAAGGCCCCTTGGCAGCCCAGTCCCGGGAACTTCCTGAGCCATATTCCTTACCGGCCAATATGATGAGTGGGTGGCTGGCTTGTTGGTATCTCTCAGAAGCATCAAATACGTCCAGCTAGAGGCACAGAATGCAATTGAAGCTCAATTAGTTGAAGCAATGTCTCCAGTCAGAGATTCCTTCCTTCTATGCCTGTTGTAGATTAACTCATTAACTATTGTAGTGTAACACATTTTACACTAAGACGTGACTATAAAAAATAATGAACTATGAAAGCACAATTGGCCCTTCCCTGTAACTCATTCATTTGCCAAATGAAACTAATGATCCCTGCATCTCTACAATTAATGCTGTAGAGATAAAAGTGGCATTTTCCCTTTTTGTCTTACACATTACTCATGAAGGGTCCTTGGTGCTCTCTCAGCTTGGTTGTTTTCTTGCAGACGTTTCATTACCCAAACTAGGTAACATCATCAGTGCTAGTAGGGAGTGGGGATTGCTCTCAGTTTATATTCTAGTGGCTTGCCCTGTCAGTGTTGGTGGGGGTAGTTTTGGAGGTTCTTTATTGGGCTGCTAACTGTTACTTGTTTGGCAGTTGCTTGACTGAGTATTGTTTACTTCTTGTTTGTTTGTCTGATGTTAATCTTGGAGTTAATCTATGCTCATCTAGGTGTTGATTGCTGGTGTTTGGCAGTCCCAATCAAGAAACTGCCAAACCAGCTAACAGTAAACAGGCCAACCAAAGAACCTCTAAGACAGCGGTTCTCAACCTGTGGGTCGCGACCCCTTTGGGGGTCGAACGACCCTTTCACAGGGGACGCCGCGCACGCTAGCCCGCCATCTTGGTGCCACGCCCCCTTTGTCACGATCGCTTCTCGCCTGGCAACGCGCATGCGCGGGGAGGGGGCGGGGCAGGGGTCGCGGCGGTGGGGCAGGGGTCACGGCATTAGGAAGGTTGAGAACCACTGCTCTAAGACCACCTCCATCAACACTGGTTGAGAACAAACCCCACCCCCTATTGGCACTGCTGATGTTACCTAGTTTGGGTAATGAAACGTCTGCAAGAAAACACAAGCTCAGAGAGTTATTCATTATTTTTTATAGTCATGTCTTGGTGTGAAATGCATGGGGACATATATTTATTTATATATTTATCCTTTCACTTTAAAATCAGGATGACCAAGAGATATACATGAATGCCAAGTCTGTCAGCTCTGTGGGAGACTGCAGCCACCCTGATTTCCCACACTTCAACGAAAGCCCATCCAAGAGGGAGTTCCTCAAACTGAGAAGTATGGCCAGCTAGGGAGGCTAAATAAGCCCACCATCAAAATAAATTCTCAAGCATGCAAGCAAAAGCCATCTCTTGGGAAATCACCTATTGAGTTATTTTCATAACAGGAAAAGATCAAAAATCACATTGAACAAGGTTTCTAGAGGACATACAGTAGGTCCAGAGTTGGTACATGGACCATGGGAGACCATCAATGGAAAACATATACAGAAATTTCACCAGTGTCTGTGTTATGCACTATTACTGAAAATGTAGTAAACTAAACACAGAATATTTCTTCTAAGGGAACATCTGGTGTTTATACCCACCTTCAAGAATCTTTAAAGCCCCAGATAACTGTGATGTATGAGAACACTGCAGCCTACTAAACACATAGATTGAAACTTCTGCCCAAAAGGAGACAGTCCTGCAGTAGCAGGAAAGCCAAAACTACTTGGTGAAGGGGGCAAAACCTAATGCTGGGAGGGAAAATACTTACAGTTTCGTCAGATGGGAAGTGGATGGTTTGCGGGGACTGCTTCTTAAGGAATTTGTTCAATAGGCGTATGTTTGCAAATGTTCCTCTTGCCATGACAGCATCATTGCCCCGGCGTGAGCCATACGAGTTAAAATCTCGAGGAGTGAGACTATCAAGATGCAAAAGAGGCAAGTCTTAATATTCAAAAGCTCCAAAGTGTTTAATAAATAAGCAGAGAGATTCAATCCCCTGGCACGAAGCTTCTTTCAATGAAAGATCTACAATAGTACGTAATAGCCACTCAAACAACCTTGATTTGACAGTATTACCTTAAAGATTTAATTGGAGTATATACCTATGCTAAGAGAAAGGGTGTGTGTGGGAAAAACAAAAATCTTTCAAGTCTTCTCTATCTTGGACCCTTCAGATTTGTTGAGAGGCAATTCCAAAAATATCTACCAGGCTGGCTAACAATTCTAGGAGAACCCAATCCCAATCAAGTCTTTAGGATGCTATGTTTGAGGGCTTCCTCTAAAAGGTAATCAAGGAAGAATAAGCTTTTGGAGCATCTCCAAAACATTTTAAAAACATTTAAAACATTTTTAAATGTTCCCTTGTAATGATACGTGAGAAAAACCTTGAGAAACTGGCAAAAAAAAAATGCTACCTAGGAAACAATCAGATAGGAATAGCAATAGCACTTAAGACTTATATACCGCTTCACAGTGCTTTACAGCCCTAAGCGGTTTACAGAGTCAGCATAGTGCCCCCCAACAATCTGGGTCCTCATTTTACCCACCTCGGAAGGATGGAAGGCTGACTCAACCTTGAGCCGGTGAGAATCGAACTGCCGAACTGCTGGCAATCGGCAGTCAGCAGAAGTAGCCTGCAGTACTGCATTCTAACCACTGCGCCATAACGGCTCTTTATAAGATAAGAGAGGATACAGCCTGAAGCTGCATAATAGATAGAGGAAGAGGCTCAGAAGAGACTGTCCCTTATTTTTTAGGCTGTAAATGAAATGGTGGGAGATATATAGCCTTACAATGAAGAGGTAGCAGCTTATCTGGTCTGTTACTCATCTGTATATCTAGGAAGAGTAATACCCCTAACACAAACAAAAATAATTCAAGGGATTAAATATGCCAGAAAGATGTTTCAAGGCATGATAGAAAGAAACCCCACACTCAGCAGGTGATACACAATACAGTTTGGAGGATTTAAAGACTGAGTACTTTAACACAAAGCGTGCTGGATGGGGAATTCTGGGAGTTGAAGTCCACACAGCTTAAAGAAGCTGAGGTTGAAAAACACTGTTCTAGGACACGGGTGACTAGATAGCACGTTTATATATGTGCTTCGAGAAATATTCAGAAAATATGCTTTGCCCTTGTGCATAGACAGCATTTCTCATTCATTAAAGGAACTTCCTTCTAAGTTAGGATTGGAGTCTGAGGCTGAGAAAAAAAAAAGACACCAGGAATCTCGTCACAACAATTAGCGCAATGAGGAGAGCAGTTACAAAATATTTGTTTTCAGCACTGGCACTAGTTACACAGACCCAGTAATTGGGTTCTAGATATTGCTGTTGAAATCTACAACCGAACAACTAAATGATGGCGAAGAGAGTAGGTAGAATTTCTTTCTCCAAAAGAAATTCCTCTCCCTCAGGGTGTTGACTGGACTCACCCTCTGCTAGTCAAGTAACGGGCAGCCGGACTGTTTCTTGCTATATTCCCTGCAGGAGATATATGGTCAGTTGTCACAGAATCACCGAGATTCAGCAGGACATAGGCATCCACTATGGATTTAGGGGGATGAAGCTCCAGGGTCTGGGGAAAAAGCATCACCAAAAAAGGGTCATGTTTATCTGTCAGGCATATAAATGAGGATTGGTTTATGAGAACAGAAATATACCAAGCTTCCATTCCTCCAAAGTATCTAAGAACTGGACATTCTTAATCATATTGGAAAAATCTAAATGGACATAACCTTTCTTTTTTCTCACTTTGTGCTAGTTTGCCTAGAATTTGGGGGAAACCTCAAATTCTAGGAAGACCAGTGTTTTAAAATAATCACTAAACTTGCTATTTCCAAAAGCAAATAGGAAACAATTCATGTAGATAATTCCCTAACCAGAGTTATTAATGTTTTGAGATGGGCACTCAAAGGTTCACATTCCTTTCTTCTATTTGTATATCCACTTTTTCTCCTGCATCCAAATAATCTAGATTATAAACTGAATGTGTTATTCAATCAGAGCACTGACCTAATTAGAAGATAATTTAGTTACTTCAAATACTTTTGCAAATGTAAAAGTTTTATTTCCTATTAATGAATACTCATTTTAATGATCCTTCCTTCCTTCCTTCCTTCCTTCCTTCCTTCCTTCCTTCCTTCCTTCCTTCCTTCCTTCCTTCCTTCCTTCCTTCCTTCCTTCCTTCCTTCCTTCCTCCCTACCCTGATCAGACCACCAGAAATAGCAGGAGGAAGCTTCCGGTGAGCTTTTTTTTGTTGGGGGGGGGGGGCTTGACTGCCTGTGTGGAAGTTAACCCCCCCCCTCCCTCCCTCCCTCCCTCCCTCCAGAGATTTCTTATACTTCACACTTTGTTAGTAGATAGGGTACTTTTGTTTATACTTTATAAAACTTTTAGGGAAACTTAAAAAAAAAACCTTAAATAATTTAAACAAACCACAACACACAAAGCATGTTTGTCAGCAAATTCATCAAAAGGCCATAAAAAGAGAATTACCAGGTTTTCAAAAAATGGAGGAGATTTAATATATGTGGATTTTGGATTCCAAGCATATAGTTTGTCTGATGAGACATCTAAGTCATTCCAGGCTTTGTTTACTGTCTGGAAAATTAAAAAAAAATTAGGATACAAACATAGCAAATGTAAATATTCTAAAACCCTGTATCTCCAGCCTATGGAGATAAAGTAATGTCAGAAAAAAGTTCAGAAACACATGAAAACAAATGCAGGTTTATGTTTATTGTTCAATTTCTGAACTAAAGGCTCCATTCTTTTACACTAGCCGTTCTCAACTTGTGGGTCGCGACCCCTTTGGAGGTCGAACAACCTTTTCACAGGGGTCGCCACGTGCGCTAGCCCGCCATCTTGGAAATGCTCCCAGTTCGGTCGTGCCTGCGGGTCGCCGGACAGCCGGTAGCCACGGAAGCGGGAGACTTCGCCCACCTGCCCTGACACCGCCATTTGCGTTCTTTTACCCTCTGCGCATGCGCAGAACGCTTTGCGCATGCGCAGAGGGTAAAAGAACTCAAATAGCGGCGTCCGGGCGGGTGGGCGAAGTCTCCCGCTTCCGTCACTACCAGCTGTCCGGCGACCCGCAGGCACGG
>QLTV01000217.1:173834-192944 GCA_003457575.1 Thermophis baileyi
CATGCCCGAACTGGGAGCATTTCACCCCTGGTGCCACGCCCCCTTTGTCACCTCATCGCGTGCGAGGAGGGGGCGGGGCGGGGGTCACGGGTGGGGGTCGCAGGGGGTCACGGCATTAAAAAGGTTGAGAACCACTGTTTTACACATTCATCTAACCATGCCTATTTTTCCACCTCAGTTTCAGTCTGACCTGATTAAGTTTGAGACCAGGAGAATTAAGTAGCGTGCCTATTTAGAATGTTCCATTTCGACTGAAGTTTTAACTTACATCTAACAAGAAGCAAATGTAACATCTGAGCAAATGCAGAAAGCACAATTTAACACTAAGTATTACCTCTATTTTCTGGTAGACCTCTTTAAACATTCCTGGAATTACATATTGACGTTCAATGGCTTGGATCTCATCTCTCAGAGGCCAAATGTCCTTCAGAAAGATCTTTTTGCCTTCTGCATTGACACCTGCAATTAATGGAACACCGGTTTTCAGCAGGCACCCTTTAGACTACTAGCTTGTCCTCCACAGAGGCGATGACTTGAACTGGATCTCATTTTCTATAACCACGTTGATCCCTTCTCCATGAACATAAACCCGATATATGTATGATGCTTAAGGAATACAGAGAAATATGAAAAATAGTCTTTTATGATCCCAATCCCTTTACACACTCCATCTGTACACAGGAGATTTGGCATGGTTTCTGACTTATTTAAAGTCATTCCCTTCAAAAATTCAAATAGTTTGCAAATTATGCCTTACCTAGAGGATCCTTTTCAAAGTCAATCCTTACGGTCCCTGCAATAGCGTAGGCGATTACGAGGGGAGGGGAGGCCAGATAATTAGCACGTGTGTTTGGATGGACACGGCCTTCAAAGTTCCTGTTTCCAGACAGCACCCCTACAGCGACTAAGTCTCCCTGCAAAAATACCGTCCATATTGAAAAAGAAAATAGTTTCTATTTGTTCACATCACCAAGGTCCATATACAATGTCCATTAAAGTCACATGAAATCTCACTCTCCCCCTTAAAGACTATGCTAAACAGCCACTTATTAATATTGAATAAAAACTGGAAGTTGGCTATCCATTTCCAAGTAAAGTTCAAAGTTACTTTTCCTGTAGTATAAGAGCAAGGAATTCTTTTAAAGCAGCATTTTTCAAACTTGGCAACTTTAAAATGTGTCCTTTTCAATTCCCAGAATTCCCAGATAGCTTAGGAGTTGAAGTCCACATATTGTAAAGTTGTCAAGTTTGAAAAGCACTGTTTTTAAAGCAGGGGTGGGGAACATGGCCCTATTATGACTTGTGAACTTCAACTCCCAGAATTCCTGAGCCAGCCATGCAGGCCTTAGGAATTCTGGGAGTTGAAGTCCACAAATCATAAAGGGGCCATGGTTCCCCACCTCTGTTTTAAGGGGACACAATCTATCATCTCAACAGCTCTTAAACTGTGCAGTGAAAGAGCATGATGACTATCATTAAACATTACACTGACAATGTTAGATCAATGTAAAATAAATAAGCATTTCCCTTCTACAAATAGTCTTCGACTTGCAACTACAATTGGCCCAGAATTTTGGTCACTAAGTAATGTGGTCATTAAATAAATCATCATCAGACCTGATTTTATTGCCATTTTTATGGGGTATAAGTGAATCACATGGTTGTTAAGCAAAATTGGCTTCCCCAATTGACTTGGCTTGTTGGAAGCCAGCTGGAAAGGTTGCATATCGCGACTATGTGACCACAAGACGCTGCAACCATCATAAATGAAGTTGGTTGCCAAGCATGTGACTGTGGTAGTGGTGCGACAGTTGCAACTTCAAGGATGAGTCAAGGCCATTGTAATTATGAACCATTATTAAATGAACAGCGGTAAGTCAATAGCTACCTGTAAGAACAAAAAGCCTTCTATTCTGCATATCTAAAGTGTTCATACATATTTCCACTGTCTGTCCACAAATCCATCCACTACCAATCCTATTTTTTGCTTGGTTCTGATCATTTGTATGCAAAATTGCGATAACACAGGACAAAAAACTCAACAATACCTGAGTAATGGCTTCAACTACAGATTCCAGCAAAGGCCCACTATTACCAATGCATGTCATGCACCCATAGCCAACCACATCAAACCTGCGGAGAGCATGAAAGTTAATAGATTACCAATGGACATCTAGTAGAAAAGGAAAGATCACATAATTGCATTTCTCCCGTTTGCCAGATCATGTAATAAATTCAGAATGACGACGATAGTGTTGGTGATGATGATGGTACATTTTTCTAACTGGGCAAGGAAGCTTTGCATAATCTGATCCCTATGAAGGGGACAGTGGGAGGATGGATAACTGTTAAGATATATTGTTCCACATGTTTCAAATAGTGAAATCATAACCTCCTCTCACAATCACTCTCAGCCTATGGCCTTTGTAAAAATTGCTTGTAGACCAGCTGCTTCAGACTGAGGAGGGGGGGGGGGAGTTGACTGAGCATAAAAGGAATTTTCCAGCTTAACCTTCTTTCTGACACATCAATTTATGAGCAGGGGGGATCAGTATTCAGATTGTTGTTTAGTAAAGATTAATTTCAAAAATCCCCACACATCATGAGACACTTTATCCCCTTTCAGTTGAGCTGGGCTTTGCCATGCATGCATATCAATATGGCATACAGTAAACATGGCACTCTTCGATACAAATTGAGTTGGAAAGTAAGTGAATCTCCCTAACTTGAATCACTGCCAAGGACTTAATCCCCCCCCCCACTTTTCTTAAGGAATTAAAGTGGTGTGAAATTTCTTCCACTTCCCAGGTAATCTGTAATCCAGTGAATGATGCTGGCATACGCAACATTCCCATGCTAGCTGTGTGCAGCTGTCTTCTTAACCTTCAGGGTCAATGGCTTTCGATACCATTGACCATGGTATCCTTCTGGGACGACTAAGGGAGCTGGGGTTGGGAGGCACCGTGCTGCGGTGGTTCTCTTCCTATCTCTCCGGTCGTTCACAGTCGGTGTTAGCAGGACAGAGGTCGACCCCTAGACCCCTTGTTTGCAGGGTTCCTCAGGGTTCGGTCCTCTCTCCCCTCCTATTTAATATCTACATGAAACCACTGGGTGAGGTCATCTGACGATTCGGGGTGAGGTATCAGCAATATGCTGATGATACCCAGTTGTATATCTCCACCCCGCGTCAGTTCAGTGAAGCAGTGGATGTGATGTGCCGGTGCCTGGAAGCTGTGAGGGTCTGGATGGGTGTCAACAGGCTCAGACTTAACCCAGACAAGACTGAGTGGCCGTGGGTACTGCCTCCTAAAGACTGTATCGACTGTCCATCCTCTCACAGTCACTCATGCCCTTGTCACCTCACGGTTAGATTATTGCAATGCACTCTACATGGGGCTACCCTTGAAGAGTGTTCGGAGACTACAGTTGGTCCAGAATGCGGCCGCGCGAGCTGTCATGGGTGCACCTAGGTACACCCATATTACACCAATTCTCCGCGAGCTGCACTGGCTCCCTATTGGTCTCCGGGCACAATTCAAGGTGTTGGTTATTACCTTTAACGCCCTATATGGCTCAGGGCCAGGTTATCTTCGAGACCGCCTTCTGCCACATAGTTCCCAGCGACCGGTGAGATCCCACAGGGTTGGGCTCCTCCAGGTCCTGTCAGCTAAACAGTGCCGGCTGGCGGGCCCGCGGGTAAGGGCCTTCTCTGTGGCTGCCCCGACTCTCTGGAACCAGCTACCTCCTGATATCCAGACTGCCCCCACCCTATTGGCCTTCCGGAAAGTATTGAAGACCTGGCTTTTCCGGCAAGCTTGGGGCCGTTGATCTCGCAATTTGCGAGGTCCGGCCGTGAATGATATGTATGTATGTGACTGTTCACTGGTTTTCTTATATTTTATGATGTTTTAAATGTATTTTCTATACCCTGTTGTAAGCCGCCCTTCGGGAGTCCTTCGGGAGTTGGGCGGCATAGAAATACAATTAATTAAATTAAATTAAATTAAATGTCTACAAAGCATAGGCTGAATATATTCTCTACTTGGTTTGTACTCTCCCCTCTTCAGCTGAACATGTGAATTGGGTTTATATAGAGCTATACAACCAGTGATTTTTAAGGCCATGCAACTCATCTGATTCTATAGTAAAATGGTGTTTTAGAGCACACAAGATCACTCACAAAGTACTTGTCTGCAGCTTCTTAAAGCCAGCTGCAGCCTGAACTGAGAAGACACGACTAGTTGTGGATAGTACGTATGTAACCATATGTAATTGCAGTTCCAGATGTTCTGGAAATCCAAAGTGCTAAACAGAATAACAGAATTGGAAGGGACCTTGGAGGTCTTCTAATCTAGTCCAACTCCCTGCACAAACAGGAGACGCTATACCGGGGGTCGGCAACCTTAAACACTCAAAGAGCCATTTGGACCTGTTTTCCACAGAAAAGAAAACACCGGGAGCCACAAAAACCTTTTGACATCTAAAATGAAGATAACACTGCATATATCGTTTTTTACCTTTATGCTATGTATAAAAAAACTATAGTGTGTTGCATTTATGTAATCAATGAACTGCTACAGAGAAAACAATTTTTTTTTATTTCTGTATGCAACAAAAACATTTTGAACTCCGAAAAAAAAGATGGGTCGAAAAGCTTAATAAATCGCGTGCCGGCGGGTGTCGCACATTGGCGGTTGTGACGCATGTTTTGAGCAACAGGGAGCCGCAGCAGAGAGATGAAAGAGCCACATGCAGCTCCAGAGCAACGGGTTGCAGACCCCCTGCGCTATACCATTCTGGACAAATGGCTCTCCAATCTCTTCTTAACCACTCCCCCCTTCCCCGTGATGGAGCACCATAATTTCTGAAGGCAAGCTGTTCCACTGGTTAATTGTTCTCACTGTCAAGAAATTTCTCCTTAGTGCTAGGTTGCTTCTCTCCTTGATTAGTCTCCATCCATTGCTTCATCTCCTGCCTTCATGTGCTTTGGAGAATAGCTTGACCCCCCTCTCCTTTGTGGCAGCCCCTTAAATATTGGAACACTGCTATCATGTCAGCCCTAGTCCTTCTTTTCACTAGACTAGATGTACCCAATTCCTGCAACTGTTCTCTATATGTTTTAACCTCCATCCCCCTAATCATCTTGTTGATTTTCTCTGCATTCTTTCCAGAGTCTCAACATCTTTTTTACATTATAGTGACCAAAATGTAACCATTTTACAGCACATTTAGTTGCAATTGCTATATTTTCGTTAGGTTCTTTAAGACAATATTTTCCTTACTTTTTGGTTATAGCTACTTGATTAAACATACGTTTCTTTGTTTTTGCAATCAGGAATGTATCTTTGAGATGAAAAGTATAAATGGACAAAAAAAAGAAGAAGGAATGTCTTACCCTAGTTGAGCAAGATAAGGCATCACTCCACTCTCTCTTAAATAGTATGTGACTACTCCACTTCCTGGAGACAAACTAGTTTTAATGTATGGTTTCACTGTCAACCCGGCTTCTACAGCTTTCTTTGCAAGCAAACCTGCATAAAGAGTCATATATATATATATAGGTATATGAGTTTGTGTACTTCAGCCTAGTTCAGACTTTTTATACAAAAATATTCTAAATATTTACATAGCTGGCACACTGCTACTCAATCTGGCTCCCCCCCCCCAAAATCTGATACCTTCTCTCCTGCCTTGGAAATAGAGAGAAATCCAAAATGTGAAGCCTCTATTTCCCATAGTAACAGAAGTCTTGTTCTTGCAGCCTTCTTGCAAACACTTAGAAGCCCAGCAAGCTTCATGATCCTCATGATAACTCAATGGAGTATCACTGCAACAATGTGCTCTTTATGATTTATGGCCCAAGCCAATGAAAAACAAGACTGACTTATATCTCAGACTCTGTGTTACAGTCAGGAATGCAGTGTTTTTACACATCCCCAAGAAATCTTGGAGAAACATAATTATTCAGTTTCATGGAATCTGGACTGCATTCAGGTATAATGAAATGAAAAATCAGGAAGAAGTAAAAGGGGCAAGGAACAGCCTCTTCTCCACCACTTTTCAGCCGATTTCAATAGCTACTCCCTATTTCCAAAGAATTCTGGAATTCAACTTCTGTGGAAGGAAATCTAAGAATCTTTAAAACAGTTTGCTGTCAACTAAATTAAATTAAATTAAAAGAGGTTTGTGGGGTACTACAGTTAAATATGCAGTACAGGTAGTCCTTGACTTGCAATCATTCGTTTAGTGACTGTTCGAAGTTCACACAACTATTGCAGCATCCCCATGGTCACATGATCAAAATTTGGGCGCTTGGCAACCGGCATGCATTTTATTATATTTGCACTGTCCCAGGGTCATGTGATCACCATTTGTAACCTTCCCAGCTGGCTTCCCATCCTCGCTGAACAACAGAAATTTCGGGCTCAGTTGTGGTCGTAAGTCGAGTACTACCAGCCTCTATCTTTGCTTTAACTGGTGCTCTAAATGACAACTTACCAGCTCCAAGCATCACAGAAGGATTGCTAGTGTTGGTACAGCTAGTAATGGCAGCAATCACAACTGACCCGTGTGTTAGTTCAAACTCCTTGTCATTGTAGACAAACTTGACATGGTGGTTGTGATATTTGGGGGCAATCTGAAAACCTTTAAATCCTTGCTGCAAACAGAAATAAACAAAAACATATATATATATATTTAAAATTTGGTAACAAATGCTCAGACAGAGCTAATTGGGGATTTCTGGGAACTGAAGTCCCTACATCTTAAAGTTGCCAAGATTGAGAAATACTGATCTAGAGTTTTGAAACTGAAAAGCTGCCACAAAATATTGTAGCACAGCCGATCCTTTCAGTGTTCCACCCAGCATACTCTATTCCATTCTACCATCTCTAAGTTTCTCATAATTTCCTTCCAATTGTCAGCTGGCTTTCCCTATCAACCAGCTTGGAGTTACTTTGTTTTCTTAGATTATAATTATATTGTAATCATTATAACAATTACGGTTCTCTTGAATGTGCTGACACATGTCCTCTTGTTTGTGGATAGATGGAATAACCACATGAGTGTGTGGATAAATGGAGTAACCACACAAATTGCCTCTCATTAATTTTAAGTCAATTTAAATAAAATAAACCTGTTCATTTTTTTCCTAGCACTATTTTTTTGGGGGGGTCAGGGGGAGGTATACCTCTGTATGTCATTCAAAGCCAGGTGCAACTGAAGGATATATGATATTCTGCATATATTATGTGCATCACAGACAAACACTCTGTAAAAATGCTGTTGAGAAGGGAAATATTTTATTGCTTCTTCCTCCACCCAGCCAGTTGGAATTACCAACTTTGCAAAAGTCTTAGCAGAATTTAGTGGAACTTTCAATCTTTCAGCTGACTTTTGACCCCATCCTTCATTATTCTCAGCCATGGTCAATAATCTAGGATAACAAAAGCTGTAGTCTCATCTGGAGGATCTGTGAATGGTCATGACACTGCAAGTATAATGCTGTATCTACTGATTTTAAAATAGCATAGTCTTTGGCTGATTAAATGCCACATTTATCAGCATCCTTTTAGCTCCAAAATCCATTATTTTGTTACAACAAAACTATTACAATTCTGTCTTTGAAATTTAGGCACAAAGTTGGCTTCGCTAGTAAAAGAAAACACATTATCCTAAAGAATAAAACTGGGATAGCAGGAAAGCAAATGAATTTCTATCAAAGGCAGCCACCAAAGAGTTTCATCATTAATGAAAACTGAACTGTGAAAATATATATATTTTATATTCAAGTTTGACCCACCAGCAAATAGATTCTCCACAAATAACAGATTAACAGAGTTGGAAGGGACCTTATAGGTCATCTAGTCCAACCCCCCGCTCAAGCAGGAGACCCTACACCATTTCTGACAGATGGCAGTCCAGTCTCTACTTGAAAGCTTCCAGTGATGAAGCTCCCACAACTTCTGAAGGCAAGCTGTTCTATTGGTTGATTGCTCTCACTGTCAGAAAAATTCTCCTTATTTTTAGGTTGAATCTCTCCTTGTTCAGTTTCCATCCATTATTCCTTGTCTGGCCTTCAGGTGTTTTGAAAAATAGCTTGACCCCCTCCTCTCTATGGCAGCCCCTCAAATATTGGAACACTGCTATCATGTCTCCCCTGGTCCTTCTCTTCACTAGACTAGCCATGCCCAGTTCCTGCAACCATTCATTGTATGTTTTAGCCTCCAGTGCCCTAATCACCTTGGTTGCTCTTCTCTGCACTCTTTCTAGAGTCTCAACATCTTTTTTATAGTGTGGTGACCAAAACTGGATGCAGTATTCTAGGTGTGGTCTTACTAAGGCTTTATAGAGTGGTATTAGTACCTCACTTGATCTTGATTGTATCCCTCTGTTAGTCTCAATATATCGTCTATACATTAATTATAAATTAATAAACATATCAGAAGGAAGATCACATACCATACAAAAGGGGTATATTTTAAATAGAAAATAGCATCACCTTTGCTCCCAAGCAGGCCTCAAAATCCTTCTTCATGTCAGAGACAGCTACCTTGTCCTGCGGTCTTTTAGGACCACTGCAACATGGCACAACGGTTTGTAGATCCAATTCTACAATCTACTGAAAAGAAAGGAAGCAGGACGAAAGAGAAACAGAGAGGTGCTAGCTTTCTTGAAATTGTTCCCTTATATATTTATATAAGTAGACCTCAACTTACAACCACTCACAAAACGACTTACAAAATTATGATGGCACAGAACAAAAGGGATGCTCGACTCATGCCGCCATGGTCTCATGTTCAAAATTTGGGCGCTTGGCAGTCTGTCCGCACTTACGACTCGTGGGTCTTTCTCCCCCCCACTCCTTAAGTACTGAAGCTAAACTCTCCCCCTCTGCCCCGCAATCTTATTTATTTATTTATTTATTTATTTATTTTATTTATTTATTTATTTATTTATTTTATTTGTTGCATTTTTATGCCACCCAACTCCCAAGGGACTCTTGATCCCCTATAACCACTTAATTTGCTAAATTTACTGCATGCCTGGAAAGAGGATGACAAAATCTAGAAGTTGCTTGGAAACTTGGAAAATTTGAGCCAAATCCTCAGGATTCATACATAGCACAGTCTTGGGGGATGATTTCAAGACAGGCCTGTAGCAACTTGAACCTAACCCACCACTTCACTGTGTGGCTGCCAAGGCTCTTCATAATCCTTTCTGGTTCTGAAATGCCAGCCATGAAGCGTTAATAGAGGGTTTCTAAAGTCCTTCCTTGGTGGTCTGCCATAGGTAGGTGGTGGGCTTAATTTGATTTGGCAGATCTTCCGTTAGGCCTGCGCTGGCTTGTTTCAAGGGCTTCAGCATGATTTTAAAGTAAAGAACTAGACAAGAAACCTTGAGGTTATCCACATTTTGCTTCCACCAAGTTAAAGTGCATAGTAGTTAAGGCCAGTCAACAGATTTTGGTAGAAAATCCATCAAAGGCTTCTCTCATGTTAATAAAAATGTACTTAGATGCCAGAGATAGCCACAAGACTCTGCCTATTGGGCCAACTCTATGACCATCCAGTAATTCTAGTAATTTTAAAAACATTACCTCTTTTTAGACATCTTTAATTTAATCACTGTACTCATTAGAGGCTTTCTGGCTCTTCTAAATAGTTTTGTGATCGGCTTCTATGTTTTCAGTTAGCGGAAGATGCAGGATCGTTTCCTGAGATGTCTAGAAGTCTGGGGCTTGAATGTTTCTCAGAGGAAAGTACAAATTTAAGAAAAGGTACCTGAGTAAAATCTGGATCCTGAGATGAGTTATTGAAATCTCTAAACATTCCTGTAGCCTCGAGGTACTTTCTTATATGATTAATCTTTTCTTGGTCACGGCCTATAATAGACAAAAATAGCAACTCTGTGAATGTGCAAAGAGATAGAAAGACCTTTTTCTTAAGGAACAGCAAACTTAAGATGCTGTATAGAATTTCAGAAAACCTTTAGTATCACACCAAATATACAATATTGGGTACTACCAGTCTATTTAGTGTACACACTAAGAGCCTAATTGTAAAGTTCTAACCCATCTTTAAAAATGAAGAATGTAAACATGTCTGAATCATCATATTGGCACTCCCAATGTATACTTCCACAGCTAATTTTTCACGTAATGAGAAGATGGTTTGGGTGTAATTGGAAGCATAGTGTATATGTGATAAGTAAAACATGGTGAAGGATTTACTGTTTATATGTTCAACAGTATATGAAAGACATACTGTCTGTATGTATATGTGCAAATTAAATAAATGCATACTATCTATATATAAATGTGCATGTAGTATCCCTGAAACCATTACTTGAGTTAATTATATATGAATCAATTTCTTGAATTAATAAGTTTGTCCTTTACTAACTTTAATTTTCAGGATGACACATGTATTGTTTGTGAAATTAGAAGATTAGATTAGAAGACTGGCTGAATCCTTTGATTTACTAAATAAATACACTAAAGTATAGGAACTTGAACAATCAGCACCTGAGATTGGACCTATATTTTATATTTTGCTAAAACTGTGATTTTGAATTGTCTAATCAATGTGAGCCACTTTATCACACACTGACCAAAGCATAATTCACAAATCTCCAATATTTTATTTTCTGCATAGGCACATAAAGCAATAAATATTGCTCTAATTCATATGCAAGAAACCATACTTTACTATTGATAAGATAGCAAATACAATCTCAGAACTATCTATGGGTCCCTTTTGTCCATGGAGCTGGGGGGAGAAGAGAAAACTTTCTGTTATTCCATTTTATATGAATTATGAGAAATTATGGATACCGCCGAGTTTGTTGAGAAAACAGGATAAATTACATGCATTACATCCACAAGTGGAATCTATATATAAAATCTGATCTCATTTCTCCCACTCAAGCAAAAAGACCAATAACTTCTTTCTTTTCTACCTGAAATAGCCACACTGTTTAACCCAGAATCCCTTTGTCTTTTGGGGTTAATTGATCCATTTACAATGTTCTGAAGTCTGATGTGGGAATTTGAAGTCTTCCAGGAGGAGATTTCCTTTTCATGATAATTGCTATAGTGGCTATCTCTAATTACAGAATCTTATCTCGCTGCACTACCTCTGATTCCCCAGGATATTTTCCATAGTGCCAGTTTTCCTATGTATTTTTTTATACTGAGGAATATCTAAATGGACTGTTATGGGGCTTCCCTGCATTGCTTAAGATAACATAGCAACTTGTCCTCTGTTCAGTTTTGCATCATCCCAGCTTTCCATTCAATTTTTAAAATTGAATTAGAATTAAGATTTTAAAGAATCAGAGAATCTTGATACATGCCAAGACTGGGGCTTACATTTCTTTCCATGGTTTAAATGGGTTGGTATTAAAGCAGGCAACCTATCTCCATCTGAAATGAATACTCTCTGATTCAGAAATTCAGATTTTACATATTGTCTTCTGCCTACTCACCGGTTTGAACTAAGTATTTGATGCTAACTTCATCAACTGGGAAGAAGGCTGCCGTTGCTCCATATTCTGGACACATGTTGGCAATGGTGGCTCGATCAGCAATGGATAACTGAGCAACTCCAGGTCCAAAGAACTCGACAAATTTGCCCACAACCCCTACTTGGCGTAAATGCTGCAACACATTTAAGTTTGCATTCAGTTACATTTTCACAGTATATTCTATACTATATTTAACTGAATCCAGATATACGTAACTGAGCTTTGGGTTTTTTTAATAAATGATAATCTGAGGCTCCATCTAAGCAAAGTTTGCTGCCAACTCTAAACCTATAATGCAACACTAACATACAAATCTAATAAACAAATAAACTAGGTTCCATTGATTTCTATAATTCTTCTAGATAAGTACAACTGCATTGCAGTTTTAAAATATGGCACAAAACTTTCTGTTGGAAGTTTTGAGTAAAAATCCTTCTGAATGTAAGTTACCAACTGGTATCCCCCCAAATCTCACTATCTCCAGTTTGCATTGGCTGCTTCAATCAACTTAATATTGGCTGAGTTCTATTTTTTATGCCTCTTGGAACCCCTTTAAAGTTTGTTGAAAACTGATAATACATTTTCCTGCAATTCTGAATTAGGAAACAAATAAAAGTATAACGTTGTCATCAAATTAAGTATGTCACAATTAAAAATCCCACACAAGTCTAATATGCATTAATGTACTTTGTGGTCCTCAGTATCTCTGTGTTAAGAGAGGCCCTTATCTCTAAAAGGTGGAATTATGTAACTATTCTATTAATTCAATACTTCTGACACACATTAGTGCTTAGAATAGTGACCACTAAGTGACTTTGTATATTGTATTAAATTGGAATAAATACTCCCAGAAATAGAGTTCAAACATTACCTATGTCACTTGATGTACTTAAATTCCTACCCTGTATCTATTAGCATGCAGATTTCTGAGATTAATTAAGCAATAGCCTTGTATCAAGATCAGCTGTGGTCGGTCAAGCAAGTTATTACCTTGGTAACCGTGAGCACGATGTCTGTGGATGTGACCAATGACTGAGGAATACCACTCAATTTGTAGCCAATCACTTCAGGAAGAACCATACTGATTGGTTGGCCCAGCATCACTGCTTCAGCTTCAATACCACCCACACCTGATCAATGGGAAAGAGAAGGGGGGAAGGGAGGGAAGGAGAGAGAGGGAGAGAGAGAGATTCAATTGGCCAAATGCAATCATCTGCAAGAATAATTTATTTACATGAACATCCTTCTAAGCATGGTCAACTGTTCTCTACTCACTCGGTAAGAGAGAGAGAGAGAGAGAGAGAGAGAGAGAGAGAGAGAGATAACTGCTAATTTATCTTGCAGCAACATCCATTAAAGAAAACAACAGTGTATCAACAATATTACTGACAGGGAGAAAAACAGTAGTTATTCATCTAAAATGAAGCTTTTCCATATACTTGATACTTTACATATTTCAGGAATGCAAATTATCTGGTAGGGTAAAAAACATCAAAAGTGTATTGCTAGATCAAAACAATGGCCAATTTAGGTTATGTTTTTGTTCCCATAACGTCCAAACAGATGCTAACAGGAAGACCCAACAAGAACAGTTATGCATTAGCATGTTCCCTGCCTCATTTCCCCAAGGAACTCAAACTGGACTGAGAAGTTGCAAGGCAATCGGTTTCAAAGCAGGGTTTATCTATCTGCAGATGAAATTATGCTGTTTAAGAAACAGGTACATGCTAAACATATGGTATAGTTATGCTATAAAAGCTCTGCTGTAAGGATCAAACATATAAACTCTTTTAATGTGTGAATCTGTTCTCTTGCATTCTGCAAATCACCATGCATGCAAAAATCATTCCCCCCCCCCCCGCCTTTCCACAGGCATTTAAAACACAACCTAAAAACAACAGAACAAGGCATTTAAATGTAAAGATTCAAGGAGCTTAAGAACAGGAAATGGAAGAATTGTAAGCACATGACTATCATAAGAGAATACTAACCCTGTATTTAATGCTTCCTTCCCTGGTTAGATCTTCTTCCTATATTCATAACCCCCAACACTCTCACACACAAACGCTTGCCAATGAATTAGAAGAAAAGAGAATCCCGAAACATTATGACATCAAGAAACACATTTGTTTTATTCAGCAAAGGAACACCATGCATGCGTCTCTTCATCAAATTTAGATCAACTCTGGATCTAGTTTTCCTTGGCTATTCCCAAAGGAAAATAAGACTATGTTTACTACAGTGTTTTCTCAATTTTAAAGGGATACATCACCACATTTCCAGATACATACCGTTTTCCCCACTTGTATCAAGCCATGGCACATATCTTGGCTGCATATTCCCCCCACACACACACGTGCCCCCAACACATTGCTTTGAGATGGTAAGTGACACATTCTTAAATCAGCTGAATTGGAATTAAAGTAGTATTCTCCCCCTTAGTCTGACCATATTTAAGGGTAGTCTGAAAGTGTGTGAAATCTGCTAGGGTTGTCACCTTTGATCTTGAATTGATATAAGGTAGTTGTAGTGATTTCAAAAGAATAATAGAGACAAGGCTCAGCAACCGGGGCAGCAAATTTCATGCCATTATCATTTCAGCCAACTCCAAAATGAGTAGAGAACACTTCAAGCAAGCAGTGAGGAAAGGCCTGTAGTTGTATTAACTAAATTAAAAAAAAACAACGTTTAAATCTTTAAACGTTTCTTACTTTGCCCTGTTTGCATTTTTATGTTAGCTGATCAAGCAAATGTGTGTATGTGTGGTATGCGTGTAAAACCAAACAAACCACAACTAAAATTGGAAAAAACCCTGTGGTTTCCTGATAGGTGCTGAGTCAAAGCATTTCTCTAGAAAGATTAAGTGCAGTACTGCCTTGAGCTTATTTTAAAGGGGATTATTAGGCTTAAATTTGGTGGGGGGTTTTCATGGGATTTAAAGGGGTCTTTCAGGGATTTAATATTTAGGAGCAGGGCTCTAATTTATATATATATATGTATGTATGTATGTATGTATGTATGTATATGTATGTATGTATGTATATATGTGTGTGTGTGTGTGTGTGTGAGAGAGAGAGAGATTTTTTTTTGAATCCCTATTTTAAACTATTTCCAGAATGGCTAGACATTCTGAGAAATAAGAAATCAACAACAGTATTTTATTTTAAGATCTCACTGTGTGATTTTTGCTTTCTTTTAACCCATGCCGATCATAACTTTACTTTTCTTTATCAACCTTCCTTCTCTCTTCACAGAACAGGGCAGATATATATCTAGGCTCTCTCAACATCTGTTAAGAATCTCAACTTTATCACCTTCAACATGCAATCCCGCCTTTAATTAATTGATGTAATCTAGAATCAGGAAGATTTTGCCCTCAAAATAAAGTGGAGTAAGAATGCAAGCTAGGTATATAAACCTTAGAATTCTCCCATGTACCGTATATTCCTGGCATGTGGGAACATTTCTTCTGGGCACTGACAATGATTGATATTATCCAAGGTAAACTTCTTCTCTTCCCACGGAAGAGGTAAAAATAACCTTCATCTGACTCAGTGATTTATGGAGAACACTTTGAAATTAGAGAAATTAAAGGCATGGCTTCTATCTTGTGAGCCTTTTGTCATACTTCAGTCACTGGGACAATCTCTGATTTGTTTCCTTTTACCATTCAAGAATAGGGCTATTTCAGTAGTGGTATTAATTTGTCATAGGATAACTAACTGGTATCTTCCCCCCCCCCAACTTTCCAGGGAAATACAGACTTGGTGATGCTTAGATCTGCATTTCCTTGAATCAGGCATGACCAACGGTGTGAAAAACATTTTGGTGGTCAGAGGCCATGCCTAATTATGATTAAATAGGGATTCCACTTACGAATTTGATTCCTTCCCTGTTTTTGTACTGGGGTTAGCAACTGCTTGCTTCTTCTCCTATTTAAATTCCCAGCATAAGGTCTTCTTCTGCCACTGTATGTGAACAGGCTCTGTGATACGAAGCTCCTGGCCTGAATTAGACTATTGTTTAAATCATTGGCCAAGTACAGGTAGTCCTTGACTTACAACAGTTCGTTTAGTGACCGTTCAAAGTTACAATGCCACTGGAAAAAGTAACATGACTATTTTTCACACTTATAACCGTTGGAGCATCCCCATGGTCACATGCAAAATTCAGATGCTTGTCAACTGACTCATATTTATGACGGTTGCAATGTCCCGGGGGTCATGTGATCCCCTTTTGTGACCTTCTGACAAGCAAAGTCAATGGGAAAGCCAGATTCACTTAAAAAACCGTGTTACTAACTTAGGAACATCTGTGCTTTACTTAACAACTGTGGCAACAAAGGTTGTAAAATGGGACAAAACTCACTTAACAAATGTCTCATTTAACAACATAAATTTTGGGCTCAATTGTGGTCATAAGTCGAGGACTACCTGTATAGGGAATATATTATTTTGCATACATTTTGGACTTTGGCTAGAGATGTTGGTAGCTATATTTCAGAAAGATCAGGACTCCAAGTTCCATTGCATGGCCAATGGATTTTTTTTTTCCTCAGGAGATATAGAGCTGATTTGGTGTAATGGTTACGGATCACGCTAGAAACCTGGTGATGGTGAGTCCACACCTTAGGCATGAAAACCAGCTGGGTGACTCTAGGCCAGTCTCTCTCACAGGGTTGTTATTATGGGGAAAACAGGAGGAGGAGGAAAGAATATTAGGTATTCTCTCGCCACCCTTGAGTTATTTATAAAAAATAATAAAAGGTGGGATAAAAATAATAAATAAACATACAAAGCTATTTGAACATAAATTCAGCAACTGAAAACTCAACACCAATATGTTTTTCCCCAAAAAAAAAAAAATCTTTACCCCAGTCTATCATTTATTAGGAATGGGGAAAAACAGCAAGAAGAAATTCAGAATAACACCTTCTCATTCTTGAATTTTGCTAAACACCACTTAAAGTCCTAATGAACAGACAGCTCCATTTTAAAAGCACTTACCCCAGCCAAGCACACCTAAGCCGTTAATCATTGTGGTATGTGAATCGGTACCCACCACACTGTCTGGATAATAGAATCCATTCTGATCAAAAACAACTCTTGCCAGATATTCTAAATTCACCTGATGGACAATTCCTGAACCTGGAGGAATAATTCTCATGTTCTGGAAGGCTTGAGAGCCCCACTAAAACACAAATGGAAAAGAAGGAAATGTCTTAAGAAGTAGCAGAATTAAGTATTTTTCTAGCCTAGTCATCAATTTATAAATATTGGGATATGAACAGGGGTGAAATTCAGCAGGTTCTGGAGAACCGGTAGTGGAAATTTTGAGTAGTTCGGCGAACCGGCAAATACCACCTCTGGCTGGCCCCAGAGTGGGGTGGGAATGGAGATTTTGCAATATCCTTCCCCCAGGAGTGGGGGGGGGGGAATGGGGATTTTGCAGTATCCTTCCCCTGCCACGCCCACCAAGCCACGCCTACAGAACCAGTAGGGAAAAATTTTGAATTTCACCCCTGGATATGAAGATTTGGTTTTTAGAATATTCTGCCCATGTAGACCTACTACCAAGTTTTTGAAGTTCTATTCAGACTTTGTGGTTTCACCAATGTAGGGTTTCAGCCTAGACCCCTGTATTTTGTTTAAATCTTAAAATTTGACAAAATGTAAATTAAGATACCATAATCAAGCAAACAGCCCATTCTGATGGCTACCCACTAAGCCAGATGCATGAGCTAGACAGAAATTACAAAATTAACTGTCTGGCTTGGTACGTGTGATACCGATGAATAACCAAGCTCAAATTTAAAAACGTTTACATTTTGGAGAGCATTTATTGGAGAGCATTTATTAAGTTTAATTATTTCCCTTCTTTTATGGAAAAAAAACCTTTGCCAACTTCTCTTCTTAGCTATTCTTCCAGGACAAAAACACGCCCATGTCATACATTAGGAACTGTGATTCTGTAGATTCCCCTCTACCTTAGTAGACTCTTCCATGCTTAGCTTTGCAGACACACAGAAGAAGTATGATCTTACCTTCAAGAACTCAAATCTTTCTTTGTTTCTCTCAAATTCCAAATCTTGATTCTTCTGTAAACTGTCTGGCCTGCAATGAAAGGTAAGAGGTGAATACAGTAAGAAAACTTCAGTAGGACAGTAGGCAGGATTCAGTGTCTGTACCTTGAAAAAGAAAGTGGGGAGCGAGTTGGTATTTATTTAGCTCAGCATCATGGAGCTCTTTAATTGCCATGCACCAAACAAGAGAGTTAGGAGAAAAGAGGACTCTCAAAGCTTTTATAATAATTCCTACTGTCTCACAGAATGTCTAATTTCATGTAGACACTTTGGCAGAGGATATTCTGAATATAACAGTGAGGCAAAGGATTCTAAAACATTTATTATACAAGAACAAGTAAGCAGAAAAAGATTAGAAAGTACAGCTGACAAAAATACATTCAAGGCTTTGAAAAAGCACCATGTAAAGAGGTACTGGAATATTGGCCATATGAGTTGAGAACCAGGCTGAATTAGACCAAAAAGTCTAGGACCAAAACATATTTTGTTCTGACTCAAACCAAAAGATCCAGCTAATCCTAGGGGAAACACACTAGCAGGATACAACAGGGCAAATGCTCTCTTCTCAGTATATGACTTTCAGTTTGTTCCCCACCTCTGAGGTGATCATTCTTTTTTTCCTCACAAATTCATCTAATCCCCTTTCAAGACTTAAGTTCATGACCCTCACCCATATTGCATGAGGGCAAAATCCACTAGTTAACGTATCTGGGCTCAATAAATCCTTAACCTGGAATAAGGAAACACAATGGCTGTGTTTAGGACAGTGTGTCCAACCAGTATCCTCCTTTCACAATATGCTAAAACTCATGGTTGAGCCTGTTAGGACTCTGTCCAAACGGTTGGGTTTGTTAATATAAACAAGCCACAAATCACTGTTTAATGTATATATGTAATATTGCTTTAAATGCATTGGTGCATTCTGACTGGCAGTAACGGCCATAAGAGGGAGCTAGAGAACATGGTTAGTGCTCTCTCTCTTTTGCTGATTCATTGCTGAGTGACTTCGTGTCTACAATTAAGCTCTGTGTGTAGCTAGCTATCTGTGATAATAGAGAATCTTTGTTTGATGATTAAGACAAAGAAAGACTGGTAAGAAGACTGCTGTACTTCTTATTACTGAAAATCACTGTTTAATGTATATATGTAATATTGCTTTAAATGCATTGGTGCATTCTGACTGGCAGTAACGGCCATAAGAGGGAGCTAGAGAACATGGTTAGTGCTCTCTCTCTTTTGCTGATTCATTGCTGAGTGACTTCGTGTCTACAATTAAGCTCTGTGTGTAGCTAGCTATCTGTGATAATAGAGAATCTTTGTTTGATGATTAAGACAAAGAAAGGCTGGTAAGAAGACTGCTGTACTTCTTAATACTGACTGATAGAACGTGTATGATTCGGACTGTTATTTGGACTGTGCTATTTCTTTAAGTAAACTACTTTTATACACTTTAACGTATCTGTGTATTGACTGAAAACATTACTTATATCTACTGGAACATT
>QLTV01000217.1:195964-226463 GCA_003457575.1 Thermophis baileyi
ATAGAGAATCTTTGTTTGATGATTAAGACAAAGAACGACTGGTAAGAAGACTGCTGTACTTCTGAATACTGACTGATAGAACGTGTATGATTCGGACTGTTATTTGGACTGTGCTATTTCTTTAAGTAAACTGCTTTTATACACTTTAAATTCATTGCTGACTGACTTCGTGTCTAAAAGTAAGCTCTGGGTGTAGCTAGCTATCTGTGATAGTAGAGAATCTTTGTTTGATGATTAAGACAAAGAAAGACTGGTAAGAAGACTGCTGTACTTCTGAATACTGACTGATAGAACGTGTATGATTCGGACTGTTATTTGGACTGTGCTATTTCTTTAAGTAAACTGCTTTTATACACTTTAACGTATCTGTGCATTGACTGAATCATTACTCATATCTACTGCAACATTACGGTTCACTGTGCAAGCCTTCAGAAGCAGAGGTTACTCTGCACAATTCCTTAACAGAGCCACTGATGCCACCTCAGTTTAACCTCATCTAGTGTGTTCTATATAGAATACAGGTAGTCCTCAACTTACAATCATTCGTTTAGTGACTGAGCTTACAATGGCACTTAAAAAGTGACTTATGACCATTTTTCACACTTATGACCATTGCAGCATCCGTATGGTCACGTGATCAGAATTCTGGTACTTAGCAACTGGCATGTATTTATGACACTTGCACTATCCTGAGGTCATGTGGCCACCATTTGTAATCTTCCCAGCTGGCTTCCGACAAGCAAAATTAATGGGGGAAACCAGCTTTGCTTAACAGCTGCATGATTCACTTAACAACTGCAGTAATTCGCTTAACAACTGTGGCAAAAAAGGTCATAAATTGGGGCAAAACCCACTTAACAACTGCCTTATCTAGGAATGGAAATTTTGGGATCAATTCTGGTCGTATGTCGAGGATTACCTGTGTGTGAGTGACTGACTTTTTCTGAACCTTTGAAATTTGATTTATGGGGCCTCAGATTTTAATCACGACAGAAATCTCTATTTATGCTTACATCATAAAAGGAATACTTGTATTTGCTTCTATCACATCTTCTCTTACTTTATGTTTATTTTTAAGCAAAATAGTCTGAAAGGCTTTCTTTAATTAGGCCTCCCGAACTGTTTCAGTCTCCTAATCATTTCCGTTTTTCTTCTTGCACTATTTTCAAATAAATGGAAACACAGTGTTCAGAGACAAGACTTGGAACACCAGGCTTCATATATAAATAAGAGAAGAGAAGAAGGGAAGGTTTCAGTAGCCACACTATTGTTGGAGAAAGACTAGACTTTGGTCTCATCTAGCAAGTTTCCTGGAATGCTCTTATGCTAAAGATTCCATTTCAAAGAACGCAAACTTTTGAGCTAATGATTTCCAACATTCACATGTGAACACCGTTCCCTGTTTATCTGAGGAAGGATCATCTAACTCAGAGCTTCCAAACTTGGTTACATTAAGATGTGGGGACTCAGGAGAAATTGCCGCCCACCAGAACTCTCTCCTGAGTGGCAATTCCACTATTGTGCAGTTTCAGCTTGTGGAGCCATTCACAAAGATGTTTAACCTCACCTGGAAGCCAAACAACATATGATGCATTGTTGGTGCATGACACAGGAAAAGTAATCTAGAATGTATAAAGGCACTTCAAATGCACTGTATGTTGTCAATGTGAACAACATGAAGAAGCATTTTATTACGCTTGGTGGAAATGTAAAAAAACTAAAAAAAATTATCAGTCTGGTATGTTTCCTTGACTGAAATTGGCTTGTGTATAAGATACACAAAGAAAGAGGATTAGCCCAGGATTGATTAATTTTTGTAAATATATTGATAGGACATTTTGTTTCTCAAGCAATTATTTTTAATTATCAGTCACAGTTCATTCAGGTCCAGTGTCGTCCCCCCTCCCTCCCCCTTAAACTGTGGATCTTCTACATATACGCATGCATGAACACATGCAAAGGTGTCACATGGATAGATTTTGGGGAAGAATTAGGGTTAATAATGGTTTTAGCTGGAGATAGAAATTTAATTGACAAGGGGAAGAAGCTCATTGCACTGGATTTTCATTATACATTACTGGTAGTTCTCGACTTACGACCATTGGTTTAGTGACCATTTCAAATTTTAATGGCACTGAAAAAAGCGACTTATGACCGTTTTTCACACTTTTATGACCACTGCAGCATCCCTGTAGTCAGGTGATCAAAATTCGGACGCTTGGCAACTGGCATGTACTTATGACAGTTGCAATGTCCTGGGGTTATATGATCACCTTTTGCGACTTTCTGACAGGCAAAGTCATTAGGGAAAGCAAGATTCACTTAACAATCGTATTATTAATTTATTCACTGCAGTGATTCACTTAACAAGTGTGGCAAAAAAGGTCACAAAATGGGGCAAAAATTCACTTAATAATTGTCTGGCTTAGCAATGGAAATTTTGAGAACAATTAGTTGAGGACTATCTGTATCTTGTTTTTGTACATTTAGGACTAACATGGCTACCTTCCTAAGGGTTCCCAGTAATGAATCCTTGCTCTTCACTGAAAGAGTTTGGGTCTTTTTTTTTTCTTTGCATGTTGCTTAAGGTAAATTTCTTACCTTTTATTAAAGTCAACCTGGATGGAATGATCAATGACTAAATCAGCAGGACACACGGGGTTGATTTTCTCAGGGTTACCTTCCAGGGCCTTCACAGCATCACGCATAGCAGCAAAATCAACCACTGCGGGGACACCCCTGCAACAGTAAAGTTTAAAAAACAAAAAACAAAAACAAAAAAAACACAAGGCAAATTTGTCAAAACTGATAGCCCAGGGGCTGCGAAAACGTGCAAGTAAGATTTTGAAATCAAAACACACTCACACGCAACACTTTTGTAAGGTCCAAAGTTGGAGCTGCTATGTGGAGAATGGTAGAAGTTAAAGATTCAACACATCTGAATGGGCTATAAGCAGGGGTGGGCTGCTGGGGGTTCACAGGGGTTCGGGAGAACCTCTAGCTAAGATTCTGTGCAGTTCGGAGAACCCACAAATCCCACTCCTGGCTGGCCCCGCCCACCCTGCCCCTCCCCAAGAGTCCCCACGCGGCCCGTTTTGGATGCAGGTAAGTGCAGGTCGCGGGTGGAGGCTCGGGAGGGTGAAAAACGGGCCTACCGGAAGTTCGGGAAGGCCGGAAACGAGCCCGTTTCCAGCTTCCAGAGGGCCTCCGGAGCCTGGGGAGGCCATTTTCGCCATCCTGGAGGCTTAAGAAAAGCCTCCAGAGCCCGGGAAGGGCAAAAATGCCCCCCTCCCACCATGGTACAGGAGGCCGACTAGGCCACGCCCACCATGGCCACGCCCACCCAGCAACCGGGCAGAGAACCCCTTGCTAAAATTTTTGAAGCCCACCCCTGGCTATAAGAGCAAACACCCTGGTTCAATAGAAAGAATTTTCCAAACAAACAAGCTCCAAATTCACGTTTTTCTTTCCTTGTTCCTTCTCCTGTCCTTTTACAACTTGTGTTGTAGCATTAACTATAATTATTTGTGGTTATCTGAACTGGCAAGCTCTATGTCCTGCTAACAGGCAAATGCCAGAAATTGCTGACTCATTCAGTTGTGGAAAGTATGGTTGGTAGATAGTATGGTAGTGCTGACTGCAAATCAAACAGCAAAAGAGGAGAAAAAGAATATTTCTAATTCTCCAAATTCTGCAATCAGGTACATGAATCGCCCATGAAACTGTTCTTCCTTGCAGATATATTAATACTATGGTACAACTTTCAGAAGACTGCAATCAATAGTTTTTTAGTCTAAATCTATGCAATCCCACATTTAGAATTATTATATGCAGGCAGTCCTTTACTTACAACCACAAATAAGCCCAAAATTTCTGTTGCTAAGCAAGACAGTTATTAAGTGACTATTATTCCATTTTACGACCTTTCTTGCCACAGTTGTTAAGTGAATCACTGCAGTTGTTAAGTTAGTAACATGGTTGTTAAGTGAATCTGACTTCTCCATTGACTTTGCTTGTCAGAAGGTCGCAAAAGGTGATCACATGACCCTGGGACACTGCAACTGACATAAATACATGCCAGTTGCCAAGCATCCAAATTCTGATCATGTGACCATGGAGATGCTGTGACAGTCGTAAATGTGCAAAACATTTTTTTCCAGTGCTGTTGTAACTTGGAACAGTAACTAAATGAACGGTTGTAAGTTGACTACCTATATTATTTTGGACATTGAATATTAAGCAGACTTTCTGCAATCAAATGTTTGAGACTCAAATCACAAATAGATCCAGGGAATGGGAGAAGAAGAAGAGGAAAAGATTAATGTGAAAAAAGCTTCTAGTTTTAATGCAATTTGTCACAGACAGTAAACAAGCTAAAACTCTTATAGTATTATCCCAGAATCCTTTGTATCCCATCGCAGCTCAAATCCAATAAATGAATAAATGAGCCTGGCACTAAATTTATATTTTATATAACTTATAATACACTGAAGAAGAATTAGAAGAGATTATTCTAATTCTACGCCCCCAAAGCGTCTGCACAAATATCAATTCCTCCAATGGAAAATAAGAAAATTATTCAAAACTATAATTAAATCTACAACTAATAATGCTGTGGATTATCCAAAAATGTAGTTGCAAAGAATTTGTTCAGACACTGCTATTACTTAGGGTAATAACACAGCAATTTCTGAACAAATCCTTTGCAAGTACATTTTTACAGCATCAGCAACCCAAATTCATCTGGAATTCTTTCAAAAAAACGGTATTACCGTAATTGTTTCCTTAAGACCACACAACACGTTTAGCAAAGGTTGGAACAGAATTTAATGATTCCATTCCCACTACCTTATATTTGTTTTAGAAACTCAGTATTTTTAGCTAGGACAGATTCTCACAGGTAACTGGGGAAAAATGAAAGTTATTTTGGAAAAGAATAAGCCTACTATGGAATGAATGCTCATGAATATGTGGCAACCTACAAACTTTGAATACATAAGAATTAAAATGTATACAACACCCAGCCAGAATCTAGAGTCCAAACTCTTAATGTAGTTGTAGTACTTAGCTTGTTATGAAAAAGCATATAACTGTAGTTTAAGAAAATGGAGATATTCTACTCTTGCAGTTATGCTTCTATCAAAGTCGACGTGATGCCTGGATGGTGAGTATGACGTCTGGGTCATAATCCTGTCCTCTTAGAGTCTGCCACTCCACCGCCAGGCGGTCAGTTGGTACCACTGAGGGTCCGGGTGTACCAACGACCCCTGACTGAGCGATCTGTCGTTCATTGGTATCCTCCATGGAGGAACTACTGATAGCAACTTCAGGTCTGCGAACCACGCTCTGCGCGGCCAATGTGGTGCCAACAGGATCACCTCTGCCTTCTTTTCCAGAATCCTCCGAATTACCTGTGGCATGTTCTCTTCAGGCCACCTCAATATTACAAACAAACAAAAAATTAAAATTGGTCCCCTTAGATTTAGGGTAAGAAGGGAAAGAAAGAGAGAGAGAGAGGAAAAGAGAAAGAAATTCCTTGCAAAGGGGAAGAGAACTCCCCCCCCCAAGGGTTCCGACTCACGCTCTCTTTCTCCGATGAAGCAGATTCAGGAAGGGAGTTAGGTAGCCACAAGTGTTCTCTCTGAGGACCGAGTCTAAACTGGGGGCCAAGTGGGCGGACCCAGCAAAAAAAGAGGAAGAACAGACTCGGTCCTCACACTGAATGGACGAGGACTACCCAGCATGAATGAAGACTCCACCCAAGATGGAGAATGGAGATATTCTACTCTTGCAGTTATGCTTCTATCAAAGTGTTATATCATTCATTCACATTTACACACAGCTCAGACTTCGTATGCAAGGATTTTGATTCACAACAACGGCTACGGTTATTGCTTTGAGGAAAATGACCATTGTGTACATTGTATAAGATGGCGTTTCACAGACTGCCGTATAAGGCTCAAGGCAGGTATTGAGTAACCACAATGTTAGAAAGGACTGCTGTGTTACCCTGTTCCAAATACATATTCTGCATTCAGAAAAACAGCATGTAGCTTGTCAGGACAAAATACTAGTTCAAATCTTTCTTCCTGACACAATGGATCTCCACATGTGAACAGAGGTACCAAGACAGGCGAGTAGCACCAATGTCAAAATAGAAGATTCCTGGGCCTTATCAAACTATTTAATATGCTCAAGCTTCACATACCATTTTCTCATTCACGACTAAAGAGGATGGGCTTAAAGGACTGAAAGAAGTCCTTTAATGATCAGAAAAACTAAACTTGAGTCAAGACAAGAAAATAATTTGCAAAAAATGCCTCAGATAGCACCCAACTCAATTCTTATGAAGATAAAAGAAAGAAAAACTTTCCCTACTTGCACCCAAACGTGACACAAACATACCCTATCAATACCATTTTTTTATCATGCCCCCAGAATAGTCATCTTTTTCCCAGCACAGAACAGATATTTTTAAATGCGTCTTTCCCAGTTCTTAGCTCATCAACTACCTACAAGATACACTTATTTTTTCCATATAGAAATCAATGCAGTCTTCTTTTTAAAATTCCATAACAGGATCTGAAAATATAAAATGATCCTGATTGATTGTAAGACAAATGGAAAATATCAGGTATAATGTTTATATCTTTACTTGGCATGGCATTAATACTTTTGTATACATTACTTCCCCTCTCTTTTTTTTTTAATCTTCTGGGGTTTGTTTGTTTTTTACCATACTTAAGACATTCCAGATGTTTTCAGTTCTTTTATTTATTAAACGGTTTAATATTTTAAAATTTATTTTGCTACTGGTTTTGCATTGCTTTTCTGTCCATTTACAGATAAGCTGGCTGGCAATTATTACGTTTTGTAGGATTTTATTTCAGTACTATCAGTTTTTAATGACTGTATGATATATAGGATATTTGATAGGTCTTTTTAACTACAAATAAAGAATTCAAATTTAGCTTGCAAAAATATTCACAAAGATTATGTATGTACAGTATGTATATATGTATATGTACATATATATGTGTATGTATGTATATATATATATATATGTATATGTATACACACACACACACACACACACACACACACACACACACACACCATTGAGATGTTAAAAAATACAGCGGACGTTAATAATTGGCAGAAATGTGCAATCACTGACATTGCCTTGAATGTAAAGGTACTTTTGTAAAGTTTGCTCAAATTCAGACTTTGACCTTGGTCACCAAGCCAAAGACTAAAGTCATCAGAACTCTGTCCTTTGCTTGTCACTGATCTCCAGGCTGTGACTTTACATGAGGTCACAGGAGGAAACATGACCAGAGGATTCTCAAGTTTGCTTTTCAGGTTTAAGGTGGTACTAATGGGAGTAAGTCAAGACCACCATGAGACAAGGTAGGTTAATTTTAAAATTATATCCCATGTATTGAAGACCATTGGTTCAAGGGGAAGAAAGTTATTTTCTGTAATTGCTTTTTTTGGAAGAGCACTCCTTAAAAACAGGAGACACAATGTTAGCAGTGGATAGCCACTATTGAGGAAAAAAAAACTTAGTCAATTGGTATTGAATTGTATCGATCTGTCTCATGTAGGCAAACATGATACAAATAGCAATAGCACTTAGACTTATATACCACTTCACAGTGCTTTACAACCCTCTCTAAGTAGTTTACAGAGTCAGCATATTGCCCCCCAAAATCTGGGTCCTCATTTTACCGACCTCGGAAGGATGGAAGGCTGAGCCAACCTTGAGCTGGTGAAACTTGAACTGCCAAACTGCAGGCAGCTGGTGATCAGCAGAAGTAGCCTGCAGTACTGCACTCTAACCACTGCGCCACCACGGTTCAATAAATCTTGTAATTCCTAACTAAGATAACCATTCTGAAAATTGTTGAATTTTATATATTTTAGAGGGTTCTCAAACTGGAAATACATTAGTTGCATGCGGATTCTTAGTAGACAACTACAACCCAACATCTGGTTTTATAGTCTGCTAAAATGTCAAAAGGCAGGTGTTTTTGGTGAATTTTGCTTGAGATAATTCATGAGCATGAACGGAATGTTTTCCTAGAAACAGACTAATGCTGTCTGTTTATAAGTTTTCAACCCAGTGCAATTTGTAGTACAAGCAGTCCTCAATTTAAAACCATTCACTTAGTGACTGTTCAAAGTTACAATGCCACTAAAAAAAAGTAACCTTATGACCATTTTTCACATGACCGTTCCAGCATTCCCATGGTCACGTGATCAAAATCTGGATACTTGGCAACAGACATGTATTTATGCGGTGCCTCGGGGTCATGTGATCACCTTCTGCGGCCATCTGACAAGCAAAGTCAATGGGCAAGCCAGATTCACTTAACAACCGTGTTACTAACTTAACAACTGCAGTGATTCACTTAACAACTGTCTTGCTTAGCAACAGAAATGTTGGGCTCAATTGTGGTCATAAGCCGAGGACTACCTATATTTAACCCAAAATATTACAATGCTCAAATTTTTGCCAGATGTTCTCCACCAAAGTTAAGCTAATTGAGAAAAACTTACTAAATTGGAACAAATAAAAATGATATATTTATATATATATTTACAACTCACGTAAAGTCTTGCAGAATAACCCGAGCAGGCTTAAATGGCACTTCGATATTTTTGTGCTGCATCACTTTCCAGTTGAGGATATTTTCAACGTCATTTTTCTTCACAAGAAACTCGTCACAGTTGCGAATTGCAGCCTCGAGCAAGATTCTGATAGAAAATGGTAAATGTGCTGGGAAAGAAAGGAAAAGGGAGGGGAGGAAAGAATGAAATGAGAAGACGACTCAGAAAAAGAAGCTGAGATTTTCAAACATTTGTCTCACATCAAAGAGGGAGCATCTCTCTGAGTTAAAAACAAAGACATAATACAGAATGCTCTTCTCATTTGGGCACACTCCAGATGTTAACTCCCACAATCGCCATCCAGCCACACATTGATAAAAAGCTCCGTTTTTGCTGGCAGAGGGTTGCAGGAGGCCGTTGCAGCCGAAAACGGAGCTCGGGAGCACATTTTGGCTGGCAGAGGCACCGCGGGCCGGTCCTTCGCTGTTTCCAGGGTGGCCCCACGGGCCAGATCTAAGTACCCCACCTTGAGTTTGAAACCCCTGTTTTAGACCAACAACTAATAATTCTGGAACTTGGAGACCCACCCCACTGAGAGTCTATCAGGTAGGGAAGCTGCAATATAAAGAAAAAGATATGACTTTCTGTAATAAATAGGGAGAAAGTGACATCTATACATATGGAGATTGGTAGAAAATACCGTATTTTTCGGAGTATAAGACGCACCGGAGTATAAGATGCACCTTAGTTTTGGGGGAGGAAAACAAGGGGAAAAAAAATCTGCCTCTGCCTCCCAGCAATTTGCCTCCCAGCAAACAGCAAACAGTACAGATGATATACACTGTTTGCTGTATATTTCTGTGCATGTGTGCCTGACCCATAGAAATAGCAAAGAATTGGAGAAATGTACATTATGGCAGTATATTAATGCCAGAAAGTTTTCTTAAATGTAGTCACACTAACTCCTCCCAATTATTTAAATAGATCTATTCCAAACATGACTAAGTCAGGGTTTAACTCAGCTGCCTTNCTTCTTCATTTTGTTAAGTTGTCTAGAACAATAATAAAGCAGTCTTTAAAAAATAAGTCTAATAATTTGAGCATTCTATAGGCATTCATAGTTATTGAATTAACTCCTTGCATCCAGTTTCAGCAGTCTGATTTGCACAAGAAAATAAAATGCTGCCTCTGCCTCCCAGCAAGTTGCCTCCTTGCAGTTCTAGTTTCACTTTCATTTTGTGGGCCTGCCTGCAGCCTCTCAGCTGATGGTCGGGAGGCCGATAATCAGTTGCTTCTGCTAATCAGGCTCTGCGCTGTTTGCTGCAAGGAGGTAAATTGCTGGAAGGCAGAGGCCAAAGGGTGGGGGTGGCTGGATGGGGCTACATTTGGTGTATAAGACGCACCCAAGTTTTCACCCTCTTTTTGGGAGTAAAAAGGTGCTTCTTATACTCTGAAAAATATGGTATATCTCTGAAGCCGCAAGGGATTGGGCTGCCTGATGAAAGCCACTTGGATGGTTAGGAGAAATATTTCTTCATACTTCTTTTCACCCAAAATAGAAAAAGTGTTTCAGATCTTTGATCCAATATGTTTTCTTCTGAAGGGCAATAATGCTTAAAAACCAACCCATCCATACTTCAACTTTCTGGCTGGAGATGAAAAGTCCTAAAATCTGACACTTTTTTGCTTGTGTTTTCCAATGAGCTATATGGGTCTCTAAAGGACAAAGCCAAAGTGACCATCAAGAACCACCAAGAGATGAAAGCACTATGAAAGCAGAGGGGAATTCAGGCATGGGACAAGCCCTTTTGACCATAGCCGACATACCATATCTGGCGTCTTTCAAATGATTCAGATTGAAGAACTTCTTTGCTGACTGGCCCAAGTCCAGAGGCTCTGTGAGATGTGCAAAGGGGTTGCTCATTGTTGTAAAGTCTTGCTACTACTGAGAAATATAAAACAGGTTTATATCACCGGATTTTATTTTAAGAGTTTTTATTTATTTGCATCCCGCCTGTATTATTTTTACAAAGAACTCCACGTGGCGAACATACCGAACGTATCTTCCTCCTCCTATTTTTCCCATAACCAGTAATGGGTTTCACTTACCTTTGCTACCGGTTCGGAGATGTGCGTACGCGCGCGCGAGTTCCCGCCGCCGCTACCAGTACACCTGAACCGGTAGAAACCCACCACTGCCCATAACAACAATCCTGTGAGTTGGGCTGACCAGAGAAGGAGTGGCTGGCACAATACCTTTCATTGCTAAGTCAAGATTTGGACTCATGATCTCTGGTTTTCTAGCCTGGTGCCTTAACCACTCGTAGACCAAACTGGTTCTTAAGACGATCAATTTAAACATGTCTAGGATATGCTTGGGGCAAGTATTTTTTTCCCCCTGGTTAGAGATCCATATTATTCTTTTTTTCTTTTCTTTCATTACAACTGAAGATCTCAATATTGAGGAAAAAGATTTCCTGCTTTTTTTCCTCATGAGGTGTTTTTTTTTTTTTTTTAAGAAATCTATTTTAAAAGTCCCTTGGACTTCAAGGCGATCAAACCGGTCAGTCCTAGAGGAGATCAACCCTGACTGCTCTTTAGAAGGTCAGATCCTGAAGATGAAACTCAAATACTTTGGCCACCTAATGAGAAGGAAGGACTCACTGGAGAAGAGCCTAATGCTGGGAAAGACTGAGGACAAAAGAAGAAGGGGACGGCAGAACGAGGTGGCTGGATGGAGTCACTGAAGCAGTAGGTGTGAGCTTAAATGGTCTCCGGGGGATGGTAGAGGACAGAAAGGCCTGGAGGAACATTGTCCATGGGGTCGCGATGGGTCGGACACGACTTCACAACTAACAACAACAATTATTTTAAAAGTCTAAGACAAATCACATTAAATTAATCCTAAAAACCACAAAATTGTATGCTGCACATTAAGAGGAGGTTTTGGGGACTTAGGGAAAAAAAATACAAAAGCCACGTTCAATCAATAGGTTCCCAATCCATGCTGTACATCAAGGGTCTCCAAACTTCGTAACCTTAAGACTTCTGGACTTCAGCTCCTAGAATTCTCCAGCCATCTGACTGAGGAATTCTGGGAGTTGAAATCACACAAGTCTTAAAGCTGCCAAGTTTGGAGACCCCTGCTGTAAGTGATCAAATACAGGTAGTCCTCGGCTTACAACAGTTCATTTAATGACCGTTCAAAGTTACAACGGCACTGAAAAAAGTGACTTATGACCGTCTTTCACACTTACGACCATTGCAGCATCCTCATGATCACATGATCAAAATTCAGATGCTTGGCAAGTGGTTCATATTTATGACGGTTGCAATGCCTTGGGGTCATGTGATCAGCTTTTGGGACCTTCTGACAAGCAAAGTCAATGGGGAAGCCAGATTCACTTAACAACCATGTTGCTAACTTAACAATTGCAATGATTCACTTAACAACTGTGGCAAGAAAGGTTGCAAAATGGGGCAAAACTCACTTAACAAATGTTTCACTTAGCAATGTAAATGTCGGACTCAATTGTGGTCATAAGTCGAGGACTACCTGTACAAACACATCTGTCTAAGACCGTGATGGCGAACCTATGGCATGCATGCGACAGGTGGCACGCGGAGCCATATCTGAGGGCACGCGAGGCATTGCCCTATGTCAGCTCCAGTGTGCATGCGCGTGCTGGCCAGCTGATTTTCGGCCTTGGGGAAGGCCATTTTCGCCCTCCCCAGGCTTCAGGCGGCTTCCCTGAAGCCTCTGGAGTGCGAAAAATGGCCCAACGGGCAAACCGGAAGTTCGGGAAAACAGACTTCCGGTTTGCCCGTTGGGCCATTTTTCCCACTCCGGAGGCTTCAGGGAAGCCTGAGGGTGAAAAATGACCCAACAGGGGGGCATATGCGCGGGGATGCGCGCATGCGCAGTGTGGCGCACGTGGGGGAGTTGTGTGCCAGCACGCGTGCGCGCTAACGTGCGTGCACTCCCATTTTTGGCACCGCAAGAAGAAGAAGTTTCGCCATCATTGGTCTAAGGAATTCATACTTTGGGAACCAATACAATGCTTACAGTTTTAACAAAGTATCTCTTCGGGGTATTATTGCTAAAGTCAAAATATATTGGCAAGTTTCCTGTTACATTTAATGTAAATAAGAGTAATTAAGCTGTAATCCCACAGAAAAAATAAAGCTAATTTCTGAGCAGCCATGTCCATTACACTGTTAATAATTTTGAAATTAAGACCTGCACTTTATTCCCATGGAAAAAACTGAAATTAATGTGATGTCATATAAATGAGTGATCCTGGACCTTTCTGGCTCCATTGGTCAGCAGTGGTGGTGGCGGCGATGGCGGGGAGGGGAATGTTTTCACATGTGTGCACGCCGCTTGTGCAAATGGAGCTTCTCATGCTCACCAGGCATTTGCGGTAGTGGTCCATGGACCGGGAGTTGGGGACTCCTAATATAAATTATTTGTTATTGTATTAGTATTTAACAAATCTTAAAGTTCCATATTTTTCTGGATACAGTATGTCTATGTGTCTGTATGTGTATTTTCTTTAAAAATAAGAAAGGATTACATTATCTTATTAATTTGTATCATATGTACTATTAAATTAATTAGTACTATTATAGTTTTCTACAACATTTTTGAATATCTAAAGCACTTCCTATACTTTAGCTAGCTAGAGTCCTTGTAGGGTAAGTCAGTATTTTAGATCCCCATATTTTCTGTTATTAACTAACACAGCTCACTGCATTTTTGACATAGATGAGATTTAAGCCAGGCATTTTACAATCCATAAATTAGACTCTTAGCCTTATGCCAATTCTTCCATTTATATGATAGTAAAATGAAGCACACATGCTTCATTTCTTTTAATAAATTACTGCTCTTTTGTAAAATAATTACAGCAGACTTAAAAGAAATGATTTGAAAAGACAATAATCATCACCAGATTTGACTGCGGATTTTATATTTATGCTGCATTAGTTATAAAAAACACTCTAATTCTATAAAGTTTAAATACAAGAGATATGTCAACATACATATCAGTATTTAAAACATCACAAGAAAGGGAGGACAATCAGTATTCAGAAGTAGATCACTGCTTGCTGAATATCATTTGTAAACGAGAAACCAAGGTAAAGACAAGATATCCTTTTTATCCAGCTCAAAAAAATAATAATGAGATAACAGAATTGAAAACTAATTTATAAAGGATTGCTTTTAAAAACAAACTGTAGAATAATTACCTTTTTAAAATCAACTCCCTGTTCTTCTAAAAGCAATTAAGTTTTGGGCGTAAAAACAAATGCAATTACTTCTCTGCTTAGAGGCTTTTGCACAAAAGGAGGCAGTTACAGTATATTCTATACAGAGTAAACATCAGGGCACCAAAGATAAGGATTGGACTGGACTGAAGTTCATGGCTTGCAATACTACCGTATAGACACCATTTGTTGCCTTGCCTTTTACAGTACACTAACTGCAACCTGACCTTACAGAAATCAATTGAAAAGCTGTAGCTGGCCTCAAAAGGGATCTGAACTTTAAACGTGCTATGTGGATATAAGGTCCAGACTGTTCTGCAGTTTTCAGCTGCGGAAGGATGATACCAATAGATAGAATGATGCTTTTGATCATTCATTCTTCTCATTATACTGACCACATTCTAAACAAACAGGCCATTTTCATTAGAGAAACCCTGCTATCCAAACTGCGGTAAATGGACACCATTCAGCATCAAGGCTTTGTCAACTCTGAAGCTGGCCTGACTGAGGCCATTTTGAGACGTCAGGGCTGACACACTGAAGGAGAGGGATAGGAAGGGGGGAATGGAGATAGTTGGGGTGTTGTAGTCAAAACAATATACTTTCTCTTGGGAACCAAGGACATTCCTGCAGGTGCTTGGAAGGACTGGAGTGACCTAGCAACTGGACAGTATCCTGATTGGAGCATGTGACTGATTGTTTTAAGAAAGTGACAAACTTTTACTTTTAATTAGGTGAAAACCATGGGAAGAATCAGAGTCGGTTTTCACCAGCCTGTGCCAATATGACATATTCAATAAACCTATTCTTTGAGGAAATTGCCTGGCTCAGAGTTTTGTTTGCTATGGGTATGTTACTTGGAACCCTGACAGGCTTATTGTAAAATTATGTCAACAGCTGGAGCAATACAGGTAATCCTTGATTTACGATCACAATTGAGCCCAAAATTTATGTACCTAAGTGAGACATTTGTTCAGTGAATTTTGCCCCATTTTACAACCTCTCTTGTCCCATTTGTTAAGTGAATCATTGCAGTTGTTAAGTTAGTAACATGATTGTTAGGTGAATCTGGCTTCCCCATTGTCTTTGCTTGTCAAAAGGTCATAAAATGGGATCACACGATTCCGGGACACTGCAACCGTCGTAAATACAAGTCAGTTGCCAAACATCCAAATTTTGATCACATGACCACAGGGATGCTGTGTGAAAAACATAAGTTATTTTTTTCAGAGCCGTTGTAACTTTGAACGGTCACTAAACGAACTGTTGTAAGTCAAGGACTACCTGTACAGTAGTCTTCAACCCTAACAACAGTAATTGGGACAGGAATTTCTGTTGCCAAGCAATGGAGTCATATAGGACAACTTCATGTGACTGAATTGCTTAGTGATACCATAGTAATCCCAGCGCTCCCAACTGCCACTGTTAACTGAATCCCATTGGTCATTAGATGAGAACCCATCCCGATCCAAGCCATTCCCAGCTTGGTCCCTCTCAACCCCGAGCCTTGTTAAGGTAAGGAACTGCCTCAAGAGTGGGTTCTACTTACCTTCCCTACTGGTTCGCATTGCGTTGGAAGTGTGCGTTTTGCACATGCGCACGAGCAAAGCAACTGCGCGCACCCCCGTCATGTCACGCAACTGACCCTCTGCACATGCGCAGAGGGTTCTTTGCAAGCCGCTTTCAAGGAGCAGCGACCGGAGAACCGGTTCGGGGGCGTGTCCGCCTGGCCATCACTGCCGGTTTGGCGAGCGGGGGCAAATTTCCGCCACCGGTACTGGAGAACCGGTCCGAACCGGCAGCAACCCACCACTGAACTGCCTTCTTTTGGACTCCTTCGCCCATCTCTGTCCTTTCAGCAGCATGCCTACTTGTTGCTGCCAGCTGTTTTCCCCTCCCAGCCCTTTCTACCGCCACCGTGCCCACTGTACCATGCGCCACTATGTATCTGCCAGGGCTTTCTTTTGCACCACTTTCATTTGAACCGGTACAGCTGGGACTTCTTGCGTGTGCTGGCCGGTGTCTCCATTTATGAATCAGCCAGGGCTTTTAGTTCAGACAACATCCAGGGCATTCGTCCATGAAAGAAGGCTGACCCATGAAGATAGGCCCTGGTTGCACCAGTACAAAAGACGGAAGTGCTAAAGAAGGGCCCGGCTGGCTCAGTAACAGTACACGGTCTGGCAGATGTCATGGTAGTGAGCATGGCCATGCAGTGGGGCAGCTGATAGCCATGGCTAGGAGGGCAACCAAAAGGCAGGCACAAATGTGACGATCATCGTAACTGATCGTTGAATGAATGGAAGTTAAACAAAAACTACCTGTAGATGCTACAAGGACATGCAGGGCCTATTGAGGAAAAACAAGGATGTTTTTCTGGCTGTCTGGACAAATTACTGACCTTTTTACTCAAGAGGGAGGGAAAAATAAGTAATCTTGAATGCCTGCCCCTCCCCCTTTGAATTGTGAATCTTTCATCTGGGCATTTAGAATCTGAAATACTAAAGAGTTCTGGAGATTTTAGCATAGAATTCTGATTTGCCTAGAATACTATTTTTGTTTGAATAAGGAAATTTAACCCGAACCCAGAGGTTTAAACCAGTTCTGGTTTTTCACCTGTCAACAGTACTCATCTGTCCATAAAAGCGCTATAGAGTTTTCGGTTGGAGGTTACCTCAGATCTATATGTAGGATCATTATTTCCATTTACCAATTTTCCAGGAACTTCTAAAAATGGCTGCCTTTGCCTTTTGTCTATGGCACAGTGAACATGTCCTCCTGGTTGATCATTTTTTGGGCCCATGTGGGTGATGATGATGAACACAACCTTCCTTCACACAGGAGGTTTCAAACTGGCTTGAATTAGATTTTGCAAACTTACCATTCCAGAAATGCCAAAACCACAAGATCTGAAGTAATCCATAGTCTATATAATCTAGCAACTAAGCCTCAATGTTAAAGACTACTGAGCTTAAATCACAAGTAGAGACACTTCTCTTAATTGGCCTGAATTATTTGGGGGGAGGGTGCTTCAAAAGAATGGGACCCTAACATTTAAAACCAAGACTTTAAAAGAGTTTACGCCTTGATCCATTCACTCTGTATCTGCTTACTTCTAATTATTAACCCCTTTCCAGTTCCTCACTTTGCAATGATTGTTCCCTACTTGTTTTATTTTCAAGATGGTTCAGATTGGAATTCATATTTTCTGACATTGGGAGTGAACAAATGAAGCATAGGAATCTTCTGCTCATTGGACAGAAATATGCCCCAAGTCAATTGTACCCATAGTAACAGAAACAGTGAAAGGAGAACAAAGTTTGTTTGTTTGTTTTAAAAAACATCTTGCCATGAGATGGATCAAATTCTGCATTCTTGGCCATTAAGCACTTTCTTATTCCTTCTCATATGGAGGAAAATTCCTTGACTTGTATGGCCAAAATAGCTCCATCAACATGCCAGAGAGGTATAGGGATCCACAAGGGAAACCAAGATTTGTACAAAAGCAAATGAAATCTTAAACCAAACTTCACAAATAAAAGGCAACCAGCAAAGGCAGGCTAATCCTATGAAGACTGAACCTGCCCAATTACTTCAAGATGCTTAGGTAATAGTTCAGGCAGGGCCAGAGAAAAGTAGGAAAAAATGAATGAAGAGGGGAATTGAACAGGGTATGATGGAGACAGAGTATTGGAAAACAGAATCATTCCACACTGCCATATTTTCTTGCATGCACTAATTGTGACTTTCAACTATCCAATCAATGGAAATCACTATCAACTAAATTCAACTGATATGTGCAACTGTATCTTCTATTCTGTGCTAAATACTTCTTCCCAAGCTTCAATTTCTAGGCAGAAGAAAGCGAACACAGAGTTTAGAAACTGGTAAAAACGCCCTTGAGTTATGCTGGATTCATAAAGTTTTCTTAACTTTGGAAGGGGTTTGACATTTACTTTATCAGGAATGGGTTGTTATTTTTTTTCCTCCAACTTTCCAGTTTAACCAACATTTAAAAAAAAAAATCCAGCGTGCAATGTTATATATTTAATTTAAAAAGCAAGGAATATTTTCTCCATAGGTTTCTAGAGAAAGCATTGTGTGTGTGTGAGAGAGAGAGAAAAGAGACAGTAGAAATTTGACAGCACCTAACTTAACTGGACCACAACTGTTTTCTATGAGCCGACTCTAAATTAAAAATCCTATGCACACATATTCTTCTGTTTTGAGCAAGTAAAGAATCATAAGAAGCTAAGAAGGGACCTTAAAAGTACAAGCCTGTGCATGCCCACTTAGAATTAAATGCAACCAACTTCAAAGTGGCTTCATCCAAGGGAAGACATAAGGAATGTTTATTTCCATATATTTCAGAAACCGCAGACAACTTCTGATTAGCTGAATGAAAGTGCTGCAATCTCAGTAGACATTGGTTGATACAATCTTCTCTATTATGAGTCTTATGCCAGCCTTCCCAAACTTGGGACTATCCAGATGTGGAGACTCCCAGAATTTCCCTGTTGATAAGGCTGTTAACTGAGATTTCTGGGAGTTAGTATTTCTGCATACAGAGGACCCAAAGCTGAGAAGGTTTGCCTAGGTTTTGTATAAAGAGATCCTGGGGAAAAGATACATACATGTTTTATCCCAAGGAGATCCCAAGCGATCTGTTGAAGATGGAAAAAACAGCAATTGAATTCCCAACTTAATGCAGAGAATTCCCCAAGAAAGAGACGGATTCTGCAAGCACGTGCTCCTCTTTAAGCCACTGGTTAAAGCAGCCAAGAGAGTATTTTTACAAGCTGGAGATGTGTGTGTGTGTGGGGGGGGTATGATTAAAATCCATTGATTGGAAATCCATTTGCACTGATCCAGATCAAAAGACACTCCACCCACTGAATGTGTGTGCATTGATCTTAGGTACACCCTGTCCTGAATAGCTGTGCTTGGCTTTCACATGCAGAAAATAAGAAAGCCAGAACCAGAATGTCTTTTACCAGTGCTAATCACCTGATCTTAAATCTTAGCGCAATGCAAATTATGCAATAATTACACCAACTGATGTTGAAAGCAAAAGCAGGTATGTGTGCCTGGGACAAGATAATTTAGGCTGGGATGTATGACAAGGTGCAGAGGGACTTTACTTATGTGTCCTATTCTGTTGTAGCTTTGAACACTTCCCTTCCCACTTATTTCACTCATAGGACTGTTGTGTTTTAAATGGTATTTGTGTTTAGTATAATTATAGTTATCTGCAGGACACATTTTTATTTTGTTAATCACTAAGAGAAAACAGATCAGGAGAACACCACCCTTCTGGGGGAGGGGGCATAGTGGAAGGAATTAGGACAAAACTAAAACTACCATATTTTTCGGAGTATAAGACGCACCTTTCCCCCCCCTAAAAGAGGGTGGAAGGCCCCCCTTTCCCAAAAACGGGATGTGCAGAGGGTTTGGGAGGTCTGCAGAGTGCTCCTGGGGGCTGGGGGGGGGCAAAAACTCCGTTCTTTCAAAAAATGGGCAAAAAACGGCCCGTTTTTCACAAAAACAGGGTGTGCAGAGGGTTTGGGGGGAGGGCAAAAACCTTTTTTTTTTTTCTTATTTACCTTTTCGAAATCTTGGTTCGTCTTATACACCGGTTCGTCTTATAGTCAGAAAAATATGGTAAGTTAGTTTACATGAAAGTTTACCTCAATTAGCTGCAGTTAAAATAGTTATCTTCTGCACTGAATCATTCCTCTTTTCTGCTCTGTGCCAAGAAAACTACATGTATGGTTACATATACATTGTTACCGGTAGTAACCATAAAGTCACAGGAGTTGAGCTTGAATTGAATTGAGACTTGATCTTTCTCTACAGTGCTTTGGAAAAATATTTCCAGGAAGGCCAAAGAGAGTATTTAGAGGTGATCCTTCTCCTGTCCCATTTGGGCAGATTTTAGGATAACTTTATCCTGCTCTCAGAATTTATCAATGCCTGAGCAGCATAAAGCTAAAAAAATGTGAATCCATTAATCTTCATTAAATAGTTATATTATTTTCTTGAAGGTGTAACCATCCTTCTTTGGATATTTGGGCTTCCTATGAATTTACGGTATGTTGTTTTTGAATAGAAGACTACCTGTAGCTCAGCTAACATGGGATGCTCACCTGGTTATTAGGAAATGGTTTCTTTGGTGGACATGGCTGACACAGATATTGCTGACCTCTACCACAAAAAGTAACATTAAATTTTGCCACTTTCAGCTCTCTTAAAAACCACTGTCACCAGCAAGTCACAGAGATTTAAAAAAGTGACTAAAAGGTAGTCTTATTCCGAGCAAGGAGATGTTTTTCCAGATTTAGTTTTAGTTTCCAAAAAGAGGCATGTATCATTCCTTCTTTCTGAAAAATATTCAAGAAGCAAAACATTTTACAGATTGCAACTCTTTAGTTTAGATTTAGAAGATGACCCGGCTTTGAAAGAGGGATCTACAACTACCTTTATAAAAGACTGGAAACCCTTTATAGATGTTTGCTGAGAATGGAAAAAAACGAACTGCTGATTTCTGGATTTATAGATTAAAAAGAAATGTTTATGGGAAGAAGAGAATGATAATATGCAATATGGAAGGGTAGAGATTTTGCTGCACGTAGCAAAAATGTAGCAAAAATTGCTATGTTTGTTACTGCTGCAATAGAGGGAAATCCCTTCTTTAGGTATCTTTTTTTTTCTTCCTTTTTTCTTACTCCCCACTTTTTTCTTTTACCCTTTTATAAACTTTTTTCTTTTTCTATCTCTTCTTCTGTAGTTAAAAACCTGTGCAGTTTTTAAAAATATATGAAAAATCTTCTTTTAATAAAAAATTATTCATTTAAAAATGTGGTTTTGCTATTTGCTGGTGTGTGAAGAACACGCTTTGATACAAAGAAAGTTATCAATACACTTAATCATAAATGCTCACTTTAATCATCAGAAGGACACACGTAATTTGCCTGCTTTATATCAATCTCAGCTAAACTGTACAGTAATATTGTACGTGAGGATCATGATAGAAAAGAACTGATCCAGAAAACAGAGAACAGTGTACCTGAAAGAAAATTAAATTTGCACACATATACAGGCCCATTTAGCTAATGCACCAAACCATGGTTTAAAGAACAGGTCAAATAAGATGACTCCAAACATAATAATAAGCCACAACTATGATTACAAACTGTAATTGTTGGCTTCATTCAACATACTAAGCCAAACCATATTAGTTTAGTGTAAATTGTTGACCTTAGTTCCAGATCCTCATTCATATACATGCCATCCTGTGGGGAAAATAACTATTTTGCACACATATAATATTTTTAAAAATCCAATGTAGGAAAATATTTGAGGTCTCAAGCAAAGAACAAGAGGGAAAAAAATCACATCAACGTGATTCATTCAGATTACAGAGTGCAATCATAGTCGGATTTCTTTTATTAAAAGAACTAGAGGTCCATTAACACAGTAGTGTGGAGTTGTGAAATTCTCCCTTTATTACATAATCACAAGAACGTTTTGTAAGGAATAGAAGATGGGTGCCCGGAGCAGTATTTGTCTACAGCAATTGCAAAGAAAGGTTTACTCTCATGTGAACATAGTAAACGTGTCACATATTTGCAGAAAATGCCAAAAAGCTTTTGCAACCTTGTGACGCAACCTTTAAAATCCTCTGCCGTGTGGTGCTGAAATGCTGCATTTGCACTGCTGTTGCAACATGGCTTATCCCATAGAATAAATTGGGAATGAAAAATTAAGCTTCGGAATGCATGATCATCCACGTTCTTACGTGGAAAGTGAACATACCAAAATCTCCTAGTATGATTCCCAATAGTTGATTATAAATAAGGAGCCTGCCTGCCGTGACTCTGTGTGATTCAATTGAATCAATTATCTAAACATTACAAATGTTCTACAAGCTTTTATTTTAAACCTGGCAACCCTGTAACCCATTGGGTCATCCTTTGAGAGAAAGGTAGTGCAGTTTGATCTGACTAGAATGAACATTAAATTTTACACTGACTATATATATATATATATTTATCCCAATCCTGGATGGTCCTGTGATTATATAAGAAGAGTATATATATATATATATCACAAATAGAAAAATAATTGTAGTAGCAAACAAACTTCAATAGTAAATTAATATTTACTTAGCTCAGGGGTCAGCAACCTTAAACACTCAAAGAGCCACAAAGGTCCTAACCGGAAGACCTCCGTTCAATTCTGGAGCCAACCGGAAGTCCGGTTCCCCCATCATAGTCTCCTCCTAGTGCAGCATCCTTTTTCTTCTGCTGACCAGAAGTCGCTTCTCCCACCATAGAGTCTCCTCCTAGTGTGGCATCCTTTTTCCTCTATCTGTCCTAATCGAAAGCCCTATCAATTGTGGAGCCGACCAGCAACAGGGAGCTGCAGCAGAGGGATGAAAGAGCCACATGTGGCTCCAGAGCCGCAGGTTGCTGACCCCTGACTTAGCTAAACAGCTAAACAGAATAACCATGTGTGAGCAAAAAAGCAGTGCAAGTGGGAATGACTTCCAACTTCCTGGTGGCTTCCCCATTGACTTTGCTTGTGGGAGGCTGGCAGGGAGCACCAGAAATCCTGACTGTGTGACTGCTGGGATGCTGCAGTCTTTCTATTAAGGTATTTTTTCATGACGGACACAATCTCTATTTCCACTACTACTCTGGGTAGAGACAGGGGGAGGCTTTTTTTAAATCACTGTTTTCCTATTTCTGTTTATTTACACTAATAAAAACAGTAGTTAATCTTGACTACTGTTTATTGAAAGATCTTACCTTCACAACCCATGGGTTAAACATGATGCTTTCAAATAAAACTGAGTTAGGAATTTTTAATTTCTTGGGTTTGGAGAATGGCAAGTTGTGGTCAACCAAAACAGAAGTGAACACTTCAGAAGAGACGGAAAAGTGCACAAACTGAAGGGTTAAGCTATTTGGATAAACCAGTTTTATAATGCACAAACCACCTTGGTGATCCTTTGTAAACCAGCATAGGTTGAGTTCAGAGTTATGCTAACCCAGAAGTTATGAAAGCACAACTTATTTATTCATGATTACAACACCTGTGCTTTACTGAAGTAACTAGATTTCAGGGTGAGGATAAGCCTAGCTTACAAACCAACATCTATGGCTTAGTATAATGCATAGCTTAACTACATGTAGTTTACTCAGCAAACGTGGGCAACGCAAATTATGACTTAGTGAGATAAAGGGTACAAAACTAAGGCTTTTGAGATTAAAAAGTAAAGATTCTCCCTCGAGTTGGGCTTTTCTCCTGTTGACTACATGCACATGTTTGCCTGACAAAAACATCAATTTTGTTGCTTGCTTGTGAATTTGTTGTTCTTGCCTCAGTCTATCTTGCAGCCCTGGGATTTCCTGGGCTAGCAGTGCATTCTCCCAGTTTCTCTCTCCTTAGCCCAGCGGTTCTCAACCTGTGGGTTGCGACCCCTTTGGGGGTCGAACGACCCTTTCACAGGGGTTGCCTAAGCATGCGCTAGCCCATCATCTTGGTGACTGGCAACGCGCATGCACGGGGCGCGGGCGGGGGTCGCGGCATTAGGAAGGTTGAGAACCACTGCCTTAGCCTTTCCAAGATCACTCAAGGTGAGTTAAGGGTAACCTCAAACTTAGTAAATGTAGAACTTAAGAGTACCTCTGTCAAGACCACAACTTAAGACTGTGTGGCTAAGAGTGAGTATCCTAAGAACCATGAAGGAATATATATATAACACATTTCTGAAAGGAAATTCCATTTAATATGCCCTCTTTAAATATTATACAATGTAACTCCATATAATTTTAACAGTTTAAGGCACAGAGGGATGAAAGTCTTGACAATGATTTTACAGTTCAACATTCATATTCACAATATAGCAGCAGAAGGGAAAAAAAATAAGATTTCTTAGAAGAAAAGCTTCTAAACTCTAGCAGGTTAGTTCTGTCAATGCTTCTGTGCTCAGTCTTAATATTGCTCTTTTGAGAAGCCCTTCACAGGTGTATTAGCAACAGACAAAACCTGTATCACTCTTAATCTGCTTTGACAGAAACAAGAAGGTCCACCCAAGACATGTTTCCTAGGCTGAGTCTTTCTCAGCCTTAGGAAAAAGAAAAAAAATGTGTGGTGAAACTGACACTGAACTTTGCTCCTGCTGACACACAGAATAAATAGGGGAGGGGAAAAAAAGAAAAGGAAAAAGAAAAGGAAAAGGGAAAAAAGAAAAGAAAAGGAGGAAATCTGAAAAATGAGAAGAAAACAAAGCCTCAGATTGCTGAGTCAATAGTATCCAAGGGAAGTGTAAAAGTTTTTTTTTACAGCAAACGAAACATCAGACTTTCTGAGGTGTTTTCTGGAGATCCAAGAAAAATTATGGGAGGAACCGTCGAGAAAAGTTCTTAACTCAAATAAGAATTCATCTTCAGAGGTTCTTTTCGGCAACTGGGTTCAGTCAGAAGCAAATCTCGTCAGAAAAACTTGATATAACATAATAAAAGATAAATAAATAGGCATGGACCGCGGCCCACAATGTTCCCCTTTTTCTCCTAAGTTTAATAACGCCAAAAATGTATTGCAAAGGGCAAAACGGCAGTCCCCTCTTAATTAAACAAATAAAGTATAAAAGGAAATAGAATTTGGAGCGCCTCTTTTTGACCTGAGGTCCTTCAATTCTACTTGTCTACACCTCCGTAATTCCCAGGAAGCATAACCGATGAGCAGCAAAATTTGGGAAATTTTCGTCCAAGAGGCTCTGGGATCATTTAGACGGGGGCGGGATGGGGGTGGAAAGCCGATTAAGAACACACAAGAACGGTGGAACAAGCCAGCACCATCGTGCCTACCGTCCCTGTCCTAATGTCCCTCTTTATTTGTATCCATTTCATGTATTCATAAACATGTTTATACTTATATCTGTTATCTTATACATGCTTGACAAAATAAATAAATAAATAAAAATAAATTCTGATCTGCCTTTAGGCAACGAGTTGTCGTCCCTCCAGGCTTACTTTTGAGGAAGCGTGCCCGAGATTATCCGAAGATGATTCTGTCAACACGTGTCTTAAGGCCCAAAGGTGCTCCCCACCCCCATGAGGCAACTGGACTTTCTGGTTTTCCTTTGCAGGCATTTCGCTTCTCATCCAAGAGGTCCCAGAGCTAAAGAAGCTTCTTGGATGAGAAGCGAAAGGTCTTCAAAGAAAAACCAGAAAAGTCCAGTTGTCTCTTGCCCCCCCCCCCAAAATCCCTTTGGGACAACCAGGACCTGGATGACTGAGAATCTCCATAGACGCGCATCTTAAGGTGCGACGGTAGGGTCTCCTGCTTGGGCGGGCAGGGGGGGGGGGGTTGGACTAGATAGCACTTAGCACTTAGACTTATATACCGCTTTACAGTGCTTTACAGCACTCTCTAAGCGGTTCACAGAGTCAGCATATTGCCCCCAACAATCTGGGTCCTCATTTTACCCACCTCAGAAGGATGGAAGGCTGAGTCAACCTTGAGCCGGTGAGATTTGAACCGCTGAACTGCTGAACAGTCAGCTGAAGTAGCCTGCAGTACTGCACTCTAACCACTGCGCCACCTCGGCTCTTTTACAAGGTCCCTTCCAACTCTCTTAATCTCTTAAATCTATTAAAACCCCGATCGAATGTCAGATATGTACTCTTCCCACAACCCCGAGGCGAACGCCAGAGGTGGCCCGCCGAATCTCCCCGGGCCTTCAGTGAAGCTTCGCTGCGTGGATAAAACGCTGCTGATAGCTCGGCCGGGCGCCCCTCTCCGTTCTGCGCCTCTCGCTAACGCCGGCGGGATTACTCGCGAGCAAGGCGGCAAGAACAAAGGAGGAAAGCGAATCGGAGCAAAGGGAAGGGGAAAGGAAGGCCGTCCCGAAGCTTCAGCGGCAATTCGGGGCGTTGAGCCACCGAGACCCCCAAAAAGGCAGCGCTCTCCTTGGCGCACGCGCGTCCTCGCCAAAGCCAGAAGCCGCGGAGACTTACCCAGCTGGAGAAGCGGCGGTGGCGGCTGTTTTGCGCGGCGCCGGGAGAGATCGGCCAAGAAACGACCCCCCCGTACTCGCCACCGCTGCCGCTCTTGCTCCGCCTTCCCAGAGGCTCCTCCCACCCGGGTCAAGGGGACGGGCAAAGAAAAGCAGCTGCTCCGCCTCCCTTTCGGGGGGGGGAAACCCCCCTTGTGATTCCCCCGCCCCCTCGCCGAAGGGAACACCCGCTTGGCTTCTCCACCCACGTCCACATCCGAGTCTTGCAGCTGCACGTCTGAATCGGCGAAACCCACTTGCTACGGCCCCTTCCTTCTTTCTCCCGGGATTTACTGTCGGCCAAAAAGTGATCTTCAACCGTCAGAATCGCGAAGTTGTTACAAAGCTAAATCGGAGTGGCTGGGGGAGTGACGTGCAAATCTGAGAACTAAATTCAACAACCACCTCCGTGTTTTAACTGTTATTATTTTTATTTTATCTGTTATTGATTATTTATCCGTTATTATTTTATTGTTTTATTCTAGGATTTTTAACTGGATAGTCCTTGAGGTTTTTTTATTTTATTTTATTTGTTCTGGTCTCTGGTCTTTGACTGTAATAAACTTGATTTGATTTGATTTGATTTATACAGATTAACAGAGTTGGAAGGGACCTTATAGGTAATCTAGTCCAACCCCCTCCCCCTGCTCAAGCAGGAGACCCTACACCATTTCTGACAAATGGCAGTCCAATCTCTTCTTGAAAGTCTCAAGTGATGGAGCTCCCACAACTTCCGAAGGCAAGCTGTTCCATTGGTTGATTGTTCAAGTTTCTCCTTATTTCCAGGTTGAATCTCTCTTTGTTCAGTTTCCATCCATTATTCCTTGTCTGGCCTTCAGGTGCCTTGGAGAATAGCTTGACCCCTTCCTCTCTGTGGCAGCCCCTCAAATATTGGAACACTGCTAACATGTCTCCCCTGGTCCTTCTCTTCACTAGACTAGCCATGCCCAGTTCCTGTAACCGTTCTTCATATGTTTTAGTCTCCAGTCCCCTAATCATCCTGGTTGCTCTTCTCTGCACTTTTTCTAGAGTCTCAACATCTTTTTTATAGTGTGGTGACCAAAACTGGATGCAGTACTCTAGGTATGGTCTTACTAGGGCTTTATAGAGTGATATTAGTACCTCACTTCATGATTCTCACTCTTCACCCATTCTTCTAGAAACCAAATCCCTGAGGTTTGATTTGAAGCTCCGTGTTTTCGAGAAAAGGTGAGAGGCAAGATGTTAAAATATAGGCTTGGTGCAATGGATCAGCAGGACTGATGGTGAATCCTGAATCCCGGTGAATCCTCAAACATCTCGGGACGATAGAAGAGAAGATCTGTGGCTCACGACCGAATTGTGGGGTTGTTCTAGTGCTCTCTGAGCTTGGTTTTTCCCCCCACAGGCGTTTCATTACCCAACTAGGTAATTAATTGGATAAATAGTTGGGTAATGAAGCGTCTGCAAGAAAACACAGTGCCAACAATTCTGTATTCCGTATTCCAAGAACGAATCTAATGAGCATAACAGGAGTCTGTTCAACTGCAGTCTGTCCATTCAAAAGTTATTTAAGAAACATGGGCAGGTTAACTCTATTGCAAAGGTTATTTTTCTGCCTGGGGGTAGTTTTGCTTAGTTCTTGGGATTTTTTTCAATAACCTATTCAAGTGATGTGTGAACCTAATCAATAACCATTTTAACAGAGAAAGGATGCACAATACCAGAAAGGTTAGGTTTCCTTCATCTTTCATTCATGCATCCTTCCCCCCCCCCCCTTCTAAGGGTCAAGGCAGCATAAAAAGCACTCTATTTGATGCCCCAAACAAGCTGTATTTTATAGGTCAGGGGAAGAGAGTGTAACTGATCCAAATTATCTAGGAGATGAATAACTGAATGGGGAAATCTTCCTGGTTAACTGTGTCTGAGCAAACCATGATGACATGTGTGGGCATGTTGTCAACAAATACAGTCATTGTCTGCTTGCATCCCAATATCTGAGGTGAGGACAGGAGTGATGGCATTTGCATGATTACATATATCATCCTTTATACATATAAAACCAGGATTCCTGAGTCTCTGCTCCAAGTCTAATCCACTAACCAGTAACAATAGTTCATATCGGTTATATTTCTGGAATTTGTACATCCAGTAAGCAGTTATTATTATGAGCGTATGGCATTGTTACAGTAGCCAGGAGACCACAATGCAATTTCAGAATAGTAGTTAGGCTGCCAAGGTACCAGCTTTGTTGTAGGAAATACACACTTTCTATGGTGCGCCACAAGAGAGTGAGCTGGCTTTACACCAGAAAGAAAGACAAGTGGCTCTTTCTGCATCATCATCCAAGGTCCCCTCCCTCCCTGGAGCTGCCTTGCAAACAGGCGCCACAATCGGGAAGGTTCAGAGGACAGGAATTTGACTGCCTGCATGGAGCACCAGCTTGTCTCCCCCCCCCACCCCAAATGGTTATCTACTCACATAGAACATGCTTTCAAACTGGAAGGTGTGCAGAAGCTGAGGTGAGTGCTGGGAACTCACCCCGACACATAGTGCTAGGACTCAAGCCACTGGAGCAGAAACCATTTCCAGTGTCATTAAACCACTGAGCCACTGCGCCTCTAGGAAGCAATAAAAACACTTCAACTGACTCATTAGGAATCAGTCCTTATTTCAGAAACAATACAGCCTTTTCCCATGCTGAGTTGTAGTGCTCTCCTCCACCCATCCTTGTAAGGACCCAAAAAACTATATCCAGAGGAAATTTGATGTTCCTGGTGCTGATCTCTTATCTTGTCTCTGTTTCAGGTGATAACAGCCACCTGACTTCCTTCAAGGTAATATGTGGCAAAGTAACTGTGAGAGGGATCTTAGAGTCCTAGTGAACAATCACTTAAATATTAGCCAACAGTGTGCAGCAGCCGCCGCCAAAAAAGCCAATGCAATCCTAAACTGCATTAATAGAGGGATAGAATCAAGATCACGTGAAGTTCTGGTACCTTTGTACAAAGCCTTAGTAAGACCACACTTGGAATACTCTATTCACTTCTGGTCACCACAATATAAAAAAGATGTTGAGACTTTGGAAAGAGTATAGAGAAGAGCAACAAGAATGATTAGGAAGCTGCAAACATACGAGGAACGGTTACAGTGGGTGTCGGCAACCCACGGCTCCGGAGCCACATGCAGCTCTTTGGGCCCTCTGCTGTGGCTCCCTATTGGCTGAACCCACCACTGGCTGGCCCCGCCTCTTGCCCTCCCCTCCCAGTCACTCCTCGCCTGAGAAGGTAAGGGCGACAGTGGGGGATGGAGAAGCGGCCAGGACTGATTCTCCGGCGCCTCATCTCTTGCTGGAGCTTCTTCTGGCCCTTGGTGCTGGGCGTGCCTCAGTCGCTTAGGGAGACGCGCAACCTGCTCTCCGCCCCAAGACACTGGCCCGACCCGGCTGCAACCGACACCGGCCTCGCTAACACAAGGGCTAGCAGGGTGGGAATAGGATCTGGGAGGAGGGGATGATGGAAAGGGCGATGGGCCCGCAGCACCCAGCCACAGCTTTAAGAAGCTCAGGGCAGCAGAAAAAGGGGGTTTGGCCCTGCCGAGCCTTGCACACCCACCCCGGGGGTCAGGCTCGGAGAAAGCCGGAGCGCCCTTCAACGCTCGTCAGCCGGTCAACCCGCCCGCCCCACACGCCTTTGCTGCGCTTTGGCCGAGCGCGGCCACTCACTTGAGGAGGATCTCCCCACTCGTGCATGCCCTCCCAGCCCCGCCACAGCCAGCCAGGGGGTCATGAGAGGAGAAGGAGGGGGAAGAGGAGGGTCGCCAGAGCCTTAGTGCAGGAATGAAGCGGCCCTGTACTTGCCTTCGTACCACATTTGCACTCAAGGCAGCCCTCGCCTCCTGCCGCTTTGGGCTCAGAGTTGTACGCCGCGTCCTGTTGCTAGGGGCAAGTGGGGCAGGGTTGCATTGTGGCTCTGTGTCATAATGGGCTCCAAGAGGAGGAGGGGATCCTATCTCCCCCATTGTGAAGTGCACTAAAATTCATTGTGCTGCTCAAGGCACTGCAAGAGTGCCTCATGGCCTGCCCGATTCCTCATATCAGAATCAGAGAGAGGGGGGGAGAGAGAGGAGGAGGAGAGAGACACACACACACAGAGAAAGATATAGAGAGAGAGGGGAGGAGAGGGGGAGACAGAGATAAAGAGACACAGAGAGAGATACAGAGAGAGAGATACAGAGGGGGGGGTAGAGATATATATATATATACAGAGAGAGGGAGAGAGAGAGAGAGAGAGAGAGAGATAGGGGGAGATAGAGAGTGGGAGAGAGAGACAGAGAGAGAGAGACAGAGTGATACAGAGACAGAGTGGGAGAGAGGGGAGAGAGAGGGGAAGAGAGAGACAGAGAGAAAGACAGAGAGGGAGTGATACAGAGACAGAGTGGGAGAGAGAGGGAGGAGAGAGAGAGGGGGAGAGAGAGACATAGAGACATAGAGAGAGACAGTGACAGAGAGGGGAGAGAGAGGTGAGGAGAGAGAGAGACAGAGAGACACAGAGAGAGATACAGAGAGAGGGG
>QLTV01000217.1:234825-261629 GCA_003457575.1 Thermophis baileyi
CTTCCTTCCTTCCTTCCTTCCTTCCTTCCTTCCTTCCTTCCTTCCTTCCTTCCTTCCTTCCTTCCTAACATCTTTCTTTCTTTCACAGCGGGAGAGCTGGCGCTAGGCTTACCTTCCTGGCGAGGCTCGGAGACCGCCCGGCACGCCCATCCGCCGGCTCTCCACTTTCTGCCTGCCCCGCCAAGGCCCCTGTCAGCCCGGAGTCCAGCGGACCCTGAGGCTGGCGGAGCTCCATAGGTGCGCGCCCCAACGCACCCCAAAGGTCCCGGAGCCAAAGCCAGGAAGGCGAGAGGGGCGGCGGCGGCAACCACGCTCCGGCAGCGTCGCGTCCCGTGTCATGTGCCATCCGGGAGTGCGGTCTCCGGGCTGGCGGGGGCCTTCCTCGCCCGGAGACCACGCTTCTGGACAGCACATGATGGGACGTGACGCTGCCGGAGCACGGTTGCTGCTGCCGTCGCCCCTCTTGCCTTCCCGGCTTCGGCTCCGGGACCTTTGCGCACCCATGGAGCTCCGCTGGCCTCAGGGCTGGCGGGGGCCTTGGTGGGGCAGGCAGAAAGCGGAGAGCCGGCATATGGGCGTAACGGGCGGTCTCCGAGCCTCGCCAGGAAGGTAAGCCTAGTGCCGGCTGGGCCCACGTGCTCCTGCCCGCCCCTTGCTCCGGCCGTCTCCTAGGAAGTTCGTGGGAAGTGGTGGCAGGCGGAGCTGGGCAGGGCGGAGCCGCCGGTGCAGCAACGCCTGGCGAGGAAGGCTAGGCAGGGAGGCACGGTCGATTGTCTCATTGTCCCGTGGGGCGGATGGGCTGGAAGAAGCGCGGTTGAGCGGGGCCAGGGCAGCGCAGCCTATTGTGTCTTCTCTTGCCCCGCTCTCCATCCTGGAGGGCCACACATCCCCCCCCACCAATCCTCCGTAAAACCGCTCGCCCCGTTTCTGCAAAGGCAGAGCCCTGCAGGACGATCTGAAGAGGGATGCTGTAGAAAAGGCCGCCTTCCACCCATGCCTCCCGTGCCAGCTCTGCCGGACTTGGGGCTCTGAAGCAGCCCACTGACTTCCAACCCAGCGCCGCGGTCCGAGTTCCCAGAGTGGCGCCGGCGGTCGGCTGGGCTGATCCGCAAAGAGAGCAGGCAGGTGGCCAGTTGAGAAGCCAGTGGGCTGCTTTGGAGCCACAAAGCACCGTGGAGCCGGCAAGGGTGGCCTTTTCTGCAACATCCCTCTCCCCTCTTTGGATCGCCCTGCAAAGGGGGGGGGGTTCTGCCTTTGCAGAAACAGGGCAGGCGATTGTGCAGCAGCCCCTCTCAGCGTCTGCATTTCCAAGGGCCACCTGCCCACCCACTGGCCGGGCTGGGCTGGATGCCGACCTCAGAAGGCAAGCGGGCATGGGCGACCACTGGGAAGGCCGCGTGGAAGGCTGCCAAGCATGGCAGGGCTGCGGGGAAGGGAGTAGGCTGCTACCTCCCTTCCATGCCAACCCGACATGCTTTCCTGCCTTCCACGCTTGCCTGCCTTCGCAAGCTGGCCATGGGGACACCAGGAAGGCCCCGTGGAAGGCAGGAAAGCATGTCGGGGCTGCAGGCCACGGGGAATGGAGTAGGAAAGGCAGGCTTGGATGATGGGGGGTTGCAGGGGCAGCTAGGTAGGCAGCGACTTCGCAGGCTTACCTGGCAGGCAGATCAGGGGCGCAGCGCTTCAGGCAGGCAAGCTGCAGAGCAGAGACTGGGCGGGGCAGAGCGAGCGAGCAGCGACCGGGGCGTTGGCGAAGTGATGTGAGGTGTTGGCGAAGCGAGTGCCGGTGTGGCAAAGGGGAACAAGTTATATAGGCCGAGGGTGGGGTGGGTGGGCTGGAAGCACCGAGTGGCAGGAAAAGCGTGGCGGGAAAAGCAGCGAGCGGGCGATTGGGTGGACATGGGCAGCGGGGGCGCAGGGACAGGACCGGTTTGGTGAACCACCTACTGCGCCCCTTGCTCCTCTTAGCGCCCCCCTGCCGCCACCCTTGCCTCTTAGCACCTCCCTAAGTCATCCCACCGTCCCCCAGGGGGCGGTACCACCCACTTTGGGAACCACTGCTTTACGCCTTCTATTGGAAATCACACTTAAATTCCCTCTTCAGAAGAGTGGCTAACTAAAAACGAGGTGTATGCATCAATACAAAACATAACTTGATACTTATAAAAAAACAAGTCTTGACATAGAATTTAGTTCACCTTGAAAATCATCCATGAAATATAACTCTAAACAAAAACTTAAACAACATCTAACATTGGGTTTCTCTTAATACAAGGCTTTAATATATTGCTTTCTGCGTAGTTTGTTAAATAAGAGTGGAAATTTCAGATTAGATAACTACTTTTTTATTCGTTAATTCTGTTCTGGATGGCTGCTTCTCATGAGGAGACCACGGGGCAGTGATTTTCTATGAGTTTGAACGCCGGGAGGTGATGGGATGAGTAATTTTGATCATAGTCGCAGTAGAGCCTTTTAAAGCACACTTAAGTTCACAAACCTCACTTTCTAATCAGTTTTAGAAATTGTCTATTTCCAAAATTGCCTATATGTCTTAGAGCTATTAGAGGCCTTCAGAAGGACAAATTGAATAGTCTTCATGGGATGAGTTTGTCTCCAAAGAAAAATTAATTATAGAACTTACAGAATTTGAAGCAAACAACAAAAAGGTAAACAAGATTTTGATCGGAAAATGTTATAAATAGATTAAGGGTCCAGATAAATTTGGAACAGTGACTTTTTTCTATAAGGTTTTGGAATTAACTTTAAAAAATAAACAACTTTTGTGGGAAACTGCCAGATGCAAGGAATCAAACTCAAACACTAGGAGTTAGTTCAGAATGGTTTCTTTAGTGATGGTGACCTAATAACAGAAATCTTGTCAGATTAAAGCAACTACAGTATCTGCATAACTATTAGATATATCCTTATGAATTGCTGGGATGTGGTGATCCACCTTTGACCTCTTCCTGTGTATCAAAGATTCCAGGCTACGTTTTCTCTTTGCTCTCTGTAAAGGACCCTCTCTCTCCTGTGACTCTGGATTACATTCCACCATAGAAACAGGCTTATTTTGGCTACTTTAGGTACTGTATATGATAACAAAAACAAATTAATGACTAGAAACTCGACACTTTAATATTAGAATATTAGAATTCTTTATTGGCCAAGTGTGATTAGACACACAAGGAATTTGTCTCTGGTGCATAAGCTCTCAGTGTACATACAACAATAGTGATAGATCATTATCATAGTCATTGTAAAAATATATTCATCATAAAACATTAGATATAACACTTAGTGATAGTCATGGATACTAAATAAGCAATCAACATAAATCATACTAGGATACTAATTAAACAATATAAATCGTAAGATACAAGCAACAAGTTATAGTCATAACAAGATAAGGAGATAGGTAATAGGGAAGATGAGAATAATGATGATAATACTGCCTTTCTAGATAGTTTGACAGTGTTGTGAGAATTAATTCAGGGGTGGGTTCTGGATCCTTTCACTGCCAGTTTGCTCAGGGTTGCGCTGTGCGTGCATGCGTGCTTTGAGCGCGTGCTTTGCGTGCGCCCCTGCAGCAATCAAAAAATAGCTTCTGCGCATGCACAGAAGCAAAATCCAAGATGGCGGCGCTCACAGAGACACCGAAAGAACCAGTTCTGTGACATCATCACCGGTTTATTAATGGTTCTAAAGAACCGGTTAGAACTGGTAGGAACCCACCTCTGAATTAATTGTTTAGCAGAGTGATGGCATGGGGGAAAAACCATCTTTGTGTCTAGTTGTTCTGACATGCAGTGCCCTATAGTGTCATTTTGAGGGTAGAAGGGACTAAAGAGGGGGGGACTAAAGGGCACTAAAGGGGACTAGAGGGGACTAAAGATTCTAGGCAGAAGAAAAAAAAAGAAAAATACAAGCCTGTTCTTGATGTCAGTTAATACTGAGACTTACAAAATGATATGAATCAGCACTTGTAGCTGTTGTAGCAATAGCAATAGCAACAGAAACAGCACTTGTAGTTGTAGCAATAGCAATAGCACTTAGACTTATATACCGCTTCATAGTGCTTTACAGCCCTCTCTAAGCGGTTTACAGAGTCAGTATATTGCTCCCAACAATCTGGGTCCTCATTTTACCCACCTTGGAAGGATGGAAGGCTGAGTCAGCCTTGAGCCTGGTGAGAATCGAACTGCCAAATTGCAGGCAGCAGGCAGTCAGCAGAAGTAGCCTGCAGTACTGCACTCTAACCACTGCGCCACCGCGGCTCAAACATCAGAAACATTAAGGGAGTTCTTAGAAGAATGGAGCCAGAAGTTAGTAAGTATAGTATCAACAGGGTCAGTAATGATATCTGCTTCTATGGGTAGACAATGTTTAAAAGATGTTTAAAAGACAGAGAAAGTACCAAAAGTAGAACTACAAATGACAGACCAAGAGAATGATATAGTTGACCTGAGATGACAGTTGATGCTGATTATCTATCTGGCTCCAACTAATCCAAACAGGTCTGCTGTGGGAACTGCCCCATTCCATCTTCTTGCTAGGCTCTATGCCTGTTCTTCATTGCTGCTTTGGCTGTAAGAGAGACTAGAACTCTGGCTTCCACAGTCATTTGTGTTTGTGTTCTTACAAGTAGCTCTAAGTGGTTGTTTCTTTGATGAGAGACTATGAAACATCAAACGCTCAACAGATAAACACTGCACAATGCCATTTCTTCTCTTGAGTATCAGTTCCATTTGTGTCATCCTACAGAGATGGAAGACTTTTGCATCAGGGTGGAAAAAGGATAGGAAGCCCCTCTCTCCATTTACCATTGCTCTGTCTGCAAGAAAGACCAGAACCAGCCTTCTCTTGGTCCTTTATTCAAGGGTAAGTTGACCTAGTTAGCTACTCAGACATAGCAAAATCCATTTCTCAAACTTCAGCTCTTTAATATCAGCTGGGTTTTAGCTGCATGAATCCCAATGACCCCTAGATGGCAGCCAAGAGATGCACAAAACTACCGTAACTCTTTCCTGCTACCTCTGGTCAACAAGTTTAATAGCCAACAGCAGAGGACTTCAAACTTGGCAACTTTAAGACTTGTGGACTTCAACTCCCAGAATTCTCCAGCCAGCATAGCATAGCTGACTGGAGAATTCTGGGAGTTGAAGTCCACAAGTCTTAAAGTTGCCAAGTTTGGGGACCCCTGGCCAACAGTCTTTGGGATGAAGATGATGTTGATTTAAGCTTTTATGCCATCCAACTCCCAATCACTCTTGGATACTCACAGCAATCAAAGAAATTAACAAGAAAACCAATAAAGATAAAAGAAAGCAAGTACCACAGATTAGATGGAATGAAGGATAGAAAAAAAAATGGGGTATTGTGGCTGAACATGGCCTGGCATGAATTCCATACAGAATTTAGTGGTTGTTTTCTCCTGGCCAGAGATGTTGGAATTTCATCCAGAGGAAACCACTGATCTCTGCTCTTTTAGCACTGTGTAGAAAAGCTGTACAGACATTACACAGCCACATTCCAGATCAATGGAAAAGGTATGCTGTAGGTAGGGGAAGCAAGGATTGACAGGAATCCTTCCCTGTTCCGGGGTGGAAAGAAAGCACAACAAAAGTGGTTTTGGTTATGAACCTTTAGGCAAAACTGGTAGTCCTCAACTTACAACCATTCTTTTGTTTGGTGACTGTTCAAAGTTACAACAGCACTAAAAAAAAATGACTTATGGCCATTTTTCACACAACTATAGCATCATCCCCGTGGTCATGTAATACAGAATTTGGATGCTTGGCAACTGGTTCATATTTATGATGGTTGCAGTGTTCTGGGATCATATGATCAGCTTTTGTGACCTTCTGTCAAGCGATGTCAATGGGGGGGGGGAAACCAAATTCATTTAACAACCATGTTACTAGTTTAACAACTGCAGTGACTCACTTAACAATTGTGGCAAGAAAAGTTATAAAATGGAGCAAAACTCACTTAACTACGGTCTCACTTAGCAAGAGGAATTTTGGGCGTAATTGTGTTCGTAAGTCGGGGATTACCCGTACTTCTTAAAGGATTTGGAAATTTTTTTTTTGCTTAGAAACGGATGGAAAAAAGTCAACCACTGTTGCTTTGATCAGGAAACATGCTTCTATGCAACCTATCATTGAGCAATCCATGCAGTATTAGTTCCTCTATTAGAATTCCACATGCTGTTGTGGATCTCACAAAACTGGTTTCAGAGAGGCTTTTCATCATTTATCTTCACGGGATTATTATTATTTATTATTTATTTGTTTGTCAAACATGTACAAGATATAGGTATGAACATAAACATGAACATGAACAAAGGAAGTAAATACAGATAAATGGGGACAGTAAGACAGGGACGGTAGGCACGCTCGTCTGCAGTCAAGTTTGGAGCGATTTACTTTAAGTTTGTATCTATTGTGTGCTCGTGTATTGTTGTGGTTGAAGCTGAAGTAGTCATTGACAGGTAGGACATTGTGGCAGATAATTTTATGAACTACATTTAGATCTGTTCTAAGGCGACGTAGTTCTAAGTTGTCTAGGCCCAAAATTTCAAGTCTGGTGGAATAAGGTATTCTGTTGTGAGTGGAGGAGTGGAGGACTCTTCTCGTGAAATATTTTTTGACTCTCTCAATTGTATTAATGTCCGATATGCAGTGCGGGTTCCAGACAGGAGAGAATCCAAAATGAAATCAAATGGACCGTTTCCCTCCCAAATTGGGAACATGATGCACGATAACTTTGGCTGCTCTGAAGTTTAACTGTTCACATAGATACATGTATTTCCTAGCCAAATAGGCAAAGTGATAGTAGCATTTCCCTCATCATTTTGCTAATGTGCTTTTTCATCCCAAATTTGGGGAGAAACAATTTTTTTGGGCAATTTTGTCTAGATTTCACTTAGGCACCACTTCAGTTGATGGTACTGTTCCAGCTCTTCATTTATTTGCCTCGTGTATCTTCTTTCGATTGCACAGAGGTAAAGCAGTGTAGTCCTGATTTATATAGTAACTCTGTTCAAAAGAAGAAAATGAAGAGCTCTCTTCTTTGAACCGGACACAAATCTCTGATTTACAAGCTCTTATCCTTACTGAAGTGCTTTCTTGAATCCTTGATTGAGAACCTTAAATTGGATAAGCAAACATAATATGCTTGCACCTTGTCTTGTCTTTGTTTAGAACTGTTTATTTGTATAATTTGATTTTATTTTTGTAACTTGGCACAAGTGCTCTACAAATAAAGATTTACTGCTGCTGCTTCAATTGAACAACAGGCCTTGATTACTTGGCCTGCTCTCCATATTACCTTAATAAGAAGAATTGGAACAATGAATAGGTTAGCGTTATTTTCCCGTGTTATTTCCTCCTTGAATCAAAGTGTTTATAAAAGACTTAATTGCAGCATAATTCATACCGTGCCTATCATATGGCGCAAGGCTGATTTTAAACCATGGCAACAGTTTGATTTCCATTTTAGACTGCATCCTTTTGCTTATTTTTAGAAGAGTGTTGAAGTCAGGCAATATGCGATGTTAAATATACTCCATTTAATTGCACAATCGTATGCTAACAAGTGGCAGAAGGATCAGTTCCCAGGCAAAGGATGGCAGTCCTGGGGCTGACTGCTGGCTCGTGCAGGTGTTGAAGGAAGCACCTTTGTTGCGCAGATGACTCGCTTAACTAAGCAAAACAAAATCTTGTCAAAAACCTGCTCAGGAGGGGTCAGTAAAAATTAAACTCTTCAGGCAAAGAAGAGATGCCGAGACTCCGTATCTTCTTTGGTCCCTAGATGGCGCTATTGGTGCATCAGTCCAATCCCTTTTGATCGCCAAGATGGGAAACACACATTTTTATGAAGGGAAAATGGATCTTCCTAATAAAAATAACACATGAAAAAAAAAAAAAACCAAGGTTATTACATAGAGGCTTTCAACAATGAAATATATCAAACAAGGGTGAAAACACAGGTGACCCTTTTCTCTCACCCTGAGTCGGTGTGTGTGCACCTGCACACTCACCCATAGCTAGTTATGTAAATTTGCTTGGGAGTAAATAGAAAGGGATTGTTAACAACAAAAGAACCATTTTTTGCCTGGGCACTGACCTACACACATTTTGTGGAGATTTCATTTGTTCCGATGAATTACTTGCTGAAAGAGAAATTGAGACAAAACTACCACCCAGTGGAATCGCTGGTGTTACTTATGGTTTGACTTTTCTTCCAGGCGTGCAGAAGCTGAGGGATTTCCTTTATTTTGCCCTGGCAACAACAATCCTGTGAGGTAGGACAGGTTTAATAACTTGCCTAAAACGATCCACTGATCTGATGGTCAACTAGGCCCTTACATGTGAGTTTCCCTTGTTCAATCTGATGTAGCGCTAGATTGGGTCAGAGTAGTTTCCATTTCCAATCAATGCCAAGGATTTTCGGGCAATAGTTAGAGGAGATTGCACTTAACCAGCAGTCTGTAAAGATGTAAACCTTATTTAAAAAATCATTCTTTGTAAAGTAACACCAACAGGTGGGATGAAGGAGAAACATCCGTTCTCATTGCAAAGATGTTTTTTTTTTAAAAAAATCTACTTATAATTCACATTTTAGCATATATTTACCTTCTGATTGATTTCAACAACATATGGCTCTTCTGGTGCCTGGCCTGAATATATATTTCAGAAACGTGACATTTCTGAACAAGTGAGCTGTCTGATTTGTCAACCGGAATATTATTTTTTCTGCACACAAATATACTGCTCTCTAAGCACACTGAGCCACCAAGATCTGTGTTCTATATGGAGAACTTGGGTGGACAGGAACTGAGGCGAGGCAAGAATCAGAAGGCAACTGCGTTTATTGCTAACAATTCAGCACAAGGCAACTCTGAACAGCAACAGCAACAGCAACATGTGACGGCTGACAGCTCCTTTATATAGGAGCTGTCAGACGGGTGGGCCAATAGCGGTGCTTTATTTTCCCGCCTGCTGGCTGCTCGCGTCTTAGCCAATCAGGCTCGACCTGCAGCCGGCATGGCTTTTGGTGGTGGCGTAAGTCCAAGGACTTAACAATTTGTACCCCATAAATAATGATGAAACTGAGCAATCTGGGTCTAGAGTGCAGAACCAAAGAGTTGAAACCAATTTTAGATATTCTCCAATCCACAGTCCTGCAAATTATGTTCCATGGAGTTCTAGGCTTCTGGGAATGACCCAGAGGTGGGTTCATGCCATTTCGGACCGGCTCTATAGAACCAGTAGCGGGAATTTCCCCCCGCTCGCCGAACCGGCAGTGATGGCCGGCTGGACATGCCCCGAACCGGCTCTCTCGGCGGTGCCATAGGTGCCACCATCTTGTTTTTTTTGCTTCTGCGCACACGCAGAAGCTTGGTTTTTAACTGCGCATGCACGTGCACTCGCGTGGCATGCCCGCACAGCACGCAAGGCACGCCCACCCACGCGGCGCATGAGGAAGCCAACTGGCAGCAAGGTAAGTTAGAACCCACCCCTGGAATGACCTAGTGGGGTTTTGTGAACAAGTGTGAAAAACCCAGCTCTAATGTAATGGTATGTGGGAAAGATCTTGGGAGAATGGACTAAGAAATGCTACCTTATGGAACACTCAGGTAAGAGACAGCATAGCCCACAGCTGGATAGTGGATCGGTCAAGAAGCTTAGAAGAACCTTCCCTAATTTGTTGGGGTGTAAAGAAGATGGTGGGAGAACTGTGCAAGATTCTGTTAATGTAACTTTAGAGCAAAGTAGAATTCACCCACTGGTCAGGTTTCCTGTCCAATCTACCTAGTAAGACAGACATCAACATTGAAATTTGAAAGTATTATTCACCTACCACTGGTAAGAAAAGGACATTTGTGATTTTGATAAAAGCCTTTGATCCTATAGATCCCTTTATGAGCGAGATCGCTGGAATCTCACAAGATTTGAATACCATGTGGGCTATCAGGCAATTTGTTTGGTGGGAGAGGGGGCTATAGTACTGTGAAACCTGAGAATACCACATGAGTATTTATGTATGTATGTATGTGTTGTGGCCCGCCAGTGGCCAGCGGAGCTGGCGGCAGACTCGGACAGTGAGGAGGTTGGGGAGGAACATGGGCCAGTCCTGGAGTCTGGGGAAGGCTCTGATGAGTGCTCTGCGTCGGAGGCAGAGATGGGGCCAGGGCCGTCTGACAGTTATCAGCTACCTTCGGAGTTGGAGATAAGTGGGGCTGAAGAACAGCTGGAGCCTGTTCCCGATGTGCGCATGTGCAGAGCTATCAGGAGAAGGGAACAATTAAGGAACAAAGGTCATATCAGTATCACCAACAAGGTTATTCTGCCTTTGGTGGAATATCTTTAGCAAAGGAGAGCTCCCCCCCGTCTCCCCCCTCCCCATCTCCTGGGCAGTTTATTCCTGAATACATTCTCTCTAGTAAGGAGACTACTCTTACTTTGTTTTCTATCCTTCCTTGTATTTCATACAACGCTGGACTTACATACAATATAAAAACATTATGCAATTTCTGAAACACCGTTCCATTAATACTGGGTTTTGGTCTTGCTGCTTAATATGCTTAATATATATATTGCAATACACACACACACACACACACACACACACACACACACACACACACACACAAAAGAAACGACAGGCATCATGATCTCCGGAACTTTTAAAAATTTATTTACTAAGCTTTCGTTAGCCCCTGCTAACATCGTCAGAGTGTAAAATCACCATTGAAGAAATGCTTGCTTTTATGTGTTACTGATCAATTTGGTCATTACGGGGGGGGGCAAGGGTGTGGGCCCATCACACGTGCAATGACCAAATTGATCAGTAACACATAAAAGCAAGCATCTCTTCAATGGTGATTTTACACTCTGACGATGTTAGTAGGGGCTAACGAATGCTTAGTAAATAAATTTTTAAAAGTTCCGGAGATCGTGATGTCTGTCGTTTCTTCTATAACTACACCTGGAACTCGCATTTTTAGGACAATTCGCAATTTTGAGTGGCACATATGAAAGACAAACCTTAGACTTCATTCAGTGTCCATAGCTCATGTTATAAAACATTGAAAGGAAAAATCCACACCTGTCTTACAGCAATGGGTTTCTGATAGGTATTATTTTTCTAAGCCAGCGTTTGAACAATGTCCTTTTCTATTGAGAGCGGCAAGGAAGATCTATGAGATTAAGTTTCCTCAAGTTGCTCTACCTAAGATACACATGTGAACTACTATTTGTTTTCTTTCCTTTAAAAAAAGAAATTAATGCCAAGTCTTCATGACCATTGATGGTCACAACATTATTTGTAAATTAATTCAGATTTACAAATAGAAACATAGAAAACTGATGGCAGAAAAAGACCTTTGAGTTTTTTCCTTCCTTCCTTCCTTCCTTCCTTCCTTCCTTCCTTCCTTTCTTCCTTCCTTTCTGCTCTCTTTTTTTTGTGCCTTTTTTTTTTCCTTCCTTCCTTCCTTCCTTCCTTCCTTCCTTCCTTCCTTCCTTCCTTCCTTCCTTCCTCTAATTATTTTTAAATTATTTTTTAATTTTTGTCGGATAATTTATCCCAAGAATGTTTATACTCAGTTACTGATTGACCTCTGCTGGAAGTTGGCTCCAAGCTTCCACTACTTTTTCTGTGAAGTAATATTTTCTAACATTACTTTTGAATTTCCCTCTTGTCAGTTTGCAGTTATGCCCCGTGTTCTTGATTTTTGCTTAATATTGAAAATGCTGCCTTCTAGAACCTTATTCTTTAATATATTTAAAGGTTTCAATCATGTCCCCTCCCCTTCTGTCCTTCAGGCTGTACATATTGCCCAACTCAAATGAACCTGGGCACATTATAATAAAAACAATCCATTAAAAATACCCATTAGATGGCACAATCTGATAAAAATAGAAAAATCCCCCCTAAAGAACAAGGGTCGATTATATATATATAGGTATGTACGGTATGTATGTATCAGGGGTGGGTTCTAACCTACCTCACTGCTGGTTCGCTTCCTCCTGTGCCGCTTGGACGTGCACGCATTGTGCACCGCACAGCTGCGCTGCACGGGCGGGCGTGTGCTTCACACTTCATGCATGCATGCGCAGTGCTCAAAATCCAGCTTCTGCGCATGCGCAGAAGCAAAACCCAGCTTCTGCATGTGCGCAGAAGCAAAAAACAAGATGACGGTGCCTATGGCGCCGCCGAGAGAGCCGGTTCGGGGGCGTGTCCAGCAGGAACCCACCTCTGGTATGTATGTATGTATGTATGTATGTATGTATGTATGTATGTATGTATGTATGTATGTATTTTATATTTCTGAACTGAGGGGCTCTTTCATAACACAAGGGAACTAAAGAAAACAACTTCTTATTCTGGGGGCCTGGGGCAAAAAAACAAAGCTCACTTGAAGAATGGCAATGTTGGGGAGGCAATTAATTAATTAATTAATTAGTATAGCTGTCAATCTCAAAAAGTGACTCTGGGCGGTGAGCAGTATTAAAATAAAATTAAAACAACCAACCATGCAAAAATTAAAATACACGATCAAATCAATCAGTCAGACTGAAGTGATGCCAATTTAGATCGTGCAGTCTAGTCATATTTGAAGGGTATTGACAGCAGCGTTACTTCTTTGTCAGGTTTTATAAAGAGAGAGAGAGAGAGAGAGAGAGAGAGAGAGAGAGGGAGAGAAAGGCTGTCACATGATCCGTGTTCCCCTTCCATAGTTGCTGTGTTTCTAACATCATGCAGATAAACCTCAAATCGGGAGTAAAAAGCTCAGCATGGCACGTCACGCCACTATCATTTACTCTGGAGCTGGAGACGGGTGCTGAGAACAGGCATCAAAAGCTATTTTAAGCCAGTTTGTTCAAATGTTAGCCTCTGTGTGATGCCCATGGCCCTGGTGGATGCAAAAAAAGATCTCCCCGCTGAACTGTCAGAAGAAAAGCCAGACTCTCAGATTACACTCCAAAAGGAAAAGAGTGGGTGGCCAGGGTAGCCTGAAGTTTGTCGATTTGTTGCCTGTTAGCCCTGAGAATCCATCACACAATTAAAGGTTTTGAAGCAGTGGGACTCTTCTTTAAAGGCTCCGTTTCGATGCAAGACGGTATTGCCAAAAAGCAAGAAGGTCAAGAGAAAAAGGACTTCCTTAAGTCCTCCTTAGTTCCCAATCTAGTTTATAATCTGGATACTGTCTGGTTCTCATCATGTACTATTTTTCTGTTTCGGCCAGGCACTCATCAGGGCACTATTGTTATTGTCAGAGCCCAGCTTGAAGCCATGGTGTGATCCATAGAAGAGAAGCTGATGCAATGTAGGGCAAGGAGTTACGGTAGCACCAGGTTTTTCCAGGCCTGCCTTAGAGGCTTATTAATTCTTACAGAGCTGGGCTCATCTGAGATGCTTCCTGCCTAGGAAGCAGGAAGCAAGACTACAGCACTTAAGCAGAGTCATGGACGGATAGCGTTGCAAGATCTAAGGCAGGGATGTCCAATCTTGGCAACTTTAAGATCTGTGGACTTCAACTCCCAGAATTCCACAGCCAACTACACTGGCTGGGGAATTCTGAGAGTTAAAGTCCACAAGCAGGGGTGGGTTCTAATTTTTTTTACTACCGGTTCTGTGGGCATGGCTTATTTTGTGGGTGTGGTTTGATGGTCATCTGATGGTGGGCTTGGCTTCATGGTCATGTGACTGGGCAGGCGTGGCTTCATGGTCATGTGACTGGGTGGGTGTGGCCAACTCAATGTCACTCACGTCAAGGGGTGCCTCGCCTGGCCCCTCCCCTCCCAGCCATTCCTTGTCACACCCAGCCTCAACATATCTATAGTTCTGTAAAAATGTTGTTCACCTTTTTTCAACTTTATTATCTACATACTATAGATATACTTTCATGGACCACTGAAAGGAGGAAATGGCTCACATGCTTTGCCCAAGAGTATGATAGGCAACAGGCTTTTAAGGGGCTGCCAGAAAGAAGGGGGGGCAATGGATTTCCCAAAGCACCAGAGGGCAAAACAAGAAGCAAGGGAGGGAAATTGAGCTTCTTTGTATGTACACAAAACATCACATACCAGGAATAGCATATTAAGCTGGACTTATGCAACCTGATGTACAAAATAAACACAGACATATTTATGCTCTGGACTATAGACATTGAATGCATGTAAATCCCTGAAAAATATGTGGTAGCCCTGGGCAAAAGAAAGGCAGTAAAATCACTCTAGGTGTAGGGACAATGTAAAACAAGGGTCCCCAAACTTGGCAACTTTAAGACTTGTGGACTTCAACTCCCAGAATTCTCCAGCCAGCATAGAACTGGTCCAAATCGGCAGGAACCTACCTCTGTCCACAAGTATTAAAGTTGCCAAGGTTGGACACCCCTGATTTAAAGTTTAAAGATTCACCAGCAAGTTCTAGTTGAAACACAAACTATCCCACAAAAATACAGATTCCTATAGCTCCCACTGAAAGAAATGAAAGGCAAACATTTGGTTCCTGGATCATTCAGAACGCCAGTAGATGAAGGCAAAATTTAAGAGTACATTCCAATTACAATGGGAAATACTATGGAAAAATATATATACAAATTACTCCAAGCTACAATTTAAGTGGTTTAGAGGACTCAGATAGAAACCAATAACAATGGCTAATATTTGATGCAATATTTGTTGCAAAGTCTGACTATCTAGGTTGCAGTTATTGGCTGAGAATAAAAATGGAAGGGGAATGAAGGATATATCACCAAAAATTAATTTTTTTCATTATGGTTTTTTTTGTGTGTGTATGACCTTGCTCCCCCGACTTTATGTTTTAATATTTGTTTTCTATTGTCTTTATATTTCAGCATTGTACAGTAAGCATAAAGATAGGTTTTTTTTAAAAAAGCAATGCTGTTGACAATAGCATTCGGTGGACAATGCTGTAGACAAGAGCTTCGGTGGCGCAGTGGTTAGAGTGCAGTACTGCAGGCTACTTCTGCTGACTGCTGTCTGTCTGCAATTTGGCAGTTCAAATCCCACCAGGCTCAAGGTTGACTCAGCCTTCCATCCTTCTGAGGTCGGTAAAATGAGGACCCAGATTGTTGGGGGCAATATGCTGAGTCTGTAAACCACTTAGAGAGGGCTGTAAAAGCACTGTGAAGCGGTATATAAGTCTAAGTGCTATTGCTATTGCTAGTGCTATTCCTAAGATATTGGGGCAGAAATATTTATAAAATGTGGGGGTAACCCTATTGGTGTGCTAGGAAGAAGCCAAGATGAGCCCAAATTCATTGCAGGAATATGAAAATATGTCATTTTCATCCCTTTCTGTTCTGTCACATCCTTGCCACCCATCTCTCTCTTTCTGCCCCAAAACCAGCCCAACTGAATAAACAAAATGAACAATTTACAGGATAGTCCTAGACAGGTTTATTCAAGAATGCATTTCTCTGATTTCAGTGGTATTTATTCCATAATAGGGTGCAATCTGGGACAATCCTTTCTTTCACATCAGCCCTGCTGGACACAATGCACCTTATTTCGAAGGAAACAGGCATAACATTGTGTTTCTAATAGATTTACAAGTATATTTATAGTATATCTGAGTTGGAGGTACGTCTGCTTCTATATACACTCACTTCTGAGAACACACGCGGAGAATTGTACTGCACCATGCATGCTTATAATGTGCACTATTTTGTGCACATTATCTCACAAGCCCCTGATAAGGTGGCTTACCTAACAGGTGATATGGGATTGCCGTTTTACGGAGTCTCCTCTGTTTGTTTACATAGAAGTTTGCAACAGTGATTTATTCCCAGGAAAAATAAATATTTCCCAAGACGGTGTCCCAGAGACCAATGCATTTTTCAGAGTCCCCCTCGTGTGTGTGGCAATTTTGGGGGAGGGAAATCCAGCATAAGTAGGAATATCTACTGATTCCTCAAGAACTGCCAAGGGCAATTCTTTTTAAGCCAGGGATGGAGCAGAGGGACTATGGATAAACTGCATCAAAAGCTCCCAAGCAGCCTCCAGCCAAACATTTGCTTTATATCAGCTCCAATGCTGGCCTAGTTACTTGTTTCTTTCTAAAAATAATGAGTGTGGAGACAAACATTTTACAAAAAGCTCTCTTTGTTTCTGCCTTGCCGGGCTGAATCCAGCGTGGCTCAGTGGTGAAATCCATTTTTTTTTTACTACCAGTTCTGTGGGTGTGGCTTGGTGGGCGTGGCTTGGTGGGCGTGGCAGGGGAAGGATACTGTAAAATCCCCATTCCCTCCCCACTCCTGGGGGAAGGATATTGCAAAATCTCCATTCCCACCCCACTCTGGGGCCAGCCAGAGGTGGTATTGGCTGGTTCTCCGAACTACTCAAAATTTCTGCTACCGGTTCTCCAGAACCTGTCAGAACCTGCTGGATTTCACCCCTGGCGTGGCTTCAATTTCAGTGGAAGTCCTTGCATTGAAGCTTTCCCAAAGCATATGAGGATCCACTATTTCGTCTTGTATTTGCTGCCCCTCCTTCCACCCCACGGTATTATAATTGTTGGCTCCCTCTACATATTAGGAGAAGATCTGTAGGTGGGAAAGAATGCCAAGGATGGCTTCATAAGATGGAACAACAGGTAGTCCTCAATTTATGATCACAATTGAGCCCAAAATTTCTGTTGCTAAGTGAGTTTTATAACCTTTCTTGCCACAGTTAACTGAATCACTGCAGTTGTTGAGTTAATAACATGGCTGTTAAGTAAATCTGGCTTTCCCATTGACTTTACTTGTCAGAAGGTCACAAAAATGATCACATGACCCTGGGACACTGCAGTCATCCTAAATACGAGTTGCTAAATGTCTGCATTTTGATCACATGATCTTGGGGATGCTGCTGTGGTTGTAAGTGTGAAAAAATGCTCATAAGTCACTTTTTTTTCAGTGTTGTTGTAACTTTGAATGGTCACTAAATGAACTGTTGTAGGTTGAGGACTATCTGTGATGTGTTCTTGAACTTCCACGGTATGGAGGCAATGTTCACACTCATGCAGCAGCTATTCCCTCCCTACCCATTTATAACTTTCTTGCCACAGTTGTTAAGTGAATCACTGCAGTTGATAAGTTAGTAACATGGTTGTTAAGTGAATCTGGTTTCCCCATTGACTTTGCTTGTCAGAAGATCGCAAAAAGGGATCACATGACCCTGGGACACAGCAACGGTCATAAGTATGAACCAGTTGCCAAGCGTCTGAATTTTGATCACATGACCCTGGGGATGCTGCAAAGGTCGTAACTGTGAAAAACGGTCATAAGTCGCTTTATTCAGTGCCGTTGTAACTTTGAACAGTCACTACATGAACTGTTGTAAATAGAGGACTACCTATAATTGAATTCCTAACAGGTCAGCGTCAGAAACCAAGCAGAAAAAAAACTATAGGCGTGTAATTGGTGTTTGGACCCCTTTGGGCAGATACCTTGGTGTATCAATATAGATCCCGCATGTATCCCAATTTTCACTTGGAAAATATCGGTGGGTGGGGTGCCTGATAGAGTAAAAGGAAGTTGAGGAAAATAAGAATTTCTCTATTTGTTACAAGCTTGCCAACGGTTACTAATTTGTATTGCTACCCTGAGTCCCATAGCCAGTCACAATTAGCTGAGAAATGGGCCTCCTATCTTTCCCCCCAGTTACTGAGGACAGTGTAGGAATTAATGAACTAATTCATCTATGTCTCAGCAGTAGAGTGGTGTCACCTTTAACAGGGGGAAATCAGAAGCCTAGGGTTGAGTGTGTGTGTGTGTGTGTGTGTGTGTGTGTGAAATGTCACTTTCTTCTTTGTAGCTATCCGCTTAGAAGCTTCATTAGTAAGAATAACTGCATTCTGTTTTTCAAGTTGCAGAACAGTTTCCCTCGAGAACCAATTGGCTATGAAGTTAATATTGGCTATTTCAGAATGCGAGAATATATATATTTTTTCTCTACACAACCTTAGCTTCCAAACTTCATTTGTTAGGATACCCGCAAAATTTATTTATGTGCTGCCCTATCTAAATGTCTCACGGAGGTTTATTCTACTTGTTTTGTATTGATTCATTAATTCTACAAATTCATACGGATTTGATGTCGGAGGATTGGTGTGCTCCTGACCCACATTTTCTCTGGGTTGGTCAAAACCTAATCTTAACCAGGTGACAGGTGCAATTCTACGCAGAGTATCTATCTGCAGGATGGGACTAGAGGAAGCAGCAGCTGAGGTCATGCAATTTTTATACCAGCCGTGTCCTATTGTTTAAGGTGAAGAAAGAAAAGTTGGCACTTCATATCTATTACTGCTGGCACTACCAGACAAGTCTTTAGCCATGCCTGGTTTTTGAGAGAAAATATAAGTGAACTCTCTTAAACAATCCTCTAATTAAGGATGGTTAAAAAATACATTCGATTTGTATTTGATGAATCTATTAAAATTGCATTTTCTGAACATATCTCTTTTCAGAATTTAGTGCACAAAATCGCACTCATTTGCAAACAAAACCCCAGAACTGAAACACATGGAGAAAAGAGTTGGGGCGGGGGGAGGGAGAACCGGAGTAAACATTGTGTGCAAACAAAAAAAGTCTATATAGAAAAATGTGTATATCAAGACAAATGTGGGCAGAATGCCTTCATTTTTCATTTGGACTGCTTTGACCGAAATGGCAAACTGATGCGGAAATAAGATGAAATGAATTTAAAGTCAGAAAAATGACTCGTGGAACAAAATCGAACTTGACTGATATACTCTTTGCTTTTTTTGGATTAACTCAGAAGCCAAGTCTCTCCGAAAATATCTCAAACATTAAAATAGTACGTATATATATTCTTAGCTAAACTAAAGGGTTGGAGGCCTTAACAAACCAATTTTGCTTTGTTGTTTTTTTAATAAAAAAAGAAAAGAAATTGCACTTCTGAATTTCAGTAGTACCTCTATATATGGGGATCCATTATATGGACAAGGGGGAGCAGGTGAGATCATGTCCATCATGAGGTCATCACATCAAAATTATTGCATTATTTTTGTCATATCTTACAATGTTAATGTTATGTTATGTTACATTAATCTTAATATGATGACATCTATGCCTCTGGCTTGTAATGCCCCCTGCTGCCATTCTAGTAAAGGGATTTGTTCTGAAGATGGGGGTAATCATATATCCTTATCCTTTTGATGCAAGCCAGAGGAAAAAAAATAGAGCCTTTTAAAAATCTTTGCCCCTGATTTAAGGTCAGCTTTTATAAACTCAATAGCTAGTTTTCACCTTGGGACAATTTTGTTGGCATCTCTGCTGGTTTTCACATGATTATAATTAGGCCTCACTATGTGGTAGGAACTTAAGCATTCACTCCATAATCATTGAGGTTAATTAGCCTAAACATGCCTTTCCCACATGGATTGGATAATGTGAATACAGGTGTTGCCTGATATGAATGTCTTTTTTTATAAAAAAAAAAGGAAAGAAAAAGAAATCTGAAGCCTTATTTAAATTCTTGCTTTTCAAAATAAGAATGCATACTTAGAATCTTCATGCAATGAAAGTGTAATTCTCTTTGCTCCTTGTGCGTACAAAATTAAGTACTTAATTCACCAGTGCTTAAAGAATTAAGATGCACCTTGTGAGATCAGAGAGGAACGTTTATAAATTCCAGCACTTTTTAATGCTATACAACTATGAAGTGTTTTCTTTTTCTTTTTTATTCTGTTGCTGAAAATCTTGATACATTATGTTATTTCAATACAATGATATTTATCTGATATAATTACAAATTCTTGGCACACTGTTATATAAATAACTTAGAGAGTTGTAAGTAAAGAAAAGGGAAAAAAACTCGACATATTAACTACAATATTAACTATAATTCCTCATGCTGGCTGGGAATTCTGAGAGTTGATATCCACAAGTCATCGTTGCTAAGAATGGACACCCCTGGTCTAGTCCATCCTCAGTTACATTGGTTCACAGAGTGACTATTCTTGCAACCTAACTTACCTTGCAGGGTTGTTGTGTGGAAAAATAGGGAAAAAAGTACACAGTGCAAACAACTTTTTCATGCTGAAAACTATCCAAACCATAGCTTTTTGACACTGCTGCAAATATTTTTCTATAAGCTGAGTGGTTACAGGTCAAGGCTTAATTTAGCAGCTGGCTTATCCATGCTCACTCAATTCTTTTTTTCTGCAAAAGGGACATTTAGTTTTACTTTTTAGTTTTACAATATCATTGCGGAGTTGACAATGATGTATTAATTTTTTCAGGGGTGGGCTTCAAAAATTTTAGCAAGGGGTTCTCTGTCCGGTTGCTGGGTAGGCGTGGCCATGGTGGGTGTGGCCTAGTCGGCCTCCTGCACCACGGTGGGGGGCATTTTGGCCCTCCCCGGGCTCCGGAGGCTTTCCTCGAGCCTCCGGGAGGGCGAAAACGGCCTCCCCAGGCTCCAGAGGCCCTCTGGAGGGCTCCGGAGGCCCTCTTCCCAAACTCCCGGTAGGCCCGTTTTTTGCCCTCCCCGAGCCTCCGTGTGCACCCTGCACTTACCTGCATCCAAAACGGGCTGCGTGGGGACTCCTGGGAGGGGTGGGGTGGGATGGGCGGGGCCAGCCAGGAGTGGGATTTGGGGGTTCTCTGAACTGCACAGAATCTTAGTTAGAGGTTCGCCTGAACCCCTGCGAACCCCCAGCAGCCCATCCCTGAATTTTTTGCCTTATATCAGTGTTTATTTTTATAAAAGTGATGTTGATGTAAAGTTGTCATATACCTGAAAAATCAAAAGTGACTTTGTGAAAGATTTTAAGAAAGGTGCCTTAAGGTATGTGGAGATGCACCTAGATAAACTCTAACATCAGAAAAACATGAAAATAAATGAAAAGACGCTTTTCATTTTAGATATAAGCAGTGATAGAACTCCCTGTCACCTTACAATAATTTCTATTGTGTGATTTCTGTCACTTAACACCCTGATCACTTATCCCACTGGAAAACACTGAGATTATGATTGCATTAAGACAAAGCAAAAATCATTTTGTTTGCTTTGTGTTGTTTTCATACATCTTTTCATATACATATACCCTTCATACATGTAAATCATAAAGTGGATGTACGTGTGAGCTATTCTTACATCCATAGACTAGATAGACAGTTAACAAGGTCATATATTTTGGTGTATATGGGTGAATATGCTATTATTGAGCAAAGTGATTATCGTATGGAAGGTTGGGAGAGATGAGGTTTTTTTTTAATCTCTCCCCAACCCTCCTGAACCATGAGTCATTCCATGAAGCTGAATCATGAAAAATTAAGGACTGCAGTTTTCCATTAAAAAAAAAAGGTTTTCCCTGTCCAGTCGTGCCCGACTCTAGGGGGCAGTGCTCATCTCTGTTTCTTAGTTAAGGGAGCCAGCATTTTCTGAAGATGCTTCTGTGGTCATGTGGCTGGCATGACTATATGCTGATGCATACAGAACACTATTTGTTACCTTCCCACCAAAGTGGTACCTATTTATCTATTCACATTTACATGCATTTGAACCACAAGGTTGGTATTTGCTAAATAACTAATAAACTAATAAATAATTAAGGTATTTGCTGCCAAAATGTTTTATTGGTTACCATTTTGGGTGACTTCAGAGATGAAACAGACCCATGGAAGGTAAGGATATCAAATAGCTATGAATTATAACAGCTCAGTCTCCAGGTAGTGGTGGGATTCAATCTTTTTACTACCAGTGTTGTGGGCGTGGCTTAGTGGGCGTGGCGTGGCTTGGTGGGCGTGGCTTGGTGGGCATGGCAGGGGAAGGATACTGTAAAATCTCCATTCCCTCCCCACTCCGGGGGAAGGTTACTGCAAAATCCCCATTTCCTCCCGATCAGCTGGGTCTCGGGAGGCAGAGAATAGATGGGGGCGGGGCCAGTCAGAGGTGGTATTTACCTGTTCTCCGAACTACTCAAAATTTCCACTACCGGTTCTCCAGAACTGGTCAGAACCTGCTGAATACCACCTCTGTCTCCAGGGTCAAAAGTCATCATGTGCCAGTCAGTGAGGACAACTTTTAAAGCCATAAACATCTGAATTACATCTGGGATAGCGCATAAGAGAACAATTCCCACCTTTTGGAATTCCCTATCAAAAAAACATCAGGCTGCTAAGTCCTTCTCTATTGCTTGCAGAGAACCCTATTTTTATTTAGGCTGACCTTTGACTTGTGATTTAAGGACTCTTGGGGTGTATTTGTGCTAAAGTGTACTTTAAAAAATATATTTTAAATGATTTCTTTTGTTTATTAATCATCTTGAAGGCAAGTTATAAATTGAAAGAAAGAAAGGAAGGAAAAAAAAGATGGAAAGAAGCAAAAACAGAAAAAAGAAAGAAAGAAAGAAAGAAGAAAGAAAGAAGAAAGAAAGAAAGAAAGAAAGAAAGAAAGAAAGACTATTTTCCTATTCTGCTTATAGGCTTCCCAAAGCATCTAGTTGGCCAATGTGGAAAAAAAAAAGATGTTAACATGAGGGGACTTTGATTCTATTCAGCAGGACTCCTAGTTCTCTCACTGACAAAGCTGTGCTTACTAAAAATAATGTTGGAAAGGATTGATTTGAAAGGAGATTAAAGCAATCATGTAAGTATTACTAGTTATGTCATGTTGGGGCATGAAATTCAATCATAATTTAGCAGGCATTCTATTTCACCCTTCAGGTGGAAGGGAAGACCTGATATCCTTGGGAGAAAGCCCTCCTTTTCATCACACGGCATTGCTGGAAGGAAAATCCATCTGGTTCAGTTCCAAACTGGGAGAAAGTCGCTGGAAATAAAATGGAGTCTGGAGGCTGATTGGAAAACAAAATTCTGTTTATTGATGAGCAGAACCACCAGGGTTTGTGATTCTGGTATGGCTGACAAAATGGAGTTGAGAGTGGGTGGATTTTTATACCTTCTTTGAGCTTTGTATTTGAGCTTCCTGTTCCTGTGCAAGAACATGTCCTTTAATATTCTATTGGCTTTTGTCAGATTCCTATGGGGTCATGGCTGGCTCTATAGGCAAAAGGGGAAATGCAAATCCTAGGTGCTTGTCTGAGCTAATCCTCTCAACCCTTTTGGCTTGCTTAATTGCTTATTTGGAGTTTCCTGTCTGACCCAGTCTTTCTGTATGGATTATCAAATCTGCATTTCTAAAAGCTGGCCTCCTCAGTTTCTGCTTGGGGGCAGGGAGACTGGGTCTGGTTTCTGCCTCCCTTAAGATTTTTTTCCCCATTTCTCCTTTAGGGGAAATATTCTATCCTGCCTTTTTTAATATCCCCCAAAATATTTCATTCTTTGGGGGAGGGTTCCCACAGCATCATAACAGACATCATAACAGACTTTGTATCCCTGCCCAATGATACAACCTCTGCAGATGGAGCCATATTGTTTCAGGAGGGGAATGCTGCTTCAGAAATGATAGCATACCAATTTTTGAGCTTGAAAAAGCTTTCTGTGCTCCCAGTGGATTGAAGTCTTAGCTTACTCTGCTTCCCACTTCCTGGGCCCCCATTATGCAGCATGGTGGCTCATAAAGCAACACAGTCCCCTAATACAGAACATCCAGCCAGCACATCAACAAGATGTGTTTTGAAAGCAATGACGATTTTCCAACATGGTGAACCCCCAAAGCATTAGAGATGTATACTTAGTCGTGTGTCTTAAAGGGGTGGGAAGGACACTCGGTCATTGGCCAGAATCAAGCACTTAATAACTTAAAGTTTCTTTTGTCCATCTATTGACCAGAAAGAAGAACAGCTGATTGACCCAATTTACAATGTTTTGTGGGCTCAGAAGAAACATTTAGATGTGCCCTTAATCCCTTGATGTCCAAATAGATATGAATAGATATGAAAATAATCAAGAGAGTCTAGATAGGTTGGTCAATCCGGTTTGTTTTAAAACTACTTCTGAAGGCTGGAATATATAAGGCTGTAAATCTAAAAGCGCTTCCATTGTTATTAAGTCTGAAGAACAAAAAAAGAGCATGAACTAAGCTTTCTGGGCCTGTATTGCTTCAGAGGGATCACATCATATGATTGAATATCCTGCACAGCAGAAATTCTTGCGGCTGAAATATTAGTTCTTTCTGAAAGAGGATACAGAGGAAACTTGTTCCTGATGTGCTAATTCCTAAAGCAAGGATGTCCAACCTTGGCAAGTTTAAGACATGTGGACTTCAACTCCCAGAATTCCTCAGATAGCATGGCTGACTGAGGAATTCTGGGAGTTGAAGTCTACAAGTTATCAAGCTTGGACACCCCTGTCCTAAAGGAATCCAAATAAGAGCCTCCTCTCCCACCATTATCTGCTTCAACTTGCCTTCTAACATGGATCCATCTTTGAAGCACAGGGCCTGCTTTATTTTGAACTCTGCCAATTCACTCTATTGCTTCTGCAATCTAGGAAGAAAATTCAGGCTTTTTTTTAAGCTGGGGAGAATGGAGGCAACAGAGCACATGAAGAAACTCCCAATGAAGGAAAGGAAAATAAAGAGGCTGTTGCTAAGCTGAAGGAAAGCCTCAGGAGAGGTGTGCTACATGCTTTAATGCAAGATGAACTGAATACATTGCTTGAGAACATTGTAGCTCCTGGCCTCATTTATCATACTGACAAGGATACTGACAGCTATCTGCAGTGATTCATCAGAGTAATGGCTGACTAGCAATGAGAGCCTGCTAGCCGGGAGCTGCTGGGGTAGATGGGGAATCTGGCTTGAAACAAAAATTCCTGGCTTTCTGCATTTGCGCTGTTTCTGTCATGTTTTATTCATTGTGCTTAATGGGACACAAGCAGCTCTTGCATTGACTGTGGGTTATTCTACTGATCTTCCAGGGCCTTGCAGTCTCAGCTCCCTCAATAGGCCTGACCTGACAGGGAGGTGATGCCTCTCTTTCTTTTTAAGTAGGGGTGTGTGAGGAAAAAGCCGTGGTTGTGCTACAAAGCTTGGTGTGACCACCTAAGTGTGGATAGAAAAACAGGAGTTAGAATACAAATTGGAATTGGGCTTTGGGGCAATTGGCCTTGGGAAATGAATCTCCTTAATCTATTAGATCAGTGGTTTTCAAATTTGGCCATTTTAAGAGGGGTGGACTTCAACTCCCAGAATTCCCCAGCCAGCAATTCTGGGAGCAGAAGTCCACTCCTCTTAAAATAGCCAAGTTTGAAAAACATTGTATTAGATGGATTATATCTAAAAACCAAAGACCTATTATTGGTAATAAATAAATAAATAAATGATGGTATCTAAGCACTGATATCACTACAGTGAGGAATGGAGCTGGGTTATCTGCAAGGGTCCCCACTCTCTGAGGCTGACCGCTATCCCATCAGATCAGAGGTGGGTTCCTCCCAGTTCGGACTGGATTGCCTGAACTGGTAGCGACCCGCTGGTGATGTCACAGTGACGTCACAGATCCGGTTCGGTTGATGCCTGTCTGTGGGCGCCGCCATCTTTTTTTTTGAATTTTTTGGATTTTTTTGGATTTTTTTTGAATTTTTCCAGGTTTTTTCTTCTGCGCATGCGCAGAAGCCGAGTTTCTGGCACTGCGCATGCGTCGCTGTCTTGTTTTTGGCTTTTTTTTGGGGGGGGGAATTTTTTTGGATTTTTCAGCACTGCGCATGCCCTGCGTGAACATACAGCTGCCGCGCCCGCCTCTCACCTGCCCTGCTCCCTCGCACCCAGGGGCAGCAGGGACAAGCCGAGGTCTCAGCTGCAGGGGAGAAGCTCCAGACGAGCCCGCGTCTCCCGCCGCTGCCACCGTTGGACCTGCGAAAGGCGAGAGGTGGGCGCGGCGGCTGTATGTTCAGGCAGAGCGAAGGGGGGAAATGGCTCATCTGGAGCAGCTCCCTCGTACCCGGGGGCAGCAGGGACAAGCCGTGGGCTCAGCTCCAGATGAGCCCGCATCACCCAAAGCCGCCGCTGTTGGAGCCGCGACAGGCGAGAGGCAGGCGCGACGGCTGTATTTTCAGGCAGGGCGAAGGCGGGGAATGGCTCACCTGCCCCACTCCCTGCAGGGGCAGCAGGGACAAGCCGAGGTCTCAGCTGCAGGGGAGCAGCTCGAGACGAGCCCACATCTCCCCTCTCGCCATTGGACAGGCGAGAGGTGGGCGTGGCGGCTGTATGTTCAGGCAGGGAGAAGGGGGGGAATGGCCCCGGCCCCGTTCAACCGTGCCAGCAAAGAAGCGTGGAAGTTCCAGCCCATCCACCCCACGAGCAAAGCGGGTGGCGTGAAGGAGACCGCTCGGCAGCAGCAGGTTGTGCGGAGGAGGGGCGCCAGGGGCGGGGGAACCCCTGCCCTCCCCTCGCCTGCCCTCTGCGCACGAAGACGAACCGGCGCTTGCCCTGAACTCCTTGCCACTCCCCCACTAACGCCCTGGTCCCACTCAACCGTGCTTCTTTGCTGGTCCTGGCACTGAAGCCAGGAAGGTGAGAGGGGTGGCAGTGGCGGCAATGGCGCTCCAGGATGGCACATGACAGGGGACGCACTGCTGCCGGGCCGGGCCACCCGCCATCCCAGTCCCAGAGCACTTTCTTCCTTCTCCCGCCGCCAAAAAGAGAGAAAGAAAGAAAAGAAAAGAAAAGAAAAGAAAAGAAAAGAAAGAAAGAAAGAAAGAAAGAAAGAAAGAAAGAAAGAAAGAAAGAAAGAGGAAGGGAGAGAGAGACAAGAAAGAAAGAAAGAAAGAAAGACAGATAAGGAACAAGCCATGCCCACCAAGCCACGCCCACCGAACCGGTAGGGAAAATTTTTACATTTCACCACTGACAGCAACCCCC
>QLTV01000217.1:268470-280297 GCA_003457575.1 Thermophis baileyi
TGTTCGGCAAGTCTTGAAAATTGTTCGCTTCCAAAAACATGCGAAATCTGGACATATATGTGCGCCATTCTTCTGGTTGTGGATTGAAGAATGCTGGTGCTGGAGAGTGCTGTTGTGCCATCCTGTTGTTTGGCCGGTGCAGGTCGGAACTTGCTAAGATGGCCGATGGATGCCATGAGGTGCCTTTGTTCAGTCGTCTTCTCCCACTGCCTTCGTCGCCAGTGTTAGATAGGCGCGGGAATAACAGCCAAGACGAAAAGACCCGTTCAGCACTTTAATAACGGCTAGCATTAACTACAGCTAACATATCATCAAGAGAGTTAGATAGGCGCGGGAATAACAGCCAAGACGAAAAGACCCGTTCAGCACTTTAATAACGGCTAGCATTAACTACAGCAGACTGGCGGCTGGCGGCAGGGAAGCCGCCTTTATGGAGCTCCCCGCAGCCAGCTTGGCCAGTGACAACGCTTCAAACTCCCCGCCACTGATTTAACCCAATCAGCGGCGGGTATGCAAATACCTGCTTGTTAAGTCGGAACACAACATGTACCACGAGCCTTAGGTTTTAAAAGTTACTGCTGCTTCTGAAGTAATCCAGACTTTTGGCTGCTCTTAGGACTGTTGCCTTTCCAGATGCTAAAAGGCCTCATTTGATTCATGAAGCTACATGTACAATATACATAAACAGGACAGACTTGAAGAATATAGGCGCTGGAACTTCTTAATCAGCCAATAGCAAAAAGATCCAACTTCTCTTTTCCTCATTTTGATCTTTTGGAACCACTCAGTTATGAGGAGAAGTGTTCTGATGGTCATTTTATCTGACCATAGAAAATTTCTGATTGGATGAAGTTAGGAACTGCATTCCCCTGACTTCAGAACTGATTGTTGAAGGTGCAGGTATTCCTCAACCTATGACCACAATTGAGCCCAAAATTTTTGTTGTTAAGTGAGACATTTGTTCATTGAATTTTGCCCCGTTTTATGACCTTTCTTGCCACAATTGTTAAGTGAATCACTGTAGTTGTTAAGTTAGTAACACTAACTTTTTAAAATGAATCTGGCTTCCCCATTGATTTTGCTTGTTAGAAAGTCACAAAAGGTGGTCACATAACCCCAGGACACTGCAACCGTCATAAATATGAATCAGTTGCCAGGTGTCTGAATTTTGATCACATGACCATGGGGATGCTATAATGGTTGTCAGTGTGAAAAACAGTCATAAGTCACTTTTTTCAATGATGTTGTAACTTTGAATGGTTACTAAACAAACTGTTGTCATTCGAGAACTACCTGTATTCATTTCTCTCTTTCCGTTTGGTGGCAAGCTCAAAGGAAGAAAATGCAGTTTTGCTCATCGCCATTTCTGGTTTCACAATAAGACAGCTTCTTTGGATTTATGATCAATTTTTAAATATATATCTTAAATGTTCAAAGGGTTAAAAATACTATCTGTCATATAGGTCATTCCAAAAGTTCAATTATTTGTATCTTTTCCTTAACTGGAACAGTTGTTGCTCGCAGATCTAATACTGTAATCTTTGATGCTATGAGAATAACAGAGGAAGACTAACTGAAGCCATTTCCATGGCAATAAGCAAGGACCTTGGCTGACTTACCCATTTATGTCCATCAGAGGATATATATATATAATTTGCAGTTTTTCTAATGTATCTCCCTTCTTCTGGACAGTGAATAAGCCATGGAATTAGTGACAGTTTACCTTCTAATCAAAGTGATCAAACATCCCCAGTGCCTACCCATGGATTAAATTCAAGCCCCTCTCTAGCAATTAATGGTGCTTGTATGGATGAAAGGGTGTTAGACAGAAGATATTAACTGCCAGAGGTAGTGAAGCTGAAAAGTCATTATAGGATAGCTCCTGTTTAAATCTGCCCTCTCTTTTCCCCGCTGACATTTATTTCTGAATAAGAATGGATGAGACCAGGCAGTTAGCTTGTCCAGGAAACAAGGTACAATATCTATATTGGGAAGAGTTGGGCGTGATTAATCTCAGCCTTAATTTTCTATCATTACAATGGGATTAATAATGAGTTACCTACATCACTATTCTGTGGAGGAAATGATCCAAGGTAGATCAGGGCTTACAGTGACAAATCCAAATGGCCTACAACATGGGAGTAAAAAATAAAAATAGTTCCAAAGCTGTTATTTAATGCATAAATATCTTATTCTTCTCCCAGGGAGCTTAAGTCATATATGGCACTTTTTATCTGTATCTTCCTAACCATCTTTTAAAGCAGGTTAGACTGACAGATAAGAATGAGATTCTAGATCAAAATGATCCAGAAAGTTTTGTAGGCAAGCAGGTATGTGAGCTCAGGCCAAGTTTAATGCTACATCTGCTATACCGTATTGCCTTTCAAATTAATGGAGATAGATGTGATATAAAAAGCAATGTCACAGCAAGTTCATCACTAACATTATGCTGATGAAAAATAACATTTTGCTGATGAAAATATGGATAATATGCTTGTCACATTCCTTTGTCAAATCAGGGATAATAGTCTGATCAGCCATATTATAACTACAGCATGATGTCCTCTGTTTAGCAGATGATAGATCGATTTATACTTGAAGGGAAAAAAAGCCAATGCAATCTTGGGCTGCATCAACAGAAGGAAAGCATCAAGATCATGAGAAGTGATCATATTGCTTTATGCAGCACTAGTGAGGCCACACCAGAGGTGGGATTCAGCAGGTTCTGACCAGTTCCGGAGAACCGGTAGCGGAAATTTTGAGTAGTTCGGAGAACCGGTAAATACCACCTCTGACTGGCCCCGCCCCCATCTATTATCTGCCTCCCGAGTCCCAGCTGATCGGGAGGAAATGGGAAATTTTGCAGTATCCTTCCCCTGGAGTGGGGAGGGAATGGAGATTTTGCAGTATCCTTCCCCTGGAGTGGGGAGGGAATGGAGATTTTGCAGTATCCTTCCCCTGGAGTGGGGTGGGAATGGAGATTTTACAGTATCCTTCCCCTGACACGCCCACCAAGCCACGCCCACCAAGCCATGCCATGCCATGTCACGCCCACCAAGCCACAACCGGTAGTAAAAATTTTTGAATCCCACCACTGGGCCACACTTGCATACATTACTGTATAGGAGTGGGGACTAGAAGATCTCTGAGGTCCCTTCCAGCCCTATGATTCTATGTTCTATGAAGCTTTTCCTGTCCCATTATAAAAGCCAGGAAAATGGAACTTCTTGCAGCAGAAAACAAATGTAAATACAGACCGTGTAACTGATTATGAACAATCCAAAATGAGGCTCACAAAGATATGAGCAGGCAGGATGTATACTTAGGATCTAACCACATAAGAAGTTAATGATGTGATTAGCAATAATCTTATTAAGTTTTTAAATATTAAACAGGAGGCAAGTTGGGGATGGGGAAATTGTCATCTGCGCTATAGCACACATGCCAACATTCTAGATTATACCCAACTGCTATCTCTAGAAGAAATGGTCCCTGCTGCCATTAGTATTACAAGAAAGTTTCGGGGGTTTTCCCCCCTACTGCTAATTGCTAGGAAGCAATTAATACAGCCCCCACTTATGCAATTTTATCTAAATGATTATTACAACCCCATCTTGTACTTAATTTTTTACTATCACCATGATTACTAATCGTTTGTTAGCTTCAGGTGCAGCTAGTCTCTTTTATGTAGAGTCATTAAAGATAAATTACATTCACCAATCCTTTCCTACTTGGGTTTCTTTACATGTAGGTACATTAAGTTCAAGTTATCCCAACTATTATCATCTTATTTAGCAATTCATTCTCCACAAAGCCCGGAGACTCAGTTTTACTGTGAGGAATGACAAGACTTCAATATTATATTTGAGATGGGAATTTCTAGGGCTTCAAAGAAAGGCAAACTAGAACAACCTACCAGGATTTTCTTAAAGAAGGAATAAATAGAGTCTGATAAATAGAGTCCAAGTAAATATAATTCTTCTCTCATATTTTAAGTCCAGCTTCATTCTGCCTTGAGGATGATTTTGTGCAAAATAATCATTATGAGATTCTGACAGCCCTTCAAGATAGACCAGATTAAGAAACCAATGCCACAAAAGTCAGGACTACTTTTACTATAAAGCTTAGTAACAGAGTTTTGCAACTCTGAATGCACTTCCCCAGTTTTCCCTTTACCTTTGTGTGAACTAGGGAGGGGGTTTATCTGAGATGTTCTCTCACATTTTCTTGGCCTGGGCTTTCTTTATCTTTCTGGCCTGGCTTCAAGCCCTGCTTATCTGCCCATTGTCTTAGTAGCACTTAGCACTTAGACTTATATACCGCTCAAGGGTGCATTCCAACTTACCTCACTGCCGGTTCGCTCCCTCCCGTGCCACGTGGGCGCGCGCGCGCAAAGCACATGAGCGCATGTGCAGTAACAAAAAAAAACAAAAAAAAAACCAAAGCCAAAAAAAAGATGGCGACCGCATGCACAGTGCCGGGAGGTGGCTTCTGCGCAAGCTCAGAAAGAAAAAAAATAAAAAAAATTCAAAAAAAATTCAAAAAAAAGATGGCAGCACCTGAGAGGAAAAAAAAGAAAAGAAAAAAAAGATGGCGGCCCCCACGGACCAGCACCGACCGATCCGGTTTGGTGATGTCATCATGACATCACCAGCGGGCCGCTACCGGTTCGGGAGAACCGGTCCGAACCGGGAGGAACCCACCCCTGATACCGCTTCATAGTGCTTTACAGCCCTCTCTAAGCGGTTTACAGAGTCAGCCTATTGTCCCCAACAATGTGGCTCCTCATTTTAACAACTTCAAAAGGATGGAAGGCTGAGTCAACCTTGATCGAACTCCTGGCAGTGGGCACAGTTAGCCTGCAATACTGCATTCTAACCACTGTGCCACCACGGTTCCTAGTAGCATCTCTTCCTCCTGTTCTTCAAGGCCATTTCTTTTTCCCTCTACAGATTTTGTGTCATAACCACTTATTATTACAGATTTAGCAAGACTCTATGCAATTTTTTCTTTCTTCCTAATTGTTTTCCAGTTTTGTCTATTTTCTCAAACAATAAAGAGTTTGAAGATGGAAGGAATCTAATCCAGTTATCTCCATTACCACCAGAATACTATTAGTAGATGCACACTTCGCAATCTCCTGAATCCAAAATGAGAGACAATAATGCCCATTGAATGTTGAATGCAGAGGTGGGTTCCTCCAGGTTCGGACCGGTTCGCCCGAACCGGTAGCAACCTGCTGGTGATGTCATGGAGCTGGTTCAGTCGGTGCTGGTCCGTGGACGCCGCTATCTTTTTTTTGGAATTTTTTTAAAAAAAATTTTGGGCGGAATTTTATTTTATTTTTTCTTCTGCGCATGCACAGAAGCTGAGTTTCCGGCACTGCGCATGTGTCACCATCTTGTTTTCGGCTTTTTTTTGGGGGGGGGATTTTTTTTTATTTTTTGGCACTGAGCACGAGGCGCGGCCACGCGGTGCAGGAGGAAGCGAACTGGCAGCCAGGTAAGTTAGAACCCACCCCTGGTTGAATGGCAGATACAATAGGCAATTGATGGTGGCCATTAGTACAGTTAATCCTTGACTTACAACTGGTCCCTTCGAAGTTCAAAGTTATGACGGACCTCCCCTCAAAGGTACTTACAACCTGTATTCAAAGTTCTGATGGTTGCCCCTCCCCCCTGCAGTCATGTGATTGTATTTTGGATGTTTGGCAACCGGCAGATATTTATGATATTTTTTGATGGAAACTGGCGTTTTCTTCCAGTTTCGGGCAAAAAATGCACATTGCAGATAACGGATTCACATAACAACCATGGAGTTTGCTTAATGGCGGCAGATTTGCTTAACGACCACTGCAAAAAATGTCATGCAATTGGGTTAATCATGTGTTGATCTGCTTAACGACCGGCATGACTTATGCATATAATTCCGGACTTCGATTATGGTTGTAATTCGAAGGCCACCTGTAGTTTCCCAAATTTGCTATGAGAGGTGGATTCTCCCTCCAAATCCTTAGGATAAATAAATTCTCAGGAAAAAGAAATCACTAATTTTTGAAAGTACAGAATGGCTTACTGTGATACATGAATTAAATGCCAGTCAATTTTACAGTAATAATTCAGTGGAGGTATATGAGAGAACATTGTTGAATAGACTGCTACAGTATAAGAAAGTGAATTTTCTTCTAAAACAAAGACAAATGGGTTTTGCTCCTGCAGATCTGTTCTTCCTTCTTATTGCAGAAGAGAAAAGAGAGAGAACAAGTCACAGATGAAAAAGAAAACTGATTTATTCCATTTGTGAATCGGGAGACATATTTTCCTCCTCCAGAGACTAGCTTCTGTTTTTGTCTTTCTGTCTCTCATTCATGCCACAGACTCCTGTAAGTTTTTCAAGGTGATTTCTAAATTGTCATGTTATGTGACTTGTAATTGTACTTTTTCCTGACAGATCTTTGGGGAATTTTTACTGCCTCTTTAATATGTCTATATATAACTCTGAAATATAATCTTTTGAAAATTAAAAATAAATAAGCACATCGAGAATGTATTTTCTGTTTAATGTGAGAAGATAAGCAACAACAAAGATTTGTTTGCCTATACTAAAACAGGCGTATATTAAAATGTTGTAGCTTTATTCCCAGGATAAGCATTCAAGTGACCTTGTTTAGAATTTGAAATTTAGGATAAAAGTTTTCATGAAATGAAATATATAAAGCATGATTTAAAAAATGTATATATGCAAAACACATAATTATTGACATGTGACTCCAAACGGATTAATTAAATACTTGTCTATCCTAGCTAGAAAACTACCTAACAAATTCTAACTTATGTCTTTTTGGCATAATCATGGGCTAAGGATTTTTCTGCATATATATTTAGCTATCCTTGCACTTCTTTTGCTAATGCTATGGATCCGTATCCTAACCAACCACCTTTACTTCATTCATTCAGTCAGTTCCACCATTCCAGAATCCTGGAATTCATTTCTATCATTTCTGGAACTTCTATAGTAAATAAAGAAAGACGCTAGTTATATGAGAACTCCATTCAATTCAAATATTCTTTGGTTGCAAATCATGAATGTCCTCACTGAAAACTCCAGACTAGGACAATTTATTTTGTACTTTCTAAGTTGTATTGTTTGTGTGTATGTGTATTCTTTGATTATTACATTGGAAAATGTAAGGCAGACCAGATGCAAGGAATTGAAAAGGAATACAGGTCATTCTTGATTTACGACCACAATTGAGCCCACAATTTTTGTTGATAAGCAAAACATTTGTTAAGTGAATTTTGCCCCATTTTATGACCTTTCTTGCCACAGTTGTTAAATGCAGTTACAGTATTAGGTGAGTAACATAGTTGTTAAGTGAACGTGGCTTCCTCATTGACTTGGCTTGCCAGAAGGTCGCAAAAGGTGATCGCATGATGCAGGGACCCTGCAACCATCATAAATATGAGTCAGTTGCCAAACATCTGAATTTTGATCACATGATTATGGGGATGCTGCAAAGGTACTAAATGTGAAGAATGATTATAAGTAACTTTTTTCAGTGATGTTGTAACTTTGAACAGTCACTAAATGAACTGTTGTAAGTCGAGGACTACCTGTATATAACCTGTGAAAAAAATTCAAAAATCTTAGTGTTTTCTTCTTTAAGGCTTTATTAGCACTAGGGTAAGCATGGGATCATAAATACCAAAAGCAGGTTAGTTAGAGTGACAATCTTCCCTATAATGATGTATGGATTGGAGAGTGGACACTAAGAATGGCTGATTGAAAAAGAATTGTGGCCTTTGAATTGTGGTTCTGGCAGAAATTATTGCGTATACCTTGGACAGCCAGGGCAACCAATAGAGAGGTGCTCGTATACAACCAGACACATCATTAGAAGCCAAAATCACAAGACTACGCCTGGTTTACTTGGCCATGTCATGCGTGCAAATTCATTGGAGAAGTCAATGATGCTAGGAATGGTTAATGGAACAAGAAGAAGGGCAAAGCAAAGAACATGCTGGCTTGATAACATCAAAAGTGATACAAAGATGAGCATCCAACAACTGAAAGAAGCTGTATTTGACAGGGTAGCAGTCAAAGTCATCAAGAATCGGACACAATTGAATGGTTAAAACAATGAGTGTGGGATGAAAGGGGTGCAGAGGCCTAGCATAGGGGTCCCCAGCCCCCAGGCTGTGGTCTGGTACTCGGCCGCAGCCCACTCTGGACTGGGGTGCACAAGCAGCAGGCGAGTGCACAAACATGCACAGCTCTAGTTGTGTGAGCAGTGGGCGTGTGCACGCAAAGCTCCATTTGGCTATCTTCCAACAGAGGGCACCCGCTGCTTACGTGGAACCCTCCCTTACCCTCCCTTGCTGCCAACATTGCCGGGCTGCAAAGCTGGAAAGGTTGGGGACCACTGGCCTAGTGGTTAAGATGCTGGGCTTATCAATTGGAAGTTTGGCAGTTTGAGACCCAAGTCATGCTGGCCACATGATCACGGAAGCATCTTCGGACAACACTGACTCCCTCTGCTAGGAAACGGAGATGAGCACCGCCCCCTAGAGTCAGATATGACTAGACAGGTGAAACCTTTGCCTCTTTTTTTAAAGCATGGCAATTGGTGAGGGTTCTGAGAAACACACATATTTAACGGATTAACAGAGTTGGAAGGGACCTTGCAGGTCATCTAGTCCAACCCCCTGCCCAAGCAGGAGACCCTACATCTGCCTCTACCTAGGATTGAACTCACAACCTCCTGATTGTGAGGCAAGAGCTCCACCACAGATATGCCACAGCAGCTGGTGCATATCTTAACAATGTCAATAAAAGATTAAAGTCCTCACTTTGATTTGTTGTATTGTTCATCAGAATTATCGCTCTAGACCAGATACTAATGACCAGCAAGAAGCAAAAGTTGTGAGCAGATGGTGAGCATGGTCAGATGTGAATGTGAATGTGAATAGACAATGCCTTCTCCCCAGACACTCTCCTTCTTTCCTTTTATTTCCCCCCTTTTCCTCTTGTTTTCTCCTTGATTTTTGATGATCCTCTTTTCAGATTAACAGAGTTGGAAGGGACCTTGTAGGTCATCTAGTCCAACTCCCTGCCCAAGCAGGAGACCCTACACCATTTCTGACAAATGATAGTCCAATCTCTTCTTGAAAGCCTCCAGTGATGAGGCTCCCACAACTTCCGAAGGCAAGCTGTTCCATTGGTTGATTGTTCTCACTGTCAGAAAGTTCCTCCTTATTTCTAGGTTGAATCTCTCCTTGATGAGTTTCCATCCATTATTCCTTGTCTGGCCTTCAGGTGCCTTGGAAAATAGCTTGACCCCCTCCTCTCTGTGGCAGCCCCTCAAATATTGCAACACTGCTATCCTGTCTCCCCTGGTCCTTCTTTTTTGGTCCTTCTCTTTCCTCCCTCCCAACCTGGAAGAAGGGACACAGCGCCAGAGAGGTTTGAACTGATTTCCAGAGGATCTGTATGCTAGTCTAAAGCTCCAGATTGGTTAATGGGCATGTACATTCCCTTGCTTCATTTTCTGATAAACTGTTTCCATATTCGGTCTCAATTTCATTAAGTCAGAAAGAGTTCCTTCAGGCAATGTCAGGATTTAGACAGAAGCTACAGTACTATATAGTAGACGAGCAAAGAAGCAGTTCTCCGGAAAAGAGTACATTCAGCAAGCGCTCCCTTTTTCCTTTCCTTTTGTTTGTTCCCTGGTAACTCTCTATGCATACTGATGGCATGACACAAATGCTAAATCCTGATTCTAGTAGGTCACATCGCAGAACTGCTTTCTGAAGCAAAGAAATGTTTCACCTGCAATTCTTAGACAAGCCCCAAGATGGAGTGAATGATCCAGCATAACATTTGTATTGCTCCTTTAATTTGAAGAGATGTTAGTCAACTCTGGTACACTGTTCCCTCTAAGGTGCGCGGCCGCGCGGCCACGCTCGTCACAGGGAATCGCCGCGCAGCAGTTTTGAACTGCCGCGCAGCGATTTCCCATGTCAGAGGGAACGTTGCTGCGCGGCCGCGCACGTGACAGGGAATCGCCGCGCAGCAGTTTCAAACTGCCGCGCAGCGATTTCCCTTGTAAGAGGGAACGTTGCTCTGGTATAAAAATTAATTTCGTGTTTAGGATTCACCCTCAGTTCAAAACATGATCCATTAAGAAGAAAGGTGCACAGAGTTTTGAATTTCATTCACAATCTTTGGAAACTTTTGTGAGTTTGGATGAAAGATGATGAATGAGACCAGTAGTGGGTTCTAAAACCCTTTACTACCGGTTCGCGCTTGCGTGCGCGCTCACATGCACCATGCTTCTGCTCATGCACAGAAGCTTCTGCGCATGCGCAAAATCATCCCGGGCGGGTGGGCGGAGCCTCCCGCCGCCACCACTACCGGTTCTAAGAACTGGGCCGAACCGGGAGCAACCCACCGCTGAATGAGACCTCACAATCTTTTGATCCAGCAAGATATGGGTGTCTAAAACAACATGCTTGCTGTTTGGGAAATACAACAAAGTTTCCTGTTTCTGAAATATGTATTGAATGCAGTGGCATAAACTACTGGCGCTGCCTCCTGCAAGTTGGATGTGTGATTTCAGTGACATCGACTCTTTAGCACCTCGCAAAGAGGCAGAGAATTTAGCATTGACTCCATATCCCATCTTTACATGACACTGTGACTGCTATTGCTTTGTCTTCCAGGCTGCTAATCTCAGGGTCACTTCCATCTACCTGTATTACCAGGCACACATAGAATAATTGTTCTTTGAATGTAGTCAGCTAGATCTAGTCAGGAAGAGCTAAGATGATTAGGGGACTGGAGGCTAAAACATATAAAGAACGGTTGCTGGAATTGGAAATCTCTAATTTAATGAAAAGAAGGACTAGAGGTGACATGATAGCAGTGTTCCAATGTCTAAGGGCCTGCCACAAAGAAGAGGGGGTCAACTTATTCTCCAAAGCACCTGAAGGAAGGACAAGAAGCAATGGATGGAAACTAATCAAGGAGAGACCCAACTAGAATTAGGGAGAAATTTCCTGATGGAACAATTAATCAGTGGAACAGCTTGCCTCCAGAAGTTGTGGATGCTCTAACACTGGAAGATTTTAAGAAGAGATTGAACAACGATTTGTCTGAAACGGTATAGGGTTTCCTGCCTGAGCAGGGGGTTGGACTAGACGACCTCCCTTCCAACTCTCTTAATCTGTTATTCTATTCTGTTATAGGCTTTATCAATCTATATCATGTATTTCCTTAAATGCACAATTCTCTTATAGGTTATAAAAACCTGCTTTGCTAAGGTTAGATTCCCACTCTCAGGAATGCTCATAAATGTGTACATACGTTTTTCCTCCAACACTATTTTCTGTGATTGCTCTAGCACAGTGATGGCGAACCTTTTTTCCCTCGGGTGCCGAAAGTGTGTGCGCGCACGCTGTCGTACGTGCGCAAGTGCCCACACCCATAATGCAATGCCCCTCCCGCAGGTCCCGTCCCCTGCACATGTGCGCGCGACCCCCCTAACCCTAACCCTAACCCTAACCCTAACCCTAACCCTAACCCTAACCTTAACCCTAACCCTAACCTTAACCCTAACCCTAACCCTAACCCTAACCCTAACCCTAACCCTAACCCTAACCCTAACCCTAACCCTAACCCTAACCCTAACCCTAACCCTAACCCTAACCTTAACCCTAACCCTAACCCAAAACAGCGGTGGGAGGGGGGAAAAGCCTCCTTCCCCCAAATGGATCTGGGGGGGGGAAGCCTCCATTCCCCAAATGGAGCGGGGAGGGGGGGAAGCCTT
>QLTV01000217.1:287857-319605 GCA_003457575.1 Thermophis baileyi
TGGTGTCATTGTGACGTCACCAGCGGGCCGCTGCCGGTTCGGGAGAACTGGTCCGAACCGGGAGGAACCCACCCCTGCAACAAATAAGGGTTATGAAGGATAAACCATACGATGAATGGCTAAGGGTACTAAGTATCACAAATGAAGGCGAATATATGTGTCCTAGGATAATGTTGCAGGATCCAATCTGTGTCGGTCACCGGGACCAGGGTTTAGTCTTCCAAGGTTTCAGACACGTTCTGGAGCCCATCCTGCACACACAGAGAAGTTCCCTGAGGATGGGCTCCAGCATGGGTCCGAAAGCTCAGAAGACAAAACTTCTGGTCCCGGCGACCGACCCAGATTGGATCCAATACTAGGTATGTCTAGCTTAACAAAGAGAAGAATTAGGTGTGATACATTAGCTGTCAATTTATTTTCCACAACACCTGAGGGCAGGATAAGAAGCTCGCTAAAGGAAGATCCAACCTAGAATTAAGGAGAAATTTCCTGACAGAACAATTAATCAGTGGAATGACTTGCCTCTAGAAGTTGTGGGTGCTCCAATACTGGAGGTTTTTAAGAAGAATTTTGACAGTCATTTGTTTGAAATAGTATAGGACCGTGATGGCGAACCTATGGCACACGTGCCACAGGTGGCATGCGGAGTCCTCTCTGCAGGCACGCGAGCCGTTGACCAGCTCAGCGCCACTGCGCAAGTGCGAGTGCCTCCTGCCGGCCAACTAATTTTCAGGTCAGACAAGCGCATGCTTTCTCCTCACTTTCTGCGGCCGTGCCTTCCCAGAACTCTGGAGATTCCACCCCAGCACTGTTTGGCCATGCAAGGCTTTTCCCCCATCCCAGCTCCGTTTGCGGAAAGGAGGCTTCCCCCCCTCCCAGCTCCATTTGGGGAAAGGAGGCTTCCCCCTCCCAGCTCCATTTGGGGGAAAGGAGGCTTCCCCCCCTCCCAGCTCCATTTGGGGAAAGGAGGCTTTCCCCCCCTCCCACCGCTGTTTTGGGTTAGGGATAGGGTTAGGGTTAGGGTTAGGGTTAGGGTTAACGTTAGGGTTAGGGTTAACGTTAGGGTTAGGGTTAGGGTTGTTAGGGTTAAGGTTAGGGTTAGGGTTAGGGTTAGGGTTAGGGTTAAGGTTAGGGTTTGGGTTCGGGTTAGGGGGGTCGCGTGCGCATGTGCAGGGGACAGGACCTGCGGGAGGGGCATTGCATTATGGGTGTGGGCACTTGCGCACGTACGACAGTGCGCGCACACACACTTTCGGCACCCGAGGGAAAAAAGGTTCGCCATCACTGCTATAGGTGGTCCTTTGACTTATGACCACAAATGAGCCCAAAATTTATGTTGCTAAGTGAGACAGTTGTTAAGTGAATTTTGCCCCATTTTATGACCTTTCTTGCCACAGTTGTTAAGCGAATCACTGCAGTTGTTAAGTTAGCGACACGGTTGTTAAATGAATTTGGCTTCCCCATTGAGTTTGCTTGTCAGACGTTTGCAAAAGTGATCACATGACCCTGGGACACTGCAACCATCATAAATATATAGTCAGTTGCTAAGTGTCTGAATTTTGATCATGTGACCATGGGAATGCTGCAATGGTCCTAAGTGTGAAAAATGGTCATAAGTCACTTTTTTCAGTGCTGTTGTAACTTCAAATGGTTACTAAATGAACTTCGTAAGTTGACGACTACCTGTATCTTGCATTGACATATTGTGATGTCTCCCTTCTGTTCATATGGCAAAAATAGGGCTATCCTCCAATTAGTTTAGAGCTCAGTTTCAAAAAGACAGTGTCATCTCCATGCTTCCTCTCCCAAGGCTGACTGAGTTCAGGTACTGAGTTAATGATCCATAGTCTCTATATTTCTTCCAAGTTGATGGAAAAGTTCAAAGAATCAAAGAGGTCAAAGCTTCATAATTAAAAATACATTTATACAAAATTTAAAGTGAAATATTCTCATATGAGCCTCTAATGAGTTTAGCCCACATTACAGGAAAAAAAAAGGAGTTAGAAAATAGTTGTTAGAAATTGAGCAAAATTGGCTGAGTGTCTTGAATCTTTGTAATTTCAGAATTTCAAGTCACATAGAAGGAAGCTGATTAACTTTAAATATATTTTATAGCTCCAGGTATGTACGGTAGTTACTATCGCTATGCTACAGGAAAAATACCAAATTTCACTGATGGTTTTCTGGGCTCTATCAGTGATAGCTTTTATTTTTATTTTTTTTTAATCTTCACACCACAGAAGATAGTTAAAAGCATTTATTTGTGAGGGCTGCATTTATCTTCCAGCAACGGCTGTAACTAACAAGGCTTTTAGAAAACATCACTACTTTTATTTCATTATGGATGATTATGAGTCTTTCCTATCAAACTCCAAGGCAAGTGCTTGGAGTTTCCTCTTTAAACCTACAAGATTGTAAATAAGATGGCTGTTTCATCAGTGTGGTGAAGAAGAGACATGCATTTACTTTCCAGCTTAGTTATATTGGACTCTGTCTTGGGTGATTCTGAATTTAAGATAATGATGAAATAAAAAGAAAGCTAGGATACATTCTGGATTAACCCCATTTAGGACAGAAATCAGCACTAGCAGGCATTCTAAGGTGCTCTTCTCCACAGCTCCATTGTTCCTCTGCTCTGCTATCTGTCCTTTCTATCTTTCCCCCCCTCGCTCGGTTGTCCTGTGCCCTCTCTTCCTCTCTGATGACCCTTCCCAAGCCTGAGGGACACGGGGCTGCCGCACCCTGCTCCTCTGATCACTCCTCTGGGGCAGAAAGGCTGCACCATCTTTCTCTGTCAGCCCCATCTCCGTCTCCTCCTCAGCCCCGGCTTCCGATGGGGACATGACAATTTAATACATGACTGCACCAGATTGTAGACATGGTTTAAATTATAAACAAACAATTTACAACTAGAAAAGCGGGTAAAACATGGACCCACTGCTCTATTAAATCTGCTGGTTCAGAAGTTCACTTCTTCTCTGTTTGGTAGAGAATTTGGATGCTTCTGTTAAATAGATATTATTAACTATTACTCTCTTAAATAGTCCTTGGCATTTTTATTTTATACTGGTTACATAAAAAGTGTCTTCAGTTCTCAGGATTTTAAAAGTCATCTTGGAAACAGTATAAAACTGGATTTGAAAAACAGCAAAACAAAACACAGGCAAAAAATCGTTTACATAATTGCAACATGCATTTATGTTTTATCTAGTAAAATAATGTTAACAACTGATATCTAGCATAGTTGTGGAACTCTTTGGAATATATTATGACATGTCAGAATGGATGGATAGGTGGACTGAAACCCTGAATAAAGTAAAATGGGTGTATATAATTCCTAGCCTTTTTAAAGAGATGAACTAGGGTTCCATAGCTGTTTAACAAGATCCTTGTTAACATTTATTACATTTATTAAAGATGAAGTTTCTGAAATTGTGAGTATAGCATAGAAAACAAGCGTAAAAATGCAATGTTCCATGTTTCTAAATTTTAAAAAAGCAGATTGTGGTTTCTAACAATCTCCTAGCTGTACGTACAGGGGTGGGCTGCTGGGGGTTCGCAGGGGTTGGGGAGAACCTCTAGCTAAGATTCTGTGCAGTTTGAAGAACCCCCAAATCCCACTCCTGGCTGGCCCCGCCCACTCCTCCCCTCCCCTCCCCTCCCCTCCCAGGAGTTCCCATGCGGCCTGTTTTGGATGCAGGTAAGTGCAGGGTGTGTGCGGAGGCTTGGGGAGGGCAAAAAACGGGCCTACCAGAAGTTCAGGAAGTTCAGGAAGTCCAGAGGGCCTCCAGAGCCTGGGGAGGCCGTTTTCGCCCTCCTGGAGGCTCAAGGAAAGCCTCCGGAGTACGGGGAGGGGAAAAACGCCCCCCCTCCCGCCATGGTGCAGAAGGCTGACTAGGCCACGCCCACCATGGCCATGCCCACACAGTAACCAGGCAGAGAACCCCTTGCTAAAATTTTTGAAGCCCACCCCTGTGTACGTATAACCTTTTCCTCATGCTCACACACATCTTAATTGTATCATGATACCATAGACTAAAGTTTCAGTTTGAAAACCTTTCAAACATCAGAGTTTACAGACTATGACAGTCAAAACTGGACCTCCACATATTGTGACAGGTTCTGGATCCCATTCCAGAACTCTTCTGAAATCTGGAAAATACATTCTCAAGAAATTTTATACATCAGTAAAAAGTTGAAAGCTTGGAAACAGGAGGAATGGACATCTTTTTTCAAATTCTCCATTCTAAATACTGTACAAAGTAGTGATTATCAAATGAAATGAATCAATCAGATGCTTCCCTTTCAATACACTGAAAGCAGAATCTCTCCAATTATTATCTCTGCTGAACTACAGGCTCAGAGTTAAAAATGGTTAATACCTTGTGATCTAACAATCAGTGAAACATGGGGGGAAAGCAGGAAAGATTCATGGTATGCGCTCTCCAGCAAATCCAATGCCTTAGTGGATAAAAAAGACAGCTAGAAAAGAGGTCACACATTTCTTAGACAAATGAGTCCTTTCTGAATTATTTGATCAGTTTTGCTAATGGGTAATTGTTCCATAAAAGCTTTTGGGTAGCGTTAGCAATGTACATGACACCTTCCAGTGCAACAGCATTGCTGTCAAAAGTGAAGCCTTATAAATAAGTCTTACTGAATAAATGTTCCTAACAATTTAGCCAGCAAACGCTGGTAATGTTCAATATAATGTTCATATACTGAAGCAAAGAGAGAGATGGGAACAAATCAAGAATCCTGCTCCCATAGAAGACGTTTCCTCTATTCTTTGCTTATCGAAGTATTCATGGGAAGAAACAATCACAAACCTCCCCATGTTCTGTAAATGAGGACAAGCAGGCAAGCAGGGGAAGATAGACAAATTGGAGCCTTTAATGAGACGGGAAGAGAATTTTTATTTCAGTAAGACAATTGATGCATGGCAGCCTCTTTCTGTTTTTCAGGGGAACAATGAGAAATCGTTTTAATAACTTTTAAAACCATCATAAAAATAGTATTGCAAGGCGATTCCATCCTTCAGCCTAATTGGTTTGTCTCCCATGCTGCTGCTGGCTGTTTCTTAAGCCAACTTCTGAAATTGCAGCCTGGATTACAGTGGGTTGGCAATACGGTCAGGTCTTTGTTCAGTCCCAGCCATTGCAAGGTTTGTGTTTCTTATGGAGAAATTTCCTGTCAGTGAGAACAATTAATCAGTGAAATGGCTTGCCTCTAGAACAGGGGTTCCGTTCCCCAACTTTTCGGAGCTCAGGGACCACTAAATTCATAATTTTAAATCCCGCGGACCACCAATATGAATTTTTTTTAAAAAAAGATAAATAGTATTTGGGTGCAATATTAAAAAAATGCAAATAATGTTTCTGCGGACCACGAAAATTTTCTCACGGACCACCAGTGGTCCACAGACCGCCGGCTGGTGACCACCGCTCTAGAAGAGGTGGGTTCTTAAGAAGAGATTGGACAGCCATTTGTGACCTACTTGAGGAGGGGGTTGAACTAAAAGTCCCCTCCAACGCTGTTATTCTGGAATTCTGGAATTTTATTCTCCTGCTCCTTGGCCTTCCCATCCAGGCAAAGAAGGCAAGCCTCATAGGTTTGTTCCTGTGTAGACTGGCCTACCTGTACCTGCCTTTTCCTTTTAGAGAGTCTTCCCTTCTCACTAGCTCTCATGCCTTTCCTTTTCCAGATGTTTGCAAACTCGGATGCCTTCTCTTTTGACACTAAAGTTGTGGCCTTTTCTTTTTCTTGCCTTAAACTTGTCATAGTTCTGATGCTGTAATGATCAAAACAATAGGGAGCAAGCTGTTCTTTTGTCCTTTTGTTCCTCTGTAGATCCATGGAAATTTGTGGTAAGGGAGAACAGAAGAGCTTCACAGAAGCAACTTGAGTGTTTTTGATGAGGAAAGGGAAGCTTTGCAGTACGATGAGCAGGGGATGGTAATCAAAGAAATCAGGATTCATCCTGGCTGAGAAGAAACCAACAGGGTGGTCATCATGAAACAGAGTTGAAGATAGTTCACTGACCTAACAGGCTTCGGCCGATGGCAGTATTACAATAAAAATTGAAATAAATGAAATAATATCTGGCTGGCAGAAAACATAGCTGTTTGGCAGCCCAGGACAAAATGGCCACAGAGGGCAGCAACCAGCTGCTGGACGGGGGTGAGCATGCCAGGCACTGCAGCCAATCAGAGCTGGAGTTGCACTAGAACAGAAGGAAGCACTGGGGGGGGGAGAGAGAGAGAGAGGGAGGGAGGGAGAGGGAGAGGGAGAGGGAGATAGAGATAATCTCCCTTTTTATGACCCTGTAATCCCTTACTTTGGGGGTAGAGTTGGGGCAACTGGATGGAGCATATGGAAACAATATACTATATATGGAAACACTGCTCAATGGAACGCCATGGTCTGCTGCTTACATGTGTTACAAATACAGGACATATTAATAGTGCAGTAAGCTAAGGCTCCAAAATGAATGATAACTATCAGATAGTCCGCAGTGGGATAGATGAGCTCCAAATGAAATAATGCTATTAAAAAATGATTTGAAATGGGCTGCCTAATTTCCCAACATGCCTTTCTGGTATCTACAATTGGGGCACCTGCCAAAGAACAGATCCAACCCTGGTGGCCTTTTGCAAAGCTTTAAAAACTTGGCTATGGACCCAGGCCTGGGGCTCAGAATGCGTAGAGGGCCCTGTTACTTGGCTTTATTGTTAATTGATTGATCATCACAGCTGCTGTTTGTACTTATTTATTTTATGGGTGCTTTCATTGTTTTAATGTTTTTAATTGTTTTATAATTTTAGAATGGTAAGTCTCCCAAAGCCACTTGGTTGAGTTGGGAGGCTATAGAAATTGAATCAATCAATCAATCAAATAAATGATTTATGTGATCACCCACAGGAAAAGAAGAGAAGAAACTAGTGTGAATGAAAGGACAGCTAGCTGAAGCAAGCTAAACTAAACATAAAAAAAAAAGCTTTTCTCAGAAGTTAAGTTTCATCTCCCAATGTCCCAAAGCTGGCCTTTAGTGGTTTACTTCCTGCCACACATTTTCTACTTATTTGGTGGCAATATATCATCAGTTAACAGATACTAAAAGACAAAATGGCAAAGAATATCAGTTATTTTTATACCTGTCTTTTGAGTTTCCCAGTGGCATTGGGATGGATATTGACTGAGGCAAATTCTTGATTGGCAGTACAGTTTTATTCATTTTTACATTAAAAAAAATACACAAATACACATTGAATTCCATGGAAATTGCTCCCAAGGAAGTGTTGATAATAACCTAGCCTAAATAACCCTCCGGTTTCTGTGGTTCATAGTCATGTTACAGAATTGTAACCCTAAACATGCACATGTCAAGCAGAAGTGTTTCAGGGTAAGGAGAATGTGAAAAAGGCAATAGAACTCCCTAAATCTCTGTGTGTATCCCTTGGCCATACATCTGGATTCATGGTGACATCTGGTTCTACATAATACATAGCTCTTAAACCCATTTGCATCCCAAGTTTTCTGAAGATCTTTGGCAGAGGCCAAGTGGATGAGAAAAGGAGATAAGGATTAGGTATACCAGCCTTGTCCTATAAGTCTCCTCTGGAATTTGTTTTAACCTGTAACAGCCAGCATGTTCTGAGTTTCAGTTTGGAAAGTATCTTATCTTTGAAATTTTTCACTCTGATAAATCTAGCAGGAGTTAATAAAACAAGTAAAAGATGGAGATTGCCCTACCTTCACAAAAGGTTCTCCCCTCTGTACTGAAAAAATATGAGAAAATGGATGATAGTTTTGCCACCTCACTTTGCCTACATTTGACCTTCCTTCTAATAAATTTTATTAATCATAATTCTGAGATGGTTCAGTCACATTTTGAGTGGCAATGTGTTGATTTTCAGGTTCTGAACAGAACATTTTTGCCAATTCAGGCAAATCCCTACAGCAAAGGATCATGGGAAAGGGCTTGGGCAGAGGAGAAATTTATTCCTGATCATATTTTCCCAAGCCTCCTCCTTTTTTGTGTGTGGAAAAAGTAAAGTAAGGCCAAAGAGAAAGCTACAAAGTGTAACTCAGTCTATAGATGTTAGAAAGAGGTTGGGTGGGCAGTGATGAGCTTTTGAGAGCCAGTTTGGTGTAATGGTTAATGCTAGGAAATAGGAGACTCTGAATTCTGGTCCCACTTGAGCATGAAGACAGCTGGGTGACATTGATCCAGTCACTCTCTCAACCCTAGGAAGAAGAAAGTGATGGCAAGCCACTTCCAAAAAAATGTTGCCATGAAAATTGCAGGGTTTGCCAAGCAATGGCCAATAGTACATACTGACTCAAAGGTGTTCAGACCCAGATGTACACACACCATACAAAGGCTTTCACAATTTGCACCCAAAACCTCCACCAGTAACTGCTTGGGACTGGGTGTATCTACAGTCCAATACCAGCATTATATTCAGTCTCCTCCCATTTATTTTTCTTCTTCAGAGTTATGACAGATCTATTATCTCAGAATAAAGGTAGTCCTTGAACTACAACCATTCATTGTTCAAAAAGGGACTTATGACCATTTTTTACACTTATGACTGTTCTAGCATCCCCATAGTCCTGTGATCAAAGTTCAGATACTTGGCAAATCATGGTTGCAATGCAAGGGTGGGTTCTAACTTACCTCGCTGCCAGTTTGCTTCCTCCCGCACCACGTGGCCGCGCCTCGTGGGCGCACGTGCGCCTCGTGGGTGCGCACGTGCACTTCACGCGCGTGCACGCATGCGCAGTGCAAAACAAATAAACAAACAAACAAACAAACAAACACCGAAAACAAGATGGTGATGCATGCGCAGTGCCGGAAACTCGGCTTCTGAGCATGCGCAGAAGAAAAAAAAAATTCAAAAAAAAAATTCAAAAAAAAAAGATGGCAGCGCCCACAGACCGGCACCAACCGGATCAGTGATGTCATTGTGACATCACCAGCGGGTCACTACCGGTTCAGGCGAACCGGTCCGAACTGGGAGGAACCCACCTCTGTTGCAATGTCTGGGGTCATGTAATCACCATTTGTGACCTTCCCAGCCAGCTTCCGACAAGCACAGTCAATGGGGAAAGCTAGATTCAAATAACGATGGAAGGATTCACTTAACAATTACAGCAATTCATTTATTTATTTATTTATTTTATTTTATTTTATTTATTTATTTGTCAAACATGTACAAGATAGCAGGTATAGGTATAATCATAAACATAATCAAAGTGAATACAGATAGATGAAGACAATAGGACAGTAGGACAGGGACGGTAGGCACGCTGGTGCGCTTATGCACGCCCCTTACAGACCTCTTAGGAATGGGGTGAGGTCGACAGTAGACAGTCTAAGGTTAAAGTTTTTTGGGTTTGGGGAAGAAACCACAGAGTCAGGTAGTGAATTCTAGGCATTAATCACTCTGTTGCTGACGTCATGTTTTCTGCAGTCGAGTTTGGAGCGGTTTACATGAAGTTTGTATCTATTGTGTGCTCGTGTATTGTTGGGGTTGAAGCTGAAGGAGTCATTGGCAGGTAGGACATTGTGGCAGATAATTTTATGGACTACATTTAGATCGGTTCTAAGGCGACGTAGTTCTAAGTTGTCTAAGCCCAAAATTTCAAGTCTTGTGGAATAAGGTATTCTGTTGCGAGTGGTGGAGTGGAGGACTCTTCTCCTGGTGCCTTTTTGGCAATGTTGTTACAGTGGGCTTTGGGACTTAGATCATTAGATATGAGTACTCCAAGATCCTTGACAGAATGAGGGTCGTCTACAAGGTCGTGTCCTCCAAGCTTGTATTTAGTGTTCTGATTCTTTTTGCCAATGTGTAAGACAGAGCATTTGTTGATTGAGATTTGAAGTTGCCACTTGTTTGACCATTCTGATACATAGTCAAGGTCTTTCTGAAGGGTAGTAGCATTGTCTGTGGTGTTAAATAGTTTGACATCATCGGCGAAGAGAACGCAGTTGCTTATAATGTGATCACAAAGGTCAGTGACAAGAAAAGTCATAAAATGGAGCAAAACTCATTTAACAACTATCTTGTTTAGCAACAGACATTTTGTGCTCAGTTGTGGTTGTATGTCGAGGATTATCTGTAGTATTAGCCTTCCCTAAAATCAGAGGCAAGGCAACTTGGTATGATGCAAAATGCAAGGGTTTTTTTTCTGCTTCGTTTTTGCCATATTTGATTGAGTGCATTTCCCCTCAAGCCTTCTTTCATTTCAGCAGTAATATTGATACCAGAAAGGACAGATCCGATTAAATTCTGTTCCTTGCTCCTTGACAGACTAACAAAGTTGGTTTTGTTTTTTTTTAATCACCTGAATGTTCCCTTCTTTGCTCTTAACCCTCTCCTTTCACCACCACCCTGCCTTATTTTAATTGTTGCCTCCCAGTGTGAAAACCATATTCATTTGGGAAATGAGGGCAGCCAAGATTTATGCAATCAATTCCATAAGTTCTTAGGGAAAAGGTGGGCAACAGTGAAGTCCATAACCTTTCAGCCACATTTTAGAAACTCTTTGCAAGCAAGCAAAGGGCTGTGGTGGTGTAGTGGTTAGAATGCAGTATTGCAGGCTAACTCCTTGCTCACTGCCAGGAGTTCGATCCTGACCGGCTCAAGGTTGACTCAGCCTTCCATCCTTCCAAGGTCGGTAAAATGAGGACCCAGATTGTTGGGGGCAACATGCTGACTCTGTAAACCTGCTTAGAGTGGGCTGTAAAGCACTCTGAAGCGATATATAATTCTAAGTGCTAAGCAATTCAGATTTCTAGCAAATGCGAACCTTCCCTCCCCAGTAGCCTGGCAGTCAGAAAGAAACACAAAACAAAAGAAAAGTCCTGATCCCCCCCCCCCCAAGACTGAAAAACAGATCCTGGAAAGATTATCTATTACTGACACGTAATGTGCTTTTAACAGATTGTTCTTCTGAGAACGAGACAGAAAAAAATTGACACCATTGTCTTATGACTTAAGGGCCTGGAGACACATCTGTGTGAAACTGAAGCTGGGGCCTTAGTGTCTGTCTTTGCAGATGTTTAGATTTGCCGTTTTGCACTCACATGGGGAGACAAGTGCCACATAGGAGTTTGCTCAGATTCCCATTCTTCCAAAAATAGGTGTGTTTTGCCTCCTTTCTTTTCTCAGCCTTTACATTAAAAAAAAAAAATCACACCAATAAATGGTGCTCATAATTATTTGCAGGTATTTTGCCCAGGTAAACTCTTTTCTAAAGGGCTGCATTTCCTTAAATATGATAACGTGAGGGTGATTGGAATATGTCTTTTTTCTTTTCTTTTTCTTCCAAACCCTCTTTTCTTATCCCAAAATAACAGACTGCAGGGAAAGGGCAGTTATCTCTTAGCAGAGGTCTAACTGATTTCTTCTGAAAGGTATTTAAATCAGATCGAAGGTGAGAAGAAATTAGCCCTTGGGCCACGTGGTGTTGCCGTTTCTGGCCTAAAATCATTAGAGGCGAGTGATATGTTAATGAGATCATTTCATGAAGCAATTAATGCGCTTGTCTGAAGTGTTGCTTTAAGGACTTTTCTCAATTCTCTTTGCTTTCACATAATCGTGATCGAGGGCCTTGAAGTGGAAGCATTATCAAGAAGCTGGGCTGCCCTGATGCTTTGAGTCTGAATTGGTGCCTCATGCAATGCTCCTCCAAATGCTTCACACACTCCTGTCATGAATGTATTTTTGTACCGTATGACAGATTCCTAGCATAAATGATTATTTTCCTAACTTACCACATTTTTGTGTGCGTTCTCTTTTTCATATATAGTACTTTGGTTTATATAATACTTTGGTTTAAAGGGGCTCATTGGCTCAGCAGTTAAAGATACTGAGCTTGTCAGCTGGAAAGCTGACAGTCCTGGTTCAAGACTTGCTCCATGCGTCTTGGCATATAGTCATGCTGGCCATAGGGCCATAGAAGTGTCTTCGGACAATGCTGGCTCCCTCAGCTAAGAAACGAAGATTAGCACAGCTTCCTAGAGTCGGACACGACTGGACAAGGGACACTTTTATCTTTATTTTTGTTTAAGTTGCAAATCAAGTCTCAACATTCCGAGAATATTGATGTTGGAATATGAAATCTACAAAATAGGTTTTGGCCTGAAATCAAATAAAAATTCAGACTAAACAAATTTCTTCGTCCATGATATTATGAACGGTAAGTATTATCTTTTGCCAGCAACCTTTCTGGTTCAATATAAATAATAAAGGCAATGCAAGAGAAATGTTTTTTGAAAGAAACAACTGAGAGTCAGCAAGATTATTCCCTCAGTTTACAGACCCCTTATTGACAAAATTTGGGTTACCACCATTGGGACCAAACCGAAGATGAAATACAACTTATTTCTCAAGTGGAAAATTCACATTCAAATTTAGATGTATTGAGATCTGTAAAACAGCTGACATTAAGACAGGAAGGAGCAACCAGGAGGTATGGCAAAACACATTTAACTCTAGGCCTGAGGGAAAATATACAGTTCAGTTTCAGTCAAAGATTTGCAATGCTCAGTACCAACCCAAACCAAATACAGTAGGGAATTTCATAGGGAGCTGTTCTGCTAAAAATACTCTCTCACATTATAGAATAGCAATTTCCTAGTAAACATATTTACCTTCTCCTTCACTCCAGGCATCAACCTAGTTTGGAATGATCCTAAACTGCATTGATTCAGTGGTGAAATCTAAATTTTTTTGCCACCGGTTCTGTGGGCGTGGCTTGGTGGGCATGGCTTGGTGGGGGTCATGTGACCAGGTGGGCATGGCCAACTTGATGTCACTCACATCACTCATTGTTAGAGCCAGGAGCTGCACATTCTGAAGCACATTCTGCCCTTCTGAAGCCCTCAACGCTTTGAGTTTTCCTCCGCCATCTGGCTTGACTGCCCAAGCGAACCTCGGAGCCTTCTCTTGCCCCGCTATCCATCCCATAGGGCCACGCATCCCCCCCGCCAATCCTCCGTACAAACCCCCCACCCTGTTTCTGCAAAGGCAGAGCCCCCCCTGCAGGGCAATCCAAAGAGGGGAGGGGGATGCTGTAGAAAAGGCCGCCTTCCACCGTGCCTCCCATGCCGGCTCCATGGGGCTTGGGGCTCTGAAGCAGCCCACTGGCTTCCCACCCAGCCACCTGCCTGCTCTCTTTGACCACCGGTGCCACTCCGGGAACTCGGCTTGCGGAGTCTGGCGCTCCGGGGGAAGGAGGCTCAGCCGCGGTGCCACTTCCCGCCGGTGAAGAAGTGGAGGGAGAGAGGTGGAAGCCGGTAGTGGCTGGCGGGGCGGCAGCCCCCACGCGGGGAGAGGGACAGGGCAGGCCCAGCCATGCCACCGCGGAGCTTTCCCTTTGGCCTGGGCGGCGGTGCTTACCCGGGTGGGCCAGTGCGGGTAGCCCTTCATCTCCGCCAGGTCACCCCACTTGTAGTCACGTGGCCGGCCGGAGCGGGACATGGGTGGGCGGAGAGGCCGATGCAGACCCCGCTGAGGCAGCCCTGGCCAAGCGATCGCCGTGCCTCCCCAGCAACAGGTGCGCTTTTTGTTCAAATCTCACCGGCTCAAGGTTGACTCAGCCTTCCATCCTTTCGAGGTGGGTAAAATGAGGACCCAGATTGTTGGGGGCAATATGCTAACTCTGTAAACCGCTTAGAGAGGGCTGTAAAGCACTGGGAAGCGGTATATAAGTCTAAGTGCTATCGCTATTGCTATTTCCCACCTTCACCGCCTCCGTGCGCTGCGCGTGGAAGGGGCCACCGCCGCTGCTCTCACCACCCTCCCTCCCCACCTGGCTGCAGACATCCACCTGCCCGAAGCAACCTCCTGAAGCAACCCCACCGCCGTTCGCTTTTGTTTCGCGGTGGGAGAAAGACTACAAGTGGGGCAACCTGGCGAAGATGAAGGGCTTCCCGCACTGGCCCGCCCGGGTAAGTGCTGCTGCCCAGGCCAAAGGGAAAGCTCCGCGGTGGCGCGGCCGGGCCTGTCCTGGCCCTCTCCCCATGTGGGGGGCTGCCGCTCCACTGGCCACCGCCGGATTCCACCCCTCTCACTCCGCTTCTTCGCCAGCAGGAAGCGCCACCGCGGCTGAGCCTCCTTCCCCTGGAGAGCCAGACTCTGCAAGCCGAGTTCCCGGAGTGGCACCGGTGGTCAAAGAGAGCAGACAGCTGGCCGGGTGGGAAGCCAGTGGGCTGCTTCGGAGCCCCAAGCCCTGTGGAGCCAGCACGGGAGGCACGGGTGGAAGGCAGCCTTTTCTACAGCACCCCCCTCCCCTCTTTGGATCGCCATGGTGGGGGGGGCTCTGCCTTTGCAGAAATGGGGCGGGCGCATGTGCAGCAGCCCCGGGACATCCGCTTGCCCTCCTGGAGCACCACTGCCACTGCCGCCGCCCCTCTCAGTGTCTGCGTTTCCACCAAGGGCCAGCCGCCCACTCACTGGCCGGGCCAGGGTGGACGCCGACCTCGGAAGGCAAGCAGGCATGGGGGACCACCAGGAAGGCCACATGGAAGGCCGCCAAGCATGGCAAGTCTGCGGGGAAGGGAGTAGGCTGCTACCTCCCTTCCCCGCCGTCCCGACATGCTTGCCTGCCTTCCACATGGCCTTCTGCTTGCCTGCCTTTGCAAGCTGGCCACGGGGACACCAGGAAGGCTACGTGGAAGGCAGGAAAGCATGTCGGGGCTGCGGGCCACGGGGAATGGAATAGGGAAGGCAGGCTGGGATGGGGGGGGGCAGGGGCAGCTAGGTAGGCTGCGACTTTGCAGGCTTACCTGGCAGGCAGATCAGGGGTGCAGCTTCAGACAGGCAAGCTGCAGAGCAGAGACTGGATGGGGCAGGGCAAGCGAGCAGCGACCGGGGGACTGGTTCGGGGGCGTGGCCAGCCAGCCATCGCTACCGGTTCAGTGAACCAGGCCACATGTCTGCTACCGGTTCTCCCGAGCCGGTCCGAACTGGTAGCATTTCACCCCTGCATTGATTGCATTTTTTGAAAAAAGGAGAAAGGGTTTCTTATCTGCATCAAAACAATTCTGTCAGGTGAACGCTAAAAGGGAGCTTTCAGTTTTCTATTTCCATTATGGTTCTGATCCAGGTTAATTTGCCATGTTTGCTGTTTCCACTTTTCTTTAAAAAAAACTGTGGGAACAGAACATTTAGGAGCATTTGTTAATTGCATGGATGCTATAAATCTAATTTGGCTCTTTCAGCTGACAAATAATTTGGTCGATACAAGAGGATGCTGTTGCTGCTATTGACTGTAAATAGCAAAAAGAACTACAGTCAAATAAATAAATGTTTATGCTGGGTCTATTATGGACAGTGCAGATTGAAGCAAATACTCAAGAGAATTTTAAACTCTTTTGCCTTTTTGCATTTTCCACTACATGATAGTATCTATAAGATCTTATATATCATGATTCCCAGGCATGGGATACTGAGGACTCCCAGATGTCCTAAAATACAGGTAGTCCTCGACTTATGACCACAATTGAACCCAAAATTTATGTTGCTAAGTGAAAAATTTGTTAAGCATGGCTTCGGCCTGGTCTACCCAATGCGAAGAGGAAACATCAGGCCCGCGTCGCTTTGACCCGGTCTACCCAATACCAAGAGGAAACATTGGGCCAACGTGGCTTCCGCCCGGTCTACCCAATGCGAAGAGGAAACATCGGGCCCATGTCGCTTCGGCCCGGTCTACCCAATGCGAAGAGGGAACATGTCAGCAGTTTGGGGAGTGAAGTCAAGCTGGCCACGCCCACTCAGTCAGCCACGCCCAGTGAGTGGCATCAAGCTGGCCATGCTCAGTTGGCCACACCCACCCAGTTGGCCATGCCCGCCCAGCCCTCCGAGGTCAAACACAGCCCTGATGTAGCCCTCAATGAAATTGAGTTTGACAACCCTGATATATTTGAATGTTCTGAGTGTTTGCCGAGGACACTTTAGGATGGCATTGAATCATACTGCCAACCGTCAAAGCAGGCCCGGCCATCTATTGCAGCTTATCAAGTTCATGATACCCTTTTTTGTTAGGCATAAGGAAACCACCAATGTTTCTCTCTCTCCGTTTGTGCCTCCATGTTTGCATATCTAGGGTCTCTCCAATATGGTTAGTTACAAGTTGAACTTGTCTGCTTTAATTATGTAGGAAGCTATTTAAACTGAGAGAAACAACAATTGGTATTTAGCAGAGTTCCACCCCGGTCTTCAGTTCTAATATCTGACTGTTTATAACCTCACTTCAGTCAGATGGATATCTTATTGGCCAAATGCTACTCATTTATTTCCTTTCAACCTCTTTAATGGATGTTTCAACTTCTTTATGCCTTCAGATCTATCTCCTCTGCAGAACTGCTGGGGTGTGGCTGTTCTACAGTTTTCCAGTTTTTTATTCAAGGATTATTTAATATATTTTGATACTGTAATTTCCCCTTCATCTATCATATCATAGGCAAAATGTCTCTTCCCTAGAACAGGCTGAAATATAGATGCTTTCTCTAAGGAACAGGTATCAGAAGTATGATTAATGATCTGCCCTTAATAACTTGCCCCTGCTGCTGAGTTTACTATTTTATCAGTCCAAAGTCTTCATTATAATATTAAGTTCTATTCTAAGCTAGAAGAATTGAATGGAGGTCATGGATTCCACTGCAGGGAGCAATGATTCACTATTCACTTTATGGGTACAGTGGTTATCCATTATTACTGGGAAATAGATGGGAAGAAATTATGGTGTTAACTAGAGGCTGGTGGGAGTTGTAGTCAAATAGATTTCAAAGACACTCAGGGGAGAGAACCATATAATATTGAGCTCAAGGACAGAAATCATTGATTGTTAAGGGATCCAGTTTTAGTACCCTGAGCATCTCATTAAATTTGCTTTATTTAGCAGGACTGAGCTACTCACACAAAGTTTTCAGGTCAAATCTTTGAATGCCATGCCACAATCACATTCCCTAAAGAGGCCCAAATCCAAATCAAAAATTTGATATCTTCATCTACAACAAATATTTACATATAACATTACTCCCTTCTTCTTCTTCTTTTTTAAAAAAATCCATGTTTTCTATAAGATTGAAAGTTACAGTTTGGGTAAAGTTGAGAGCTATGTCTAATATTTTGAGGAGGCCTGCGCAAAAGGCTTGTATTCTCCTACCTTAGACTCTGAAATGCTATATAGAAAATCAATACCACGCTAAGAAACCAACTAATGCGGTATAAGACAGCAATGCTTCAAGGACAGGTGAAGTCAGTTATATACTGCAGTTTTCTTTTAGCTTCCAGAATGCAGGCTAACCAAAAGCTAATCAGATATCTCATAACACTGGACCTGCAGTTGGGGTTGAGTTCCCCACATGGGCTCATTAATTCTACTTAAAGTATTTTTAGCCTGTAATTGTTTGAACCAAAAAAAGAGTGGAGAAATGACTGGTGAATGCATTCTCCAAGATGTTAGTGGAAAAGTATTTCCTATGACTTCTTAAGCATCTTTTAAGACAGATCTTTAAAAGATCATTGGAATAAATAGGAGCATAAATCAGTGTACTGTTAGTCGATGGGCACAATTATATTCTGCTCAACCTGTTTGCATCTGGATCACAGTCTTTTAAGGATCAATACTTGCGTGCTGACTTTATCTTCCATAGAAATAAACCCTATCATAAGTGCGACTTAATCAGGTTTTTTCCTCATGATGGAGGTCGGAAAGTCAGCGAGAGAGAGAAAAGGAGGACAAGGAGAATGGAAGGGGTCTGTGCATGTATTTTTAACAAACTGTAGCAGAAATGTCAAATATCATTATAGCTCATCTTCCTTTTCAAAAACGTGAATTAAGTCATGGGAGCCCAGAGCTGAAGGCAATGCTATTTAGTTTTCCAGACTGGTTACACTGACATAAATCATATGTCAGGTTCCGTAAGGTTTGGGAAAAGAAAACTCAGCATGCACAAGCAGTAACCAAGTTTGTTTATCCCAAAATCGGTACACTTTAAAGTTTTACAGAAAGGAATCTTTGTTGGAGCTAATGTTCCATGATCCCCTTTTAAGCAGCACACAGCTCCACCCCAGTCCAATTACCCAATCACCCAATTACCCCGTAGCCTCCCTCTCCCTCCCCAATCCGTCGTAAGCCTCTCCAGCTGTTTCCTGGCTGTTCCATGCTGCTCCGCTATGTCCTACGGTGGCCAGTGAGAAAACGGCTTCAGCGCATGCCTATGATGTCATTTAGAAGTCGACTGGATGATCGGAGTGGAGGGCATGCCTCAGCATGCAGCGGAGAGTGCTCAGCAACAAAACGGTCGACCCCCACACAAACGGCGGCCCCAGGTACCGTTGGAGGCTGGGGCTGACATGCAGCCCCCTCTACCATGGAGATGGTGTCTAAAACATAGGAACAACAATGAGCGGTTTGAGATGATAGAGGCCCCGGCTTGGCCGGGTACCAGCGGTGGTACTTGGCAATGAGCCATGGGGCGGTTACATCACCCTCCCGAACCCACTAAGCATTGGACCATGGATACCCTTTCCACAAAATGAGGTATTGTAGGGACCCTCGATGCAGTCTGGTATCTAATATTTCTTCTACCTCATATTGTTGACCACTGTCAACGGGAGGTGGTGGTATGGCTGGGACCCCCCTGAGCTGGTTTTACTGGTCTCAGCAGGCTACAATGAAAAACAGGATGGGTCTTCCCTAGTAATTGGGGCAGTCACAGCCTGACTGTTACTGGATTTATTACTTGTTCAGTAGTAAATGGGCCTATGTTCTTGGGTCCCAGTTTCTTACTAGGAAGGGTTAAATTCAGGTATTTGGTCGATAGGTAGTCCCTCTGTCCCACTTGAAAGGGTGGATGAGGCTGTCGTTTTCTATCCGCTTGTTGCTTATATTGTCTAGCGGAACATTGGAGCGCTTTTTGTACGATCGGCCAGACACTCTGGGTTTGCTCAACCCATTTTTGTACTCCCACCTCTGTAGGATCCACCCGGGGACATTTGGGTATCGGGACGAACTCCCTACCTGTAGCCACCCAGAAAGGAGTAAACCCTGTACTACTATGTATGGCATTATTATAGGCGACCTTGGTTTACGGGAGGAGGTTGGCCCAATCATCCTGTCTATGTCTTACATAACAGTGCAGGTATCTTTCAATCATGGCATTCATCTATTCTGCGGCCCCATTGGTTGCCGAGTGAAAAGCCGAACTCAACCCCTGCGTTGATCCAACTCTGGTTAAAAAGTCTCGCCAGAACCGGGCAGTAAATTGAATGCCTCAATCTGATATAACCCTTTTTGGTACACCATGCAGTCCATATATGGACTATGAATAATTTAGCTAACTTTCTAGCGGAAGGGAGACCAGAGCAGGCTACAAAATGAGCCTGCTTCGAGAATAGATCTATTACAGTCCATATTACTGTACATTATGACCTTTACTGTCCGGTAATCCCACAATGAAGTCCATCGCAACCTGCTCCCATGGTTGTGTGGGGTTAGCGACTGGTTGTAACAATCCAACAGGCTTGCCAGGACAGACCTTTGTGGTAGCACAGATAGTACAGCTCCCTATATAATTTTTGATATCTTTTTTCATAGAAGGCCACCAGAACTGGCGGTTAACTAGGTGCAATGTTTTTACAAAGCCAAAATGGCCGGTTGAACGGACATCATGACACCAGTGTAAAACCTCTAATCATACTAACTGGGGTACATATAGTTTGGTACTCTTCCAAATGAATCCATCTTGATGTGTGAACAAAGTACGGTTCTTCTGGTAGAACTCATCTTTGGAGAGAGCAGCCTGAACTGCCTGGGCTACATCATCAGATGGCTTCGCGCGAGCTACCCCCTGAGGAACCCATGGAGTTGCTAATTGTTGAGGGATAATGGCTTGTATTATCTCCTCCCGGGTACTTTCATACTGGGGTTTCCTGGACAATGCATCGGCTAGGAAATTTCTGCCTGCTGGTATATACTTCAGGGTAAAATTAAATCTTCTGAAGTAGAGGGCCCATCGCACCTGTTTTGGTGACAAACGGTGTGGGGTTTGCAGGGCTTCCAGGTTTTTGTGGTCCGTCCACACTTCAAATGGAAGACCCCCCCTCCAACAGATGTCGCCACATGGTCAATGCCCATCAGACAGCAAACGCGTCTTTTTCCCAGATAGGCCAATTTCTCTTGGTTTCTGTTAATTTTCGTGATGTGTAAGCGCAGGGTTGGAGGGTCCCCTCTCTGTTTGTTTGAAGGAGGACCACGGCCACCGCCACATCGCTGGCATCGGCCTGGACTACAAAATGGACTGCTGGATCGGGGTGATGCAACACTGGCTCCCTCACAAACAGAGCTTTCAAATGCTCAAATGCCTGCTGGCACTGAAGAGTCCAGCATAACGAACTACCAGGTCGGGGTTTGCCAGCTAGGCCTTTCGTTTTTAGAAGATCAGTCAGTAGTAAGGCCATCTGTGCAAAAACTGGAATAAACTGACGGTAGAAGTTGGCGAACCCTAACAAGCTCTGCAATTGTTTCCTAGTTTTAGGCTCCTGCCAATCTAGTACTGCCTTAACTTTGGAAGGATCCATCTCAATCCCTACATGGTAGATACTGAACCCAAGATAGTCTAATTGCATTCGGTGAAATTTGCATTTAGACAGTTTTAAAAATAACTGGGCCTCCAAGAGTTTTTGAGGACCTGCCGGACCAATGCTACGTGCTCCCACCTCGTTTTTGTGTATATCAAAATGGCATCTAGATATACTAATACACCATTATACAGATGTTCATGCAGCACCTCATTGATCAGCTGCATGAACACGGCGGGAGCCCCTTGCAGCCTGAAAGGCATTACATTGAACTGATAGCTACCCAGGGGACAGTTGAAGGTGGTCTTCCACTCATCCTCAGGCCTAATCCTCACCCTATACTATACCTCCCGGAGGTCCAGTTTCATGAAAATCCTACCTTCTGCTAACCAGGCCAACATGTCCTTCATGAGTGGTAGGGGATAAGGATGCTCCACACAAACTGCATTAAGGCCCCTGAAATCAACACATAAGCGAAGACCCCCATCCTTTTTCTCCCTGAACAGGACAGGAGCCACCACCCTGGACTGGGCAGGTTGGATAAACCCCCTCTTTAGAGTGGTGTACTAGTAAGCGCTCAGGCCAGCCACGTTCTGCCAAGCGGCGGAAATCCTGGATATAGTCCTTAACAGACCAACCCCTTTGTCTAATTCCTAAAAGATCTCCTTCAGCCTGCAGTACTACAGTCTCATCCTCGAAGCGTTCTTGTAGAGCGCCTAAGAAAAGGCCCAGGTCCCCCAGTTCCGCAGCGTGCTCTCCATAGAGGCTGGCCACATACTCTGCAGCCTCATCCTCCATTGCAATTGTTACTGCCATCACACGGTCACATTGGGAGGTATAAAGGTGTCCATACCTGTCCATGTGATTCAACACTTGGCCAATGAACAAAGCCACCCTCCCTGACTCCCCATTGAAGGTTGCTCTGATAGTTGGTGGGTCCCAGCGGCCTAATACTTGCGGAGCCTGTCCTAGTCCTGCCGTTGGTTGATGGGCCTGACGGTCTCCGTAGCCCCTAAGGCCCTCCCCACCTACACCACAGCCATCACTACTAACTCGTGCCTGTTCAACGGGTGGCCTACGGACCGCTGAGGCCAAGGTGTGGTGTGGCCCAACATGCTGAACACCACCAGGGGACCGGAAACCTCTCTCTACGCCTCCCAGTTGGTGTGGTCGAGGTGAAAGCCAGGGTGTGGAAGGGGTGTCATGCCAACCACTTCTTTGGCCTGGACCACTGAACCCAGCAGCCCCATACATTTCTTGCAGGACCTCGATTGTCTGGCTACCAACAGCCGTGGAGTAGCTCCAGTTATGTTTCCCCGAGATCCTCCTTTCTCTCCATTGTGAAAAATGTGTGCCTGATGGTGTCAGGTCAGGACCTGTAGCGGTTGATACCCGGGGCTCGCCATGCTCCAGAGAGCCCAGCCACCATGTCCCAGCAGCCCCACGGCCTTCAGGTAGTCTCTCTGATGCCTCCAATGGGCCCTGGCCCACAGCTGGCCGTTCTTTTGGGCGCACGTCCACCATAGCCTCAGCCCCATCCTCCGGCACCCCCACCACAGTTACCTCCATTGCTGCAATAGACTCTTCCAGGTCAGCTGTCTCCAGACCTTGAATAATTCCCTCAGCCATCATCATTTGAAATGAGCTCCAACAACTTGTCAGGTTCCGTAAGGCTTGGGAAAAGAAAACTCAGCACGCACAAGCAGTAACCAAGTTTGTTTATCCCAAAATCGGTACTAACTGACCACCTTAAAGTTTTACAGAAAGGAATCTTTGTTGGAGCTAATGTTCCGTGCTCCCCATCACCTTTTAAGCAGCACACAGCTCCACCCCAGTGCAATTACCTAATCACCCAATTACCCCGTAGCCTCCTTCTCCCTCCCCAATCTGTCGTAAGCCTCTCCAGCTGTTTCCTGGCTGTTCTGCACTGCTCTGCTATGTCCTATGGTGGCCGGTGAGAAAACAGCTTCAGTGCATACCTATGATGTCATTTAGTAGTCGACTGGACAATCGGAGTGGAGGGCATGCCTCAGCGCGCAGTGGAGAGTGCTCAGCAACGAAACGGTCGACCCCCACATGAATGGCAGCCCCAGGTACCGTCGGAGGCTGGGGCTGACATCATGTAGATAAAGGCAGAGTACTTCAATCACTCTTCCCTATAGGCAGAGTATGACAGCTGCTTCACTGCTTTAGGCAACTGATTTTAGATATCCAGAAAGGGGACACAAGAGCTATTTATTTATTATTATTGCATTCTTGATACCATGAATCAACATTTGAAATTATCTGCCTTAAATGCAGGCAAAACAAAATAAAAACAAAGAAGTTCTAGATAAGATTTTGATATTTTCTTTGGTAGATAGGTGGGGATCAGTGGTGGTATACAGCCAATTCTATCTGGATTGGACGAACTGGTAGCGCTGACTGCGGGAGGCCCCGCCCACCTGCCCGGATGTAAGCACGTCACATTTTTGAGGCTGTGCGCATGTGCAGAAGGCTTTGCGCATGCGCGGAGGCGTGCACCCGCTCACATTTGCGAACCGGTAGGGAAGGTAAGTGAATACCACCCCTGGTGGGGATATATCTGTTAGATTTATGTAGCTCCAAAATCTCAAGATGATAATCTATCTTACCCACAACAGCAATCTTAAGAAATAAGTGGGGCTGGGAGGGAGAGAGTGAAGAAGGGGCAGGCCCAAAGGAGCCCAGTAACATTAATGTCTAAAATGGATTTAATCTGCGGTCTCCTTGGTTCTAGTTCAATAATGTAACTATCTCCTCATATTCACCACGAAAAACACATTGTTCTGCTTTAAACAGAATGTTACATATTCTGAGATGATCCAGAAACAAAGGAAGAACAAAGCATACTAGAAGTACTTTAGATCTAATTCTGCCAGTTATTCTGGACCGTGCATGAAGCCAGCCTCTCCTAGAACCATTGTGTTTTTTAAAAAATGAACTATCACTGCATGGTTTACTGATGGATAAACTATTTCAGTCCAGGAAAGTAAACTAGAAATGCCAACTATTTGATGGGATGGACTGTGCACCTGCAGGACCAGAGGGGGAGAAATTCGGCATCAAGAGACTGCACGGTCCAGAAAGCTGGATGGGGGAGGGGAAGAAAGAGGTTCAGGATAGAATATCTTGTGATATATCTAGTAGGATAGAGGGTTTTAGCTTTAGTTTGCCAAGATTCTGCCCATTAGGTGTAAGCTTATCTTAAAGGACTGGGCTCTTGACAATTAATGAATTTATTAAAAATTAAAATGTTGTCCAATCTAAAAAAAAATGTGTTTTCTCCATCCCACTCTCTGATCCCTTTTTACAAATGTCTCCAAGCTACTTATTGGCAAGAAGATTAAAAAGCAAGCACTCTGAAGTTAATCTTCATTAGTATCCTGAGTGCTTCTTTGCTTTGTCTGCTCATTATCCGGGGGGGGGGTCGTCAATGACAGCAAAGCTTGGTCCTGAACTGACTGAGTCTTAGAACTTACCTAGTTGGGTAGCTAGTGGTTTGTTTGTTTTTAAAAAAATCCACTGAAAGAAATAAAAAATCTAGTGGTTTTCTTGCCCCCCCCTCCTAATATCCTTCTATTTGTCTGGTATAAACGTTCTAATCAGAGCAACCTTGCTGAGTGGGAAGAGACCTCCTTCAATATGTTACAACTGATAATTGAAAGGAGAGGAGGGAGTGTGAAGTTACCCATCTGAAAAAGCAGAAGCGCAATTTACCATCCAGCAAACTAAATACACTCCCACAAAATACAGAAACAAAGCCATGAATTTGCAACACTGCAGAAAAAGACGGTAGGAGGAGCATCAGCTCATTAGATCTTACGTAAAAGTATTGCTCTCTAGGAAGGAAGGGTTAGGGGAGATCTGGAACATTGAAAGATCTTGCAAATAGTTCCTCGCCAAGGAAAAATCTCTTTTCAATATCTCTTTTCAGTTTCTGTTATCCTTTCTGTACTAAACTAGTTAATTTAATTTATTAAAAAAAAGGGATAGTTATAACAATCCCTTTCTAAAAATGCCAAGTCTAGGTTGACTTTAAGCAAATGTTTCTCATTTCTTTTAGGATCCTACCTATTAAAATAGCAGGAACAGTAGAAACTCAGACATTTGTCAAGGTAACATAGGTGACAATATGAATAATATAGTGGATTTACTGATTCCTTTACTTTAGCAACAGCACTAGCAATAGCACTTAGACTTATATGTCACCCTATAGTGCTTTACAGCAGGGGTCCCCAATCCCCAGGCCATGGCCCGCTACCAAGCCATGGCTTATTTGGAACTGGGCCACACGAGAGGTGGGCCATTTGCACCGGCCCACCACTTGCGCAGCCAGGTTCCCCCCCCACTCCGCCCAGTTGGGTCACCAAGCTGCAAAAATTGGGGACTGCTGCTTTACAGCACTCTCGATATAGCATATTGCCCCCAACAATCTGGGTCCTCATTTTACTGATCTCCGAAGGATGGAAGGCTGAGTCAACCTTGAGTCGATCAGTATTGAACTCCTGGTACTGGGCAGAATTAGCCTGCAATACTGCATTCTAACTACTGCGCCACCACGGCTCCTTTACAAAAGTTGTTCTCCAAAATGTAAATAGCAAGAATTCAGAATCATGGAAATTATATAGGTCTTGCTTTTTTAAGCCTCTGTTCTTTAAATTTGGCCTACTCTGAGTATGTGGGGTGTAACTGCTATCACTGAGGGGTCCTTGGTGCTCTCTGAGCTTGGTTGTTTTTTTGCAGACATTTCATTACCCAAAGTAGGTAACATCATCAGTGCTCTCATCATCAGTGCTCATCATTGGTCTCAATTGCTATCACTCCCCAAATAGGACATCCAATGCAGAAGGGAAGCAGTTGGCTCTGCTGGAGTCTAAGCACTGCTACCGTATTTTTCGGACTATAAGACGCACCGGTGTATAAGACGCACCAAGATTTCAAAGAGGTAAATAAGAAAAAAAAAGTTTTTGCCCTCCCCCAGCCCCCAGGAGCACTCTGCAGACCTCCCAAACCCTCTTCGCACCCAGTTTTTGTGAAAAATGAGCCGTTTTTTGCCCGTTTTTTTGCAAAAATGGGGGCGTTTTTGCCCTCCCCCAGCTCCCAGCCCCCAGGAGCACTCTGCAGACCTCCCAAACCCTCTGCGCACCCCATTTTTGTGAAAAATGGGCCATTTTTTGCAAAAGTCCCCAGGAGCACTCTGCAGACCTCCCAAACCCTCTCCGCACCTGTTTTTGCATGGGGCGGGGCTTCGGGAGGCCAAAAATGGCTGTATTCGGTGTATAAGACACACCAACATTTCCACCCTCTTTTAGGGGGGAAAAAGTGTGTCTTATACTCTGAAAAATACGGTATTTAGAAGCAAGGAGAGGAACAATGTGATTTATTCATCCATTAGAGGTGATATTATTTATATTTTGTTTTGTATAACTCAAGATGGTATTCATTACTGTATGTTTGCATCTTCCATTTTTCTCACAACCATTCTAAGATGGGTTAGGCTGAGACAGAGTCACACAAGCAGTTCTTATTCTTCAGAATTCATGGCCTCCCAGGTTCTAGGCCAGCACCTCCACTACTGTTCCAAATTAGTTTTCTACTATAGTTGCTGTAGTCTAATACTGCCAGAGTACTGGAGCAATGTAAGGCTCTTTTACAGCTTCAATACTGGTTGGATAAATTTGGGAGGTACAATTTCAGTGCCTTTGGAAGGCATCAAATTCAGAAAGGCTGAATTAAGGTGGTGCATAGCCTCTGCAATACAAAGGGGGAACTGAACATATGAGAAGGGGGATAATTATCCAGTAATAATTCATGGAGCCACATCTATTTCTGGCCAAGCGTCTGGCAAAAAGGTACACACTTTTGAGTAAACAGGTAAGAACTGAACTATGGAAGAGCAGGATGGTTTAAAAAAATTGCAGGCATCTGTGTTCTTCCACCGAAAAAAGAAGTATAGAGGCACTGCTAGACAAAGCACAACATGGAAAGGTGCAAGAATACCTTATTCCACCAGACTTGAAATTTTGGGCTTAGACAACTTAGAACTACGTCACCTTAGAACCGATCTAAATGTAGTTCATAAAATTATCTGCCACAATGTCCTACCTGTCAATGACTACTTCAGCTTCAACCACAACAATACACGAGCACACAATAGATACAAACTTAATGTAAACCGCTCCAAACTCGACTGCAGAAAATACGACTTCAGCAACAGAGTGATCAATGCCTGGAATTCACTACCTGACTCTGTGGTTTCTTCCCCAAACCCCAAACACTTTAACCTTAGACTGTCTACTGTAGACCTCACCAAGAGGTCTGTAAGGGGCATACATAAGCGCACCAGCGTGCCTACCGTCCCTGTCCTACTGTCCTATTGTCCTCATCTATCTGTATTCACTTTGATTATGTTTATGTTTATACCTATACCTGCTATCTTGTACATGTTTGACAAACAAAATAAAATAATAAATAATAAAAATAAATAATAAATAAATGCTTTTTTCATTAACAGAGGAAAAAAAGCAGATGAAAAGAGAGAAAGAGAGGGGGAGGGAGGGAGGGCGAGATATTAAGACAGAAAGGAGAACAGGATTTAGAAGAAGAAAATATTGTACTACAGGTAGTCCTCGACTTTCAACCATAATGGAGCCCAAAATTTATGTTGCTAAGTGAGTTTTGCCCCATTTTACGACTTTTCTTGCCACAGTTATTAAATGAGTCATTGCATTTATTAAGTTAGTAATGTGGTTGGTGAGTGAATCTGGATTCCTCATTGACTTTGCTTGTTAGAAGTCCACAAAAGGTGATCACATGACCCCAGAACGCTGCAACCATCATAAATATGAGTCAGTTGCCAAGCTTCTCAATTTTAAACATGTCACCATGGGATGCAGCAATGGTCGTGTGAAAAACAGTCACAAGTCACTTTTTTTCAATGCTGTTGTAACTTTGTCACTAAATGAGCTGTTGTAAGTCGACGACCTGCTGTAATACCATATAAAGTGTAGTACAGATAGTGCTTGACTTACAACATTTCATTTAATGACTGTTCAAAGTTACAACGGCACTAAAAAAAGCGACTTATGACCATTTTTCACAGTTGCAACCTTTGTAGCATCTCCATCATCATGTGATCAAAATTCAGAAATCTTGGCAACTGGTTTATACTTATGACCACTGCTGTGTCCCAAGGTCATGTGATCCCCTTTTAAGACCTTCTGACAAGGAAAGTCAGTGGGGAAGCCTGATTTACTTAACAACCGTGTTACTAACTTATCAACTGCAGTGATTCACTTAACAACTGTGGCAAGAAAGATCGTAAAATGGGGCAAAACTCACTTAACAAATGTCTCACTTCACAATATAAATTTTGGGCTCAATTGTGGTTGTACATTGAGGACTACCTATATAGCATAGAAATATAGAAATAACATGGGGGAAAGCACTCACATATAGATTTTTCATTTCATTGTTATAACTTTTTATGTATTTATTTTAAAAAAATATCTCCCCACCCTTTATAGGGAGATATAAAAAAAGTACCTGTCTAGGGTCCAGTGTTTTCTGGCTGTTTTGAGTCAGTCTAACTGTTTTAAAAAAAGAACCTCTGACATGAACACCAAGAATTTATCCTTCAGAGTCCTAAAGATATTTCTAGCCTTTTATACTCATCTTCACATTCAGGGAAGGGACAGGATAGGAGACTTATGCCTAATGTTTTGAACCCCTGTTTCTCAAAGTCTACACGATCACTTTCTGTAAAGAGATTCTATGAGACTAATTCATAGGATTAGGATCTTGCATGACATGATTATCAAGGGTTTTTTGTGGAACTAGGATTCTCAATTATATGAAAACCATACATGTTACAGGCACACAATCTTTTGCGGGTCAAGAGCCCCATATGAATGTTGCCAGAGGTGGGTTCGTCCTGGTTCAGACCAGTTTGCCCGAACTGGTAGCGATCCACTGGTGATGTCATGATGACGTTACAGATCCGGTTCGGTCGGATTTTTTTTTTAATTTTTTTTTTTTAAAAATTCTTCTGCGCATGCGCAGAAGCCGAGTTTCTGGCACTGCGCATGCGTCGCCATCTTGTTTTTGGCTTTTTTAATTTTTAATTTAATTTTTTTGCACTGCGCATGTGCGCGTGCGCAAAGTGCGCGCACGCCCATGAGGCGCGGCCACGCAGCGCGGGAGGAAGCGAACCAGCAGCGAGGTAAGTTAGAACCCACCCCTGAATGTTGCCAATGATTTAGTGGTCAAATAGAGATAGGATAAGAGGAAAAAGTGTCAAAGGGGCACCCTATATTCACATGTGGACCTCTGTCTTTTTTCTTTGCTGATCCAATCTTGATCTTAACTGTAACTTACTAATGAAAATTGCGGCACCTATTTTCTTCTATATGATTTATTTTTTAAACTCTGCTGTATTTGTTGGTGCTTACCTACTATTAATTTCATATATTCATAGAATGAGGAGAGAAATATAACTATGGTTACATCCCTTTAGACATCGACTATGTTTTTGGTGTAGTTATTGTTTGCAATTTCTTATAATCAAAATGCAAGAAAAAAAGAAAGAAAGAAAGAAAAGGAGCTTAAGATTTTACTGAAATCAATATGAATGAATGAATGCCACTTCAGCGCGAGATGAATAAACCGGATCTGAAGTACCTCCGGCTGCAATGGGGCTTAGCTATTTTGTATCGACATGTTTTCCTATTTTTATTTTACTCATCCTCCCAAGCCAGTCTGTGAACCAAGTTATTAGTATTCCTGTCATGCAGACTTAGGAATTTAAGCTAAGGCAGTGATTTAAAGAAGGCCACCCAGCCAGTCCACAAGGAACTGGTATTTGAGCCCATCGTCTCTGAGGTCTACACTAGATGCTTTCATCCATTAATTTCATTCTAATGACTTTCAGATTGTTGATTTTCAGAGAGAAGTGATGCTAATAAAGGGGCAGCTCTTTTTCTAGTTTTGCAGGAAGCACAGTCCAACAAACAATATCAGCGAGCCTTTTTATATAATTAAGTGAGCTTTAGACAGTTTAAGGTTTATCTTGCGCATGGTTTTGCATTTTCTTCTTCATATTTTTTCTCAGCCTTATTTTGCAGATTTGATTCTGACACCACTAAAACTCTTCTTTATAAATTTATTTGTGTGTGTGTGTGTGTGTGTGTGAGTGTGTGTGTTTGCCTTCTGATGCAAAAGGCAAATACAATGAAGAATATTATTTTGAAGGCAGCTCTGTGAGACATCCTTACCATTTTCTTGCATTGACCTAAACTGGCAGGACATGAGTGAAATAATGTTTTCTGGCTGACAGAGAATTTTGGAAGTTTTGTGATATTGCTAAACAAACCCAGCTACATATAGTACATAAACATCAACCAAAAAACAAGCCATCCCCAAACAAACTCACTCTTTAATTTTCTTTAACAAGCTGCCTGGAAAAGGAGAAATCTGTTTTCTTTTTTTAAAAAAAGTAATCACCTAATTATTTATTTTCAGACAAGGGAAAACAATTTGTAAGTCACATGTTCCACCCTCATTCCAAGACCGTCTATAAATCCAGAGCTAACTTCTTATTTGCCATAAGAATGACCTCAAGCAATAGAGCTTGAAGGACAGAAGATTCTTCTGGCTGGTCTACAAAATATTCACTGACTAACTATGTCATCATTTGAGATTCACACAAAATTTGAGTATGTTCCTGGAGACCAGGATGTTAACTTGAGAAAGCTCTAGTGAAGCAGCTATTTGAACTCTTAACAGAAGGTTGTTATAGGAAATGGAGGGGAGGGGGAAGAGTCTACATCACAACATCCACTTTTCCTTTGCCACCTGTTATTAGGAAGACTTCCCAATAAAGTTTGCAAACTTCTCTATGTGTTTGTGAGTGGTGGCTTGAGGCAGACACAACTCAGTGTGGCCTTTCTTGAATCTTTTTCACACCTACCAAACTTCTCACTCTCTCTAACACCCCCCTGCTTTCACCTACTACAACCAAGCCACTATCTCCAAAATAAAATCCTGCAACAGCATATCTAAAACTACCTAATCACATATTACTACAAAACTATGGGCCAATTCATGTGTTTGCAATGTAGAATTCTGAACACAGACTTCCACCAAGCTTAGAACATAGTGTGGGAAGAAATATCCATCTGGTTCAGTTCCAAGCCGGAAGAAAGGCACTGGAGACAAAATGGAGGCTGGAGCAGGGGTGGGCTTCAAAATTTTTAGCAAGGGGTCCTCTGCCCGGTTGCTGGGTGGGCGTGGCCTAGTCGGCCTCCTGCACCACAGCAGGGGGGGACGTTTTTGCCCTCCCCGGGCTCCGGAGGTTTTCCTCGAGCCTCCAGGAGGGCAAAAACGGCCTCCCCAGGCTACGGACGCCTTCTGGAGGCCTTCCTGAACTTCCGATAGGCCCGTTTGTCACCCTCCCCGAGCCTCTGAGCATGCCTTGCACTTACCTGCATCCAAAATGGGCCGCGTGTGGACTCCTGGGGGGGCGGGGCCAGCCAGGAGTGGGATTTGGGGGTTCTCTGAACTGCACAGAATCTTAGCTAGAGGTTCTCCCGAACCCCTGCGAACCCCCAGCAGCCCACCCCTGGGCTGGAGGCTGATTGGAAAGAAGGTCCATTTATTGATGAACAGAACCACCAGAGTTTGTGGGTCTGGTGCAGCTGCCCACATGAAGTTGAGAGTGGGGGAGTTTTATACCTTCTCTTGGGCTTTGCACTTGAGCTTCCTGTTCCTGTGCAAGAACAGGAATTCTATTGGCTGTTGTCAGACTCCCATGGGGCCATGTAGGCTTATGTAGGGGTCATAGCTGGCTCTATAGGCAAAATACAAATCCTAGGACAGTGATGACGAACCTTTTTTTGCTCGGATGCCAAAAGGGCGCCCGTGCCCACACCCATAATGCAATGCCCTCCCCCCCATGCATGCGCGCACCCCGTTGCCCCCGCGCATGCGCACAGGCCTCACTGAAGCCTCCGGCTTTCCGGTAGGCCCGTTGGGCTGTTTTTCGCTCTCCCCAGGGTTCAGGAGGCTTTCCTGAAGCCTGGGGAGAGTGAAAATGGCCAAAAAGAAGGCCGAAAATCAGCTGGCCAGCACGTG
>QLTV01000217.1:342496-367095 GCA_003457575.1 Thermophis baileyi
ATTCTGGGGAATGTAGTCCATGCCATGTAGTCCATGGCATGTGATCATAACTGTGTACTCTTATTGGTCATTGAAGTATGCCTGGGGGGGCGGGAGTAAAGGAAGTCACGTTCAAGCTAGCTACCGAGAAAGCATGCCTGAAGGAGATGGGAGCGTTAATCCTTTTTTACAATATTCGTGATGGTTCCAGATTATGACTGTAGATTCAGAAGAACTTCTACATAACCGTGAGTGTTGTCAGAGGATGCCTGAAGAATAAAATATAATCTGATTGAATGTACCATTGCGTTTTGTTAAGCTGCCTGATGATAGCACAACCAATCCACGCTTGATTCAGAACATGGATGAATAGATGGAGAGATGCTGATCAGATTTGCAGATGACCCAAAACTGGGGCAGATCACTTATACTCCAAAAGATAGAAAGAAAATTTAAGATGCTCTTGGTAGTTTAAAAAAGTGAGCTGAATGTAACAATTAAATTTAAGAGACAAATTCAAGATTTTTCACTGAGAAAGCAAGCCTCAGATATACAAGAAATACAGGTAGACAATGATACATGTGAGAAAGATCTTGCAAAAGTAAATTGCAAACTGAATGTCAGCTACTAGTATGATGTGTCTACAAAACAGCAAATGCAATTTTATATACATGAGCAGAATATTATAATTGCCAACTCAGGGGAAGTAATTGTTCCCTTTTTTTCTTTGCTTTGATCAGATTTCACCATCAGCACTGCATGTAGGAGTCTGGATGCCACACTTTAAGAAATGTGTTCAGAAAAGTACAGGAAGTATAATCAAGGAACTAAAAATTAGGTGCCATGAAAGGAAATGGAAGGAGGTGGCTATGTTTTGTCTTGAGAAAAAAAAATAACTGAGGAGAGTTATAGTAACCTAAAAAGGATGTCTTATAGAAGACTGTTCTCTCTTGTCCCAGAGTGCAAATGTAGAATAGATTTAAGATACAGGAAGATAGATTCTTAGTGAATGTTACAAAAAACAACAACAACCCTTTGCAGTAGAGTAATTTGAGAACAGAACCAGTTCCTCTGATAAAGTGGTCTCTCCTTCACTGGGCATGTTCAAATGAAAGCTGGACAGCCATCTGTCTGGATACTCTAATTTGAACTTCTTCACTGAATAATGACAACCTTCATGGCCTAAATGGCCTCTTCCAACTCTGTGATTCTATTATTGCTTGATGTCCTCCAGATAAGAGGGAAACTAAGCTTTTTTATCAACACAGTTGGTCTGTACATTTCCCCTTGCTTAATTCTGTTATCTTAGCAGCCAAACACAGCTTTGTGAGAAGGTCCTGAAGGAACGATAATCCTATAAGCCTGTGGTAGTAACACACTGATTTCCATATCAGAGCCCTGGCATCCTTTTCCTGGCAAAGCACCACTCCTACCACCATCCCCAGAGGAATACAGTATCTCTGCATAAACTTCAGAACCGATATTCTGTGCTGTTGCAGAGGAGGTAGCCATAATAAATGGCGGAAGACTTTGAGGAATAAATGCGTAAAATAGCAAAGCACGTGCACCTGGGCTTCACTTCCCTAGAAAACAATCCTCAGACACCAGCCAGATATGTATCTGATTGATGCAGCATCCTACTTCCTTTCTGCCTTGAAGAAGTTAAACTTTTATCAGAGACATCAAGACTAATCTGTGTAGATTGCATCATTCGTAAGTAAGTAAGTAAGTAAGTAAGTAAGTAAGTAAGTAAGTAAGTAAGTAAGTAAGGAAGGAAGGAAGGAAGGAAGGAAGGAAGGAAGGAAGGAACTTAAATAAAATAATGTTTATTTTTTAACTGGGAAACTGCCGATGGGTGTCCAAAACTTTTTTTTAAATTCCCAAACTTGTTCTTATAGAATGCAAAGAAAGGGCAGGAAAGAAAGAAAGAAAAGAAAAGAAAGAAATCTTTGAACATATCGAGTGTGCTATAAACTGTAGGAGGAGGAATCCCTCCTCTCTCTCTCTCTCTCTCTCTCTCTTTCACAGTCACACAAAAATACAGTAATCACCCCATCAAATACATTAAAAAAAGATAATGATGTAAGAACCCTAAGCGTTCTGCGCATGCGCAGAGGGTAAAAGAACCCAAATGGCAGCGTCCGGGCGGGTGGGCGAAGTCTCCTGCTTCCGTCGCTACCGGCTGTCCGGCGACCCGCAGGCACGGCCGAACCGGGAGCATTTCACCCCTGCTGATGGTGGCACCAAGATGGCAGGCTAGCGCGCGTGGCGACCCCTGTGAAAAGGTCATTCGACCCCCAAAGGGGTCGCGACCCATAGGTTGAGAACCGCTGCCCTATACCATTTCAGACAATTGGCTGTCCAGTCTCTTCTTAAATGCTTCCAGTGATGAAGCACCCACAACTTCTGAAGGCAAGCCATTTCACTGGTTAATTGTCTTCACCACGGGTGTCAAACTCAAGGCCCACAGGCTGGATCTGGCCCATGGGGTGCTTAAATCTGGCCTGGAAATATGAACTGGCCCGTGGTGCCTCTGGAGGCTACAACAGGCCATGTGCACCCCCCCACGCCTTGTTTTCACCCTCCATGGCCTCCTGCAGCACTCTGCCGGCTGAAACTGGGCCAAAAAACGGGCTGAAAACAGCCGAAAAACAGCCGAAAAACGGGCCACGTGGCCCATTTTTGGCCGGCAGAGTGCTGCAGGAGGCACCTGTTCCTCCTCCCCTCCCTGGCCGCCGGCCCGCAGAGAAGTACTACAATGCTGATCCGGCCCTCGAAGAAATCCACTTTGACACCCCTGGTCTTCACTGTTAGGAAGTTTCTCCTTAGCTCTAGGTTGCTTCCCTCCTTGAGTAGTTTCCATCCATTGTTTCTTTTGGTGCTTTGGAAAACAGGTCCGCCCTCTCTTCTTTGTGGCAGCTCCTCAAATATTGGAACACTGCTATCATGGCTTCCTAGTCCTTCTTTTCACTAGACTAGACATACCCAATTCCTCCAACCGTTCTTCATATGTTGTCATCTACAGGCCTTTAATCATCTTAGTTGCTCTTCTCTGCACTCTTTCCAAAGTCTCAACATCTTTTTTATAACGTGGTGACCAAAACTGGATGCAGTGTGGTCTCACTAAGGTTTTATCAAGCGGTACTAATACTTCACATGATCTTGACTCTATCCCTCTGTTTATGCAACCAAGGATTGCATTAGGGATTTTTGGCTGCTGCCACACACTGCTGGCTCATATTTAAGCGATTGTCCACTAGGATTCCAAGATCCGTCTCACAGTTCCCACTTTTGAGTCAGGTTTCACCTAATTTGTACTTGTACATTTGGTTCTTCCTGCCTAAGTACGAAACCTTATTTTTCTCTACATTAAATGTCATTTTGTTGGATAGAGCCAGGGGTGAAATTCACTTACCTTTCCTACCGGTTCGCAAATGTGTGTGCACCACATATGCATCGTCTGCGCATGCACAAAGCCTTCCGTGCATGCACAGAGCCTGAAAATCATCGCAAAAAAGAGATGTCATGATGTCCGCGCGGGTGGGCGGGGCTTCGCGCAGTCAGATAGAAGCGGCTGAATTTCACCCCTGGATAGAGCCCAGTATTCAAGTCTGTCAAGATCCATTTGGATCCAGAGCCTATCATCTGGGGTGTTGCCAATAAACTGCTGCCAGTTTATTGGCACCTGCAGATTTGATGTGTTCCCTTTCTATTTCCTTATTTCTAAGCATGAATAAAACCATGTTGTATACTTTGTAGGATGTTGTTTTTTAAATATGGATTAACTTCCCTTAGGCCATATGAGCTTGACAGAGGAAGTTGCCTTGTCGGCAGGCTCTTCATTCATCTAATCCAGTATTATCAATATAGCCTGGCAGTGGCTCTCAGAATTTTTGGCCGGAATTTTCTAGCTGTATCCAGAGTTATGCATGCAAAACACACATATCTACTTCAAGCAAGCTTTATGCTTTATCACTGGATTATATCCTCTCCTATAAAGACCCTTTCTACCTGTCCACTTTATGCTAGAGGTACTCGCAATAATAACGTTGGAGATTTGGATTCAGCAGAAAGCCTTGTAGAAAACTCTGAATATAAGCTGAGTTTGGAAAGAAGGCAGAGTAATTAAGTTGCAGAATGTCCCATTAAAAAGAATAAAACGATCCTAATACAGTTGTCTTGCAGAGTTCTGTATATGCAGAGTATAGCCTGAAGCAGCTATCAATGAATACCAACAGCCATTTGTACTATTTGAAGGAAAAAGAGGATTGATAAACAATACACAAAGAGAAAAAAATGCTATTTCTGTACATCTTAGAGAGAGAAAAGCATAAAAGAAGTGAGAAATAGAAAATTCCTTTTGTCTCTTAACACAAGAGTTTTATTTTATGAACAACAAGCCAGGTGAGAAACAGATGCAGGAACAGTGGGTGGAGATCCTTCCCCTCATCTATCCCCATTTGCTCATAGGTGGAAATAGATGATGCAATCTCCAAAACACAATTTTCTCCTGGTACAGTAACTTTGCTTCTTTGTTTGAATTCCTGGCTTGGAGAGTTCCTTTATAACAGTGATGGCAAACCTTTTTGGTACCGAGTGCCCAAAGTGCGTGCGTGCGTGAATGCGTGTGCGTGCGCACGCACCCCCAAAATGCAATGTGAGCATCCCCAGCGCATGCACCCCACCCCCACGCATGAGGCGCATCCCCCACGCATGCGCCTTGCCCCCCTTGTCCATTTTTGGCTTCCAGGTTGGTGCAGGAGGCTTCCAGGCCCAAAATGGGGTGCGGGGAGGGGGCGCACGTGCGCGAATCCCCAAAATGCAATGCGAGTGCCCCCGTGCGTGTGCACATGCATCCCTCGCATGTGCACGCACATCCCCCACATGCGCGCCACCCCCTGCGCATGTGCTGCAGAGACCTGAAGACCAGCTGGCTGGCAGGAGGCGCACGCGCATGCGCGGTGGAGCTGGGCTGGGGCGACGGCTTGCAGGCCTGCAGAGAAGGCTCTGCATGCCACCTGTGGCACGTGTGCCATAGGTTCGCCATCACGGCTTTATAAATTAAGCCACGATGTTGGATTATATCAGAGATTTCAAACACGCCGCAGCCTGAATTCTTCTGGGCAGCCTACAATGGCTTAATAATTTAAGTTGCTGCTACAGCCCATCTTGCCTTGCTGACTTGTCTCGTGTGCAGGCACTGTGCCAGTGTTGGTCATGCAGGCATTCAGAGGGAACATTGCCAGTGACACCGCTATTTGTTTGTACTAGTTGCTGCCAGAACAAATCAGAGGTGAGGATAGCAGACAGGTAGAGTCTGCAGCTGTGTTGTTACAGTATTTTCTCATTTTACTGCAGGCAACATATTTCTGTTTCTATTAACCATCAGTGGTGTAATTTAATGTTTGTTACTAATTATAAATAGTAAATTTTTTTTATCTAAGTCTTTTATTAAGTGTATTAACTGACAATAAATGTTTAGTTTATGTTGCATTTTTGCAATGTAGCTACTGATCAACACGTTTTAGGTACTCTGGTCCCCCATATACATTTGAATTAGAAACTTCTGCTTTATATAGACCTACTATGCCTTATACAGCAAAGAGGCAATCCAGCATTAAGGCTTGCAAACTATTGCCATGGATGGATGGATGGATGGATGGATGGATGGATGGATGGATGGATGGATGGATGGAGTGAAGTAGGCTGCATTGGAATGTCCTAATTCAGTTCATACTATGGAAGAAAGTACTAGACAATCTAAGAAGCAAAATAAGAGAGCAAGGTTCTTGTTCCCTTGATTAGTAGAACGTAAGGATCTGCATGGTCTCTTACTGTAACTGAGAATCTGCAGGTTCACAGAAGCAAATTATATGAACTTAATATTGTAACCAAACTGTGAAGAAACAGAAAACTGATGATAGCATGTAAAAGAAGTTTCATATTTGGTCATAGGCAAAGACAGGTAAAGAAGCACACCCCAGCCAATTTCCATTCCTAGTTGGCTTTTCTAGTGGGGAATCTGAAGAAGTGAATAGGAAAAAATAAAATAAAAAATCTTCATGATTTTATTTATTCATTTATTATTTTTACAAATAACTCAAGGGAGCAAAGATTATCCAACATACCACCCTCCTTCTATTTTCCCAACAACAACCTTGTGAGGTGAGTTGGGATGAGAGAGAGTGATTGGTCCAAAGTGACCCAATTCCCTTTTGTGATGCTCAATTGCTTCTGGACAATTTTTTTTATTGTGCCACCACTTTGCCTTATTTATAGACTTTTATTGAAGATCAAGGTAACATCATGATTTATTTCCAATTGAGCTGCATTCATCACTTCCAAATCTTTTTTTTTCTCGTAACAAAAAAAAAAAAATGAATAAAGAGGAATGGTATGAAATATCTACAATTTGGGGAGAGGCACATAAACAGAAAATATGTGCAACTAAAATAGCCTTGGGGATAGAAAAGATATACATCTTCTCACTACTGCCTGTCCTACTTCTTCTCTTTAAAGAAGCAGAATATGAAAAAAATGAATCAAAGCAAAGCAAATTTCTGCAGTTTTCTTGCTTGGTTTGTGAAATAGAACTAGAAAAAGAAGTGTGAAATTGACAAGGAGGAGCAAAGACCAGCTAACCTAGTTTGATGGACAAACTGACCAGAAAATGTCCCATATTGGCAACGTCTGCCCAGTTAAATGGCTAAACCAAGTAAACTCTGGTTTAGTTTTTGAATGTGGACCTTTAGAAAGTCCAAAGTTACTTATTACTGTAGAAAAAGGCAATGGCAAACCATTTTTGTCTTATGCAAAGTATGCCTCTGTAAAGCAGCATGAGTCAACCTTGCTCAAAGACAACTTAATTTATTTTTTCTTTTCAATAACCATGTATAGCCAGACAGAAGGCTATAATCCTATTTCCTTTTATAGTAAGTACATTTCCCACATAAAACCCAGATCAGAGGTGGGTTCCTCCCGGTTCGGACCGGTTCGCCCGAACCAGTAGCGCCCCGCTGGTGATGTCACGATGATGTCACGGATCCAGTTCGGTGGGTGCCAGTCTGTGGGCGCCGCCATCTTATTTTTGAAATTTGTTTTGAATTTTTTTAAATTTTTTTCTTCTTCTGCACATGCACAGAAGCCGAGTTTCCGGCACTGCGCATGCATCACCATCTTGTTTTTGGCTTTTTAATTTTTATTTTATTTTTTTGCACTGCGCCCACGCGGCGCGGGAGGAAGCGAACCGGCAGCGAGGTAAGTTAGAACCCACCCCTGACCCAGATGCATGGATACTAAAATGATGCTAAGAAACAGCAAGTTCAAATTATCAAGAGAAAATATATATGCTGATTTAAAAGTGGGTCAGTTTAAACTTTTAACTACTGAATGCAACATCTACTGTGGAATGTAGACAGTGAATAGAACTTCTGCTTTTAGCGGACAGTAGAACAGCCTCAATAACACCTGCATAGGATTTGCTTATGAGTTATTCATATTAGAACTGAATACATTAAATAAGTATTGAGGCCTTGGGAAATGGGAGACACAACCCACACTTCATTTTAAAAGTTTTGAGTGGTTTCTATTCAATTCTGAAAGCAATGCTTTATGCTTGGAGTGATGGGTAACCTTGATTGATTGCTCTTAATATTTCACAACTGGCAAGGGCCACAGTTGAAGGGATAAGTGATACAAAGTTGCTGTGTCATGACAAGATTTTCCACAATTTCCCCCCCTTTTTAAATAATAGTCTGTTCATCAGGAATTAGAAGGGGTTCTTGGGCCCCAATAAGAGTTTCAGAAGAATGCCGTCCATATATTATGTGAACTAGACATGATGACACATTTAGGAGAATCAAATAATCCACAGTTCAAATGATTGATGTACATACTTATCAACTAAAGTAGTTCATAAACGGAACTTAAAGTGTTACAGAGATAAAGTAATGGCTCATAAGTCATAACCCTTCTTCCTATTTCTCAGTAGGCCTGAAACTGAAACCCTGTCTATATTTTCTGATGTCGTATAATTATCATACCAGATGAAGCAAAATATCTAAAGAGTTGCAATCAACTTTTGAAAAGAGATGATTAAAATGACAGTGGAAGCTAAATGCTTGTGAGATCAGGATTCTTCAGAAAGCCAAACAATAAAATAAAATTTCCTTAAACATAAGTGACATAATTAGTCAGCAATCACTATGTTTGTTTTACGTTCTCTGGATAATCTTCTCTGGGTAAATTCATTCCAGCTTAAATATTTTAGAGACTAGATTCTTGTTTTCTGAGGTATTTTTTAATCACATTGTTTGGAAGGTTTTTGCCTCTTTCACTGATATTTGCATAGTTGTACAAACAAAAGTTGCCACTATAACTTAATTTTATTTTTCAGCATATTCCTTTGTGCTTTGTTTACAGAAAAGGAAGGCACTTGTTCCTTCAAGACAACTTAAGACATTGAGAAGTAAAGTATGCAGAATTAACAATATGTAGAAAGGAAGTCTAGGTGGCAAAGAACTTAAGGTTCCTCTTTCTGAAAGAGGCTGAGCAACTGATTTTAGAATATTTAGAATATTACTATATTCATAACTGGGGAAAATGCAAAGTGGTGGTTCTTATGGATTTTGCTTTATTATATGAGTGGTTGTTCTAAAGTGGCATGTTCTAGGCAAAGATTTTTTTCCAGATATGAGACTATAATAAGAAAGACCTTTCCATTTTTATATTTGTTCATATATTGTTCATATATTTCTGTTAATAAATATTCAAAAGTGATATTGTTCACCCTGTATAACCTTACCAAGGGAGGGAACAAGCTGCCTTATACCAGCTGGCAGGATATTTCCCGGTTGTCAAATAGACTCAAATCTTTGCTATTAGTTGATATCCTTTTAAATGAACATAGAATTGAATAAGGGACTTCTACATTAAAATATATATCTTCTCTTACAATGCTCTAGTCAATTGCAGTGGAGGTGCTGGTATCAGGGAACATAATCTCACTTCTACAAATCGTTCTCTGACGCTCAGCTGAAGAAAGCCAATATTTATATAGTAAGTGCTTAAATCCTCAGTTCCATTTAATTGTTTATAGAAATAAAGGAAAATTTCTAACATGTATTGGAAGTTTTGCAGACTTTGTGGAGTGGGACGTGGGTAAGAGAGAACAATTGATGCATTAGACTCCATTCCTCACTATAATCTGTGCCACAATAGAGTCTATTTTGGAAGATTATTACTATACTTTGAGATAATAGAATTCTTCTGATAGAATCCTTTCTAGAATTTGATAGACTATGTAGCCCCAGCATATCATATGCTAAAGAGACTTGCTGTAGCACTGCCTGATCTTCAGATAATAGCATCAGAAAATGCATGTCTTGGGACTTACGGTTGATGTCGCATCGAGAACGGCTTGGAAAATAGCGGGCTCCGCTGAGACCTGCGAAATCCAGCCGGTAACTGCTGTCGGGAGACCCTACAGGGTCAAACCGCCTTGTAGGGGTGGCGAAGAAAGGAGAGGCACTTCATGGACCATGAGGAACTCGCAATTTCCTTGTTAGGTCCGAAGCAAGCTCTCCCGAATGGCAGCAGGGATGATGGCCATTTTTGGCAGTCACAAGCTGGGACAACCGGCACCATAAGATTTGTGCTGGAGCAGTCCATGGACAGAGCATTGAAACTGGGTGAGATAACTTCCAACTCTTACTCTAAAGATTTAATTTAAGTACAAGAATTTTAAAAGATAATCTCCAAGCATTAAGGAAGCAGCGATTAGATACAAGGAGAAGATTAAAGACTGAAAATTAAGAGGTGAAAGAAATGCACAAGGGAAGCCTTAAAATACAGAAAGCCTGGAAAAAAGCTTAAACAATTTGAAAGGTGATTTTTGGGAGAAACTGTCTTGCTTATTTGTATTTCTAAACCCCCTGGACTTATCGGATAATCAGCTGTTTTTGACATACTGTTTAATGTTGGACTTGGGAGCAGGAAAGCCATCTACCAGAAGAAGAGGAACACTACAGCACTACAGCATCAGTACTCTTAGTGAAAGTGAGGTCCAATACACCTAAAGTCTAATACACAGAATAGAAGAAAGTAAATAACACCTGGAAAGCGGCCCTGACCTTGACTCTATTCTAGAAGACGATTTGGATATTTTGAAAATACCTAATGAGTTTCTTTTTCCTCTTGAAGATTTCTAAGATGAACTAAATTGCAAATAACTAAACTTTATTGAAACTGGCTATTGGATTATGGATTTGAAAGATTGGAGGAACCTAGTGGATTAATTTGGATTTGGATTATTAATGCTATTTGACAGAACATTCTACGAGGCAAAAGAAGAAAGGTGATAGAAGAAAAGAGAAAAGAAGAAAAGTTAAATAAGACTTTAAAATTTGGACAATTGGGAAGATATGTAATTGGAAAATGTTATACTTTACCTGTAATCATATACATGCTTGACAAAATAAATAAATAAATATAACTATGGGATTGATTGAATTCTATTAAGCAGGAGTTTTTTCTTAATGTTGAGACGTTGGAATCATAGAGGTATACTGAGTAATTTTTATTAAACTGTTACAAAACGGATCTACAGGGGATAATAGAGGTAAATGAAGAAATAATTTTGCTGCTGAAAAGCATCATGCATGAAACTATAAAGAACAATAAGGAGACAGGGGGATTGTTTAAAGATAAAGAAATGAGTGTAGAAGTCACTCAACAATTGGGGGAAAAAGATGAACATGATATTCAGGAAATAGATGAGAAATTAGAAGAAGCAGTGGAAGGAAAAAATCAAAACGAGATGCAAGAAGATAAAGATAATGAAGAGAAAGGATTAATAAGTAGGAATCAATTAGATACCGGTAATTCCTTAAAAGCTTATAATAGAATAGAGGGGAAAAAAAAAGAAAAATCTCTTCAAAAAAAGAGAAAGGTTTAGAGAAAAAAAAAGAAAAATCACTTTAAAAAAAAGAAAGTCTTATTGATGGGCGTTCAAATAATACAGCAGAAAGAGATAAAGGGCAACCCGAAGGGAATGTTCAGTAGGTATAAAAATATCAAAAAGAGTTATAAGACTTCAAGAGAAATAAATAAAAGGGTGATTAAAAAGTAATAAATGATGGAACTCCAAAAAGGCTAAGAGACAATGATAAAATATATTAATAAAATGAAAAAGTAGAAAAGACAAATAGGGAAAATAGTAGAATATATATTAACAGATAATAGAATCTATTATAATTAAAAATAAGCTAAGCTTAGTAGGTGGAAATTTAGGATTAGGTAATCTAATTGTATTATTAATATTGATAGTGTGTTAAAGTATATTGTGAATTTAAACTTTTAAGGATTAGAAATTGTGGGGATTTTGAGATATATTCCCCAAAATTTTGTTAATATTTGGCCTTATTAGTAGTCCTAGACATTTGGGATATTGAAATTATGGTGGAATAATGAGTAATTCTCAAAATATTAAATATTAGTAACTTAGTAGGGGATAACAAATACATGGCGCAAAGAAATGTTATTTATGTTTAAATGAATTAATGGAAAAAATGATAAAGAATTATAGAGAGAGAATGGTACTGTTGAAGTTGGAAGATCAGGATTATGCATACTTATTTGTATTATTACTGTTAGCATTGTTTAAAAAAGATTTGACCCAGTCAATACACTGCCCACAAAATATGTATGGTGTGTATTATATTAAAAAAGAAAAAAATATATTAAAAAAAAGAAAAAGAAAAAAAGAAAATGCATATCTTATTGTACAGTATGCATTTTAAGGCTACAATTAATATAAGATAACAGCAGTTTGCAAAAACTAATTCAAGAATAAGGTGATTAAAATCCATTTTTCCCTTATCCTTAGGTCACCAACATTCAATTTCATTTTATTCAAAGATATAAAAGCTAGTTAGCTATTTTCCTCACCTTTGCCCCATAATATTAGTGGAGAGAGAGGGTGCGGGGAAGGGAGGGAGAGAGAGAGAGAGTCAGTCAGTCAGTCAGTCAATGGTAGCATGTCTTTGCTGAAGGCAATTTAAAACCTCTTCAATGACCTGATCATGTTAAATAAAGCTTATGTGCTCTCAAGGTTCAGATCTGCTGATGTGCTAACATTTCTTCCACAGCTCTGTATTTAAGGCAGGGAAGGCCAGCTTGGTCTCATTGATCCAGTATCTATCTGTGAAGAAGACAAACCGGCTTTTCTTAAAGAAAAGGAAATAAAGAAAAGGGTGCTTCGATTCCATCCTCCCCAACCATCTGTTCCAAACAGCTGGTATAGCATGAGTCCAGCAGATGGCATTCTTTCTCTAGTGAAAAGCAAAAGCAAAAATTTCCCCCTACATTCTTTAGTCACCTTAGGGGCTCTGGGTTTAGGTTAGTTTTTCTGTTATTTAAAAAAAAAAAAAAAAAGATGGCAGAGCTTCAGGCTACAGCGAGCCTGCCTATGTCTTATTTGGCAGATAAAGCTGAGGTAAAATAAATATATAAATTGGGCTGCTCCTGTCAAGCATTTTGATAGGTGTCACTTTATAAACTCAGAAAGCTCACATGAAAAAAATCCCCGAGTGCAGCCAGATGGAGATTGAAATCTGTATCTGCATCCAGATATCTATTCGATAAGGAAGAAGCTTACAGAAACCATTCCCCCTGTATTTCTGACTCAATTGGCCCACTTGAAACTTTACAGTGAAGGGTCGAGTGCTTCTTTAGAATTACAGTTTGAATGAATTGTTTACAAGGGTGTTGAATTTTACTAACGCTTCTGTTGCAGGATAAGCAATGGAAACCATGTAAAGAGGAAAATCTCAAAAGTTGTTTCTTGGGTAGATCCCCGGCTGGGTGAGATTACGGGCAAACAAATGTGTGTGGTAAGGAAGTCATTCTCCTTGCCTGGCACTGAGTTCTCTCTTTCTGCACACCAGTCTCTCTTGACACAAGGACAAGAAGAGAAAATTACCCTTGAAAATAAAAGAGAAGGTTTGGCCTAATCCAAAATACAAGCAAACATAAACGGCCAACTTCTCTTCCCCCCCCCCAAAAAAACCCCACACCCTAAAATAATAGCCATACTTCTTTTAAAGAGGACTCTGGCCCATTTTCTGAGTTTGAAAATATGATGCAAATAATTACTGACAATTACAGAGAGTTTGAAGAGACAAAGTGCCTCAGAGAAAAGTGAATTCTGCATTCAGCGAGAGTCATCGTTATAAGCACATTGTCTATATGGGCTAGAAAAGTCAATCAGAGAAAGAATTCCACTTGATCCTGTGGTAGATGAAAGGGATCTTTAATTCTGAGTAGCTTGCTGGTTGACTTGGGAACCTTGATGGGTTGTCAGATCATAGCTACTGTCTTTTTATGATGTAAGCCGCCCAGAGTCCTTCGGGAGTTGGGCGGCATATAAATTTTATAAAATAAATAAATAAATAAATAAATACTCAATGAGAAGAAAGTAAGTGAAATTCAGAGGGAAAGAAATTAGAAATTATTGTTCTTCTCAGTGCATTTTGGCAGGATCTCATCAGGGACTAGAAGAAAAGAGTTTTTTATTATGACTGAACCTGAAGTTTCAGGCCTACACCCTAGAAAATACAGTTAGTCCTTGACTTACGACTACAATTCAGCAAAAAAATTCTGTTGTTAAGTGAGACATTTGTTAAGTGAGTTTTGCCCCATTTTGCGACTTTTTTTGCCTCAGTTGTTAAGTAAATCACTGCAGTTGATAAGTTAGTAAACCAGTTGTTAAGAGAATCTGGCTTCCCCCTTGACTTTGCTTGTCAGAAGTTTGCAAAAGGGGATCACGTGATCCTGGGATACTGCAAATGTCAGAAATATGAATCAGTGGTCCAGCATCTGAATTTTGATCACATGACTCTGGGGATGCTGCAAAGATCATAACTGTGAAAAACGGTCATAAGTCACCATTTTCAATGCTGTTGTAACTTTGAACGGTCACTAAATGAACTGTTTTAAGTCGAGGAACTGAGAAAATGGGAACTAGTAACTTGTTGACTGGTTTAAAATTCCATTCAGTGCTGAACATTAGGTTGTATTTGCTGTCTAACTGCTTTCTCAAGCTGTTTACAGATTACTGAAGGTTGGTTTGGTAATGTAGTTCTTTTTGGCTTCATGGAATGTGGTGCTTTTATTAAAATAAAACTCCTTCATTTCTTGATATTCCAGTGTTGGGTTTGTAATCTGTCCCCACACATTGCAGAACCACTTGAATCGGCCATCTTGGTTAAAAGGGGAAAACTGAGCCAATTTATTTGAAAACTTACTTCTGGGGAACGGAGAATCCTGTTGTGGTGGCAACATAGCTACCAGCTTCTGCCTGGGGAAATAACCACCCCAAAAGTCCAGATAGAGAGAACATGAGTGTGGAAATCTCCGGAAAAGTTATCTGACAGGTTTGTGTGGATGTTGATCATAAAAATTGAATTGCTATATAAACTTACTGAATAAATAAACAAACACCTCCTCCCCTTTGTTATCTAAGGAACTGCATAGCAAACAAGCAGTTAAGACACGTGGCTTTTAAAGGTATTGGGAAAAGAAGTTGTCAGTGTTCATTGGTCTGAAGAAATTTGTAGATCCATTCAGTTCTTGTCACTACCTCAGGCATATACAGCTTTATTAATAAGGCAGATGAACTAAAATATTAATTATCTCTTGCCTCTATCATTTTTTAATGCATCACAGCCCTTCCTTCTCCTAAGATCTTTGATTCTGAACCTGAAGCAGAATATCTCACTAATGTTTTACTCCTCCCTGGCAATAAAATTCATTCTGCAGCTTTTCCATGACACTCAAATCAAATTGCCTTTTTTCTACTTATGATAGCCTCCTGATCTCTTAATTTTATGTAGCAATGTATAATAGATCTTAAAACAAAGAATCAAAGCAAACCCTTTGAGAAGGGGCTTGAAGACTGCCTAGCAGAGTATTATTTATACAATAATTGAAGAAAAAAAAGTCAAGAATTGGTTGTATGCTATGTACATAATGAAATGTGCATTTGATTCCCCAGGCCTGATTAATTCCTTGTATTTTGAAGTAATCTATGTACTGTATTTTCATATTGGTGTCCTCTTTTTCTTCTACCATTTCTTCCATATAGAACTAAATCTCTTTCATCTGGATAGCTTTAAAGCTATGTGAAGAAATAAACCTATCAGTCACAGGTAGTATAGAAAATAGTGAAGGAGGGTTGATGGGAATTGTAGTTCACCAACATCTGTTGATTTCCTCCTTTATCTAAATGGTAGAACATGAGATGTGAAGGTTATTAAGAATGACATAGGGCAGCGGTTCTTAACCTGTGGGTCACGACCCCTTTGGGGGTCGAACGACCATTTCATAGGGGTCGCCGCGTGCGTTAGCCCGCCATCTTGGTGCCACCGTCACTTTCAGGGGTGAAATGCTCCCGGTTCGGCCGTGCCTGCGGGTCGCCAGACAGCGGATAGCGACAGAAGCGGGAGACTTCGCCCACCCGCCCAGATGCCACCATTTGGGTTCTTTTACCCTCTGCGCATGCGCAGAACACTTTGCGCATGCGCAGAGGGTAAAAGAACACAAATGGCGGCGTCTGGGCGAAGTCTCCCGCTTCCGTCGCTATCAGCTGTCCGGCGACCCGCAGGCAAGCCCGAACCGGGAGCATTTCACCCATGGTGCCACGCCCCCTTTGTCACCTCATCCCGCACGGGGAGGGGGCGGGGGTTGCGGTGGTGGTGGGGTCACAGCGGCGGGGTGTGTGTGTCGCGGGGGTGTCGCGGCATTAGAAAGGTTGAGAACCACTGACATAGGGTAAATTGTTTCTCCAGTTCTGTTCTCCATTTCTGTCTCCCTCCCAGGCATCTAATGAAGATTTAAAAGTGTTGACTATATACTCCTTCAGTGGCATGTTCTGCTATAAAAGCTATAAATATCCTTGTGTCCATCTTTGCAAAAGTGCAATCAGCATCTCTGCCCCACCCACAAGAGTGCCAATCTAGGAACCATTTTTGGAATTCTAGTTTCTGCAAGAAGTGAAAACACTATTTTTATTTCATTATTTATATTACTATAAACAAAGGGAAAAAGAAATCTTGATGAGTGCAAAAGATTCTGAGATATAAGATCGTAGCTCAGCTAACAAGAAAGTGAACCTGAAAAGTTTCACTGGTGAGGAAATTGCTGATTGAATGGTTTGGTGAGAATCAAAGCTTGAAGAGCCAGGAAGAAGGGAAGTGACTGGATTTGGTTGTAAGAGATTTAATTCAGGAAGAGATATCAAGCAGACAGGAAGAGACTGAATGAAACTGCTGTGGGAGACTTCTGTGCAGACAGCTGCCATTGATGGTGTTTTAAAAAGAGCTAGGAGAGAGAGCTGTCCTATTGAACTATATACTGTGCTTTTGAAATGTACTACACCTTTAAGGAGACTGCTCAGCCTGAGGGAGAAGGCTCTGAGCAAGATTGCCTAAAAGCCCAAGGAAATTCAATTCAATGAGTTCAGTATCTTGGTGGGGTTGGTGGACACTCTAGATCAGTGGTTCCCAACCTTTATTTGGCCATGCCCCACCTAAGCATCTCTAAAATCCTGATGCCCCCACCTTGTGACATATAATTTTTACTATTCAAAAAGTGAACTCCTACTCAAACGGAGGAAGTCTAAAAGGCCATTGACATCGTTTAAACAAGGTTCCAATTGCCCCCATTAAAAATCAAATTGCCCCCCTGTGGGGTGTGGGCCCCACATTGGGAACCACTGCTCTAGATTCAAAGATTGTCTTTACATCTGTATGGTTGTTTCCCTGCTGCAAGTAGCCAGGTTTTTCTTCTTTGTTCCAAACTAAAACAAACTGAGCATATTATTATTAACTACAGGTTTCTATGCTAAGACAGAAGCCACATTTATTTAACTTCCATCACATATTGCTCTTATTCATTTCCATATTTGCATAAAAGATGCAAGCCTATCATTTGCTTTTTGAAAACCAAAACACTTCCACACATTTAAAGATTTACTGCAGAACAAAAATCTTATCTGTATAATCCATGCCCACATTGCACTTCCCAGATTTCTGTCATTCCTATTAGTATTCTGTCAATCATCTAACCAGGCACACTTACAAACTAAAGCCCTTGTAGTCTCTGGATTCAATCTTGTCATCCTTCGGTATTAGGCACTGACAAAGCCTTTACACACATATTAAACCAATCTCATAGCCACTCCATAAGCAAACTGGATCCATATTTTAATATCTTTCATATTACACCATCTACAACTGCAGCTTTAAAATTCTTCAATGTTTCAGGGGCATTTATGACATCCATTTCATTTTTTTTCCTTGGGCAGTATAGCATTTACTTTAAATCAGGGGTGCCAAATTCACAGCCTGCGGGCTGGATGCATCACACACTGGCCACGCCCATGCCCGGTTTAGCGAAGGGGAAAAAATTCATGATACGTCACGTGACAATGCCGTGACGATGTGAGTTTGACACCCCTGCTTTAAATATATTCGACATAACAGATGATGATGATAATGATGATGATTTCCAGCTTTTTCAGTGAAGTGCTCAAAGTGGCATCATTCCCGTACAAAAATCTACCATACAGAACTCTAAAACATTTTTCCAGCATTCCCATCCTTCTGTTTTATCCCAAATCATTTGATCACATTTAATTTTAATTCTGTTCATTCTGCTGGGTCCTGGTAGTTGTCTTAAGTCACTTCTGAATTAATGTTTTATTTTCATCAAAATCACTGTGTATTTTCTCTGCCTATTTAAATTTTAACTATTCCTTGTTCTCTTTGACTACATTACAGTTATATTACTGGTAACTAGGGGTGACATCAGAGGTGGGTTCCTCCCGGTTCGGACCACTTCGCCCGAACCGGTAGCGACCCGCTGGTGACATCACGATGACATCATGGAGCCGGTTTGGTTGGTGCCGGTCTGTGGACGCCGCCATCTTTTTTTTGAATTTATTTTGGATTTTTTTTTTTAATTTTTTTTGGGGGGGAATTTTTTTCCGGTTTTTTTTTCTTCTGCGCATGCGCAGAAGCTGAGTTTCCGGCTCTGCGCATGCGTCGCCATCTTGTTTTTGGCTTTTGGGGGGGGGGAATTTTTTTTATTTTTTTGCACTGCGCATGTTTAAGGACGAGACGCGGCCACGCGGCATGGGAGGAAGCGAACCGGCAGCGAGGTAAGTTAGAACCCACCCCTGGGTGACATGATTGCAGTGTCCCAATATCTGAGCTGTTGCCACAAGGAAGAGGGACTCGACCTATTCTCCAAAGCACCTGAAGGCAGGACATTGCTGGTGACCTTCTACCGCTGCACTATAGAGAGTATTTTAACTTACTGCACCTGTGTATGGTTTGCTAATTGCACAGTGGCAGATAGGACAGCGCTCCAGAGGGTTAACATCATTGCCCAGAGGATCATTGGTTGCCCTCTCCCCTCCTTGGAAGAGCTTTATAGCTCCCGCTGCCTTAAGAAAGTTCAAAACATTCTTAAAGATCCATCTCATCCTGGGCACCTTTTTTTGAACTATTACCATCTGGCAGACGGTACAGGACAATAAAAACAAGGACAAATAGGCTGAAAAACAGCTTCTATCCCAGAGCAGTAACTATATTGAATTCTACTGTATAGTGTAATATTAATGCAGTATCAGGGGTTTTTAATTCAATTGTATAGAATGTGAAGGATGTGTGTTTTTGTTTTATTTTTATAGTTTTCTTATGTACGATGTACACTGAAGATGGCATTTAATTTTGTTGTACGAGGTGCAATGACAATAAAGTAAACTAATAAAGTAAACTAAGAAGCAATGGATGGAAACTAACCAAAGAGAGAAGCAAACTAGAACTAAGGTGGAATTTCCTGGCAGTGAAGTAATTTCAATTAACCAGTGGAATGATTTACCTCCAGAAGTTGTGGATGCTCCAATACTGGAGCTTTTCAAGAAGAAATTGGACAACCATTTGTCTAAAATTGTATAGGTTTTCCTGCTTGAGCAGGGGGTTGGACTAGAAGATCTTCAAGTTCCCTTACACCTCTGTTATTCTATTATGTAAGTATAATTTTATCTATATATGCATTACACAGTACTTTTATCTCCTCTTTTCTTACTGCAAGCATTTTCTGAGATGTGCATCTCTTTATTGTCCTGGTTGACCTGGATCAACAAAACCTTGGCCATGCCTAACCTGTTTGGGCACCCCACCAAGCCCTTTAGATAAAAGGAAGGGATAACTGAAAGGATGATGTGAGAGGATTAAAAAAAAGAAGATGGAGAAACTACATCAATGACAGAGGCAACATCAGACGTAAGTTAGTAAGGCTTATTTAGTCCTAAACATCCATCAGCCAGGACTGTAAGCAGCAGTGACCTGGTTTGAAGCTCTGCTTGAAACTTGGCTTGATATCCAGAAACACCTCTCCTTGGAGCTCAGCTTGGAATTTGGTCTGGAGTTTGGCAGCAACTCTGCCTTATAGCTTGAAGACAATCATTAGGGAAACAGTGGCAATCAAGGCCAAGAGCAAAAGACTGTTCCAGGTCAAGCTTGGGCAATTATCCATCAGGAAACAGCAATCTGGTCCCGCATTAAGGTTTAAAAAGTTTAAGGACCAGAAATGGTTAAGTAAACCAAGGCTCAAGAACTTGTCCTACTGAGACAAGCTGGTTAATGTGACTGATCAAGTAATTTTGATCTTATCCAGAATAAGCTAAACACACCAGGGACAGAGGGAAGAAGAGTTAGAGTTCTATATTTGTACAGGGAAATATGGAGACATGATTTTAGAGTAACCACCATTAGGACAATAACAGTTTGAGAAGCATGTGCTGAGCCAAGGGAGACAGGAAATTATTAGAAAGAGACTGAATCCCTCTGATTCCCTCAGGTAAAACAAGGAGGGAAGGGAAAACTCATGTGGACTTGCAATATTCTGTTTCTACTGCCTACCTTAATGAAACATATTTATAGCCTTCCTGTGAAATCAGTTTCCTGATCTGATCTACCTTGTAGAGCTGACAATTTGGGAAACCTTAAAATACAATAAGAAAAAGCCTCCATATATCCTATGTGTGTGTCATTACCATAAAGAATCCTGACACAGTTCCATTGTTTTAACTGATAAACATCTTTTCCAAGAGGTTATTTGCTTCTTTGACTTTTTTTCTTCTTCTCTATATTTGCACTTGCTGAAAATTTATGTCAGGTTGCTTTTGGAAAGGAATCCAAACTTTCCATCAGTGTTGCAGATCACAATTGCTCAGTTGTATTTGTCCCATTGAAAATCTTGATCCAAAGATGGAAAATGGCTTTCCATTTTGACCTTGTTCTCAAAATGTAATAGATCAAATTGTAGCCATTTTCTTTTAATTTGAGCAGTATATACTTCAAAATCAGCTAATCCCAGGGAAGTTAATCCTCTCCAAATCTCATCTTGTCTGGATTCCATTTTGAGCAATCACTTCTTATCCAATTGACCACCATATATTATTTTAAACTCAAATTTCAGAACCCAAGGACAAAATGTCACATTATAACTCAATTAAACTACTGTAGTCACTGCTGACTTGACATATGAGGAGTATATCCAAATATAACCTATGATATTTTTTTTATGTTACAAGGAATGTGGAATATAGGGAGTTGCCTTGAGTTACATTAACTGAATGCCTATTTCACACTCCACCTGCTTTCAGTCTGCATTTATTTATTGTCCAATGTACTCTTTCCTTGTAATCGTGTAAATTTTCCTACCAACATAGAGTTTACAACTGCTGCCATCTCTATTGGCATTTATGACAGTATAGCAGCTCTCTTGTCTTCATTACTTAGTTCTCCTCCTGTTAAGTGTAAGTGCTTTTGAATCTCAGTGACTTTTGATTTCTTTCAGGAAAATTGCTGTCCGAACTGGAAATCTCATTATGCACAGCATGGCTCACTGCTGAATAGCCATACAAAGCATTGCTTTGGCAGTCAACTAAAATGGTGCAAAATTGCAGAGAAAGTTATAAGTCAGGTATTTTAAAGATGCCAAAGCTAAGAATAATAATTGCCAAGGCAATTAAATGCCTCAGTAAACAAAAATGTTTGTATTTGATGTTGTCTTAAAGTCAATAATAAATAACAACAGCTAAAGAATTGTCAGCTGTGATTTCACACTGTATAACAATAATGTATTATACTCATATGCTGCCCAACTCTTAACAAGAATTAAGGGTAATCTTCGGGTTATGTCAAATCATTCAGTACTTGTTCAAAGTTACGATGGCACTGAACAAATGGTACTTACAGTGGATCCTCACAGTTCCAGCCATTATAGCGAACTATGGTCACGTGACTGCAAATTCTAACATTCCCTTACCAGAGTCAATGAGGAAGCTGGCAGGAAGTCAGAAGTGGCCATCATGGATGGTCCTCACTTAATGACCCATGTGGTCTTTATTTAACAACAGCAATTGGGACTGCTGGAATTGCTATCACTAAATGATGTGGCATCACACTTTATAACCTCTATAACGCTTTATAACCTTTATAATGCTTAGTGATGGAAATTCTGGTTCCAATTGCTGCAGTGACCCAAGGACTTCTGAACTGCCTAATTTTAGCAGGTAGCAGAATATAGACATTCTTTCACAATGTCTCCAACCTAGGTCAGTAATATCTCCCAAAGAATTAAAATGTATAATACTGTAATTTCTCCCCCCCCCCATGATTTCCTCTTTTTGTTCATTTTTCTAGGGTATACGGAGTGAAACATAAAGACGAGCAAAAGAGATGGGGATATTTTCTTTAGAAATTTGCAGTAGGGAGGGAAAGTAGTTCTTGCTTTATTAAATGTCCAAATTGGTTAAGACAGTCTTTCACATTAAAAATGCCTCATGCAGCCCCTTAACAGTGCAGAATTCTGCTTTTCGTACTTCAAATCAGCAATTCTTTCTGAAATTGCCTGGTGATCAAACAATGTGGCACAGTTATAGGATCATTCTAGAAAGTTCTGCAAAGAAAAAAAAGAAGCTCTATATGAAGCAGCATTTTTAATGTTAAAGGAGGGGGAGAGAGAGGCACCCCATTCATCCACATTATACATTTAGTACGATAAGTATAATTTCTCCTGCACCTACAGTAGAATTTTAAAGATGTTCTTCCATTCTTGTTGAAAGACATAATAGAAGGACACCTTTTTTTGTTGTTGTTAAAAGCAAAGAAGAGAGCAGGATTCAGCATAGCACAAAGGCTATGATTGTAGCTTCTAGCTTAGTGTGGAAATAATAACACAAGGAGTCCAAATCTTTAATCTGTAATGGAAGTATTAGCTGACTCTCAGACAAACAAAAATGAAAAAAGTACTCCTTAGTTGTACCATTTCATATTTTCTCACCAACAAACCAATATATGAAATCATTATCTAAAGCCCCAGTCAGGTACTATTTCACGGAAGTAGGTCCATGGAATGTGATGGCATTTACTTCTGAATAACCATTCATACAATTTTGCTGTACTAAAGGGAATATCCTGGATGATTATTTAAATTATACTTTGCCTTCAGACAGATAACATCTGTGTTAGGAAAGACCCACAACTGGTAGTGACAGCACTTAAATACACACATATGAGCACACAAATGGATACACACGCACACCCATGCACAAAAACACAGAGAGGTTTCTTTTTAATTGTCAGTTCCTGCAAATATCTTTTCCAAACAGATGTTTTTGTCTTTGTACTGCCATTTTATTTTCTATTTTTTTTTTAAGAAGAAAAAAAGAATGAAGAAAAAATTGTTGAGAGGCAAAGGTAAAATATCAGTAAGTGGACAAAGAGGTCATCTAAGTTGTATAAGCAGTGCTTAGCATATCACTCATGAAAAATTAATCCTAAAAACAAAGCACATTATTTTTGACAATGAAAGAATTTTAAAGGTGTTTTTGAATTTTTGTGCTGAATGCCAAAGTTCTTTCTCCTTTTTTGGGATGTATATACAATCTTTAAATAATATTACACCTCTTTTCCCACAAAAAAAGAAGAAAGATGAAAAACTACTAAAACAATATAGATAACTATTTAACTATATAACCACTAATACTGGTACAGTATTATAATATTTATAAACATTTAAAATTATCATATATTTCTTATTTCAGTTCTTTGGTTGATTATTTTTCCCCTTAAAAATCATACTCTAAATCAGGGGTGGGTTCTAAATTTTTTTTACTACCGGTTCTGTGGGCATGGCTTATTTTGTGGGTGTGGCTTGATGGTCATGTGATGGTGGGCATGGCTTCATGGTCATGTGACTGGGTGGGTGTGGCTTCATGGTCATGTGACTGGGTGGGCATGGCCAACTCAATGTCACTCATGTCAAAGGGTGCCTCTCCTGGCCCCTCCCCTCCCAGCCATTCCTTGTCACACCCAGCCTCAACGTATCTATAGTTCTGTAAAAATGTTGTTCACCTTTTTTCAACTTTATTGTATTTTCCAAAGCACCAGAAGGCAAAACAAGAAGCAATGGATGGAAACTGAACAAAGAGAGAAGCAACCTAAAACTAAGGAGAAACTTCTTGACAGTGAGAACCAATATACTGTAGGTGCAGAAATATTTCAGTCATAATTTCACATATAAAATAGCCATTCATGTAATACAATCTGCATATTGTTCAAAACAGTAACTAGTATTATGGCTGATGTTTGACAGCAAGGCTAAAAGTCAAAGATCACAAGAGTGCTTCTTTCTCTGTATGTATACAAAACATCACATACCAGGAATAGCATATTAAGCTGGACTTATGCAACCTGATGTACAAAATAAACACAGACATATTTATGCTCTGGACTATTTATTTATTTTATTTATTTTATAAAATTTATATGCCGCCCAACTCCCGAAGGACTCTATAGACATTGAATGCATGTAAATCCCTGAAAAATATGTGGTAGCCCTGGGCAAAAGAAAGGCAGTAAAATCACTCTAGGTATAGGGACAGTGTAAAATATTAACACATGATAAATAATGCTGAGGAGATTCTAACACAGGAAGAAGCAAATTCCCTGGAGCTATGGATTACCAGAAAAAACAAACGGACGGAGATGAGGCCACCAGGCTTTCTGGTCGATGATAAAGCCAAGCCTGTCTCACCGTGGTTTATCAGCCTCCTTCTTCCAAGAAAGGAAGACTCCTGGGGGAAGGATATTGCAAAATCTCCATTCCCACCCCACTCCTGGAAGGAAAGGGCAGGCAGAAAAACACCTCCTATTATCCTGAAGAGGCTTTGGCATAAAGAAAATCAAGCTGGGATGAGGACAGCATAAAAAAGACATCATATACAGATCTATGAAGATCTATGAAGAGACCAACTGTTGGACTGGCTAACTGACCTGTTTTGGTGCTCCAAACCTCAGATTGAATTTTGCCTTCTTTCTGGGGAACAAACCAGGCAAGCTGTTGTTCCAGAGACGGTTTTAATTCTGATGTGTGTTTCTTTCCTTGTTATCTATGTGGCCTTGGGTGAATTGCTGGTCTTATCTGACAGCTGTGTGTGTGTTGAATCCTGAAACGGGACTGTTTGTTCCATGCACACACACTTTTCT
>QLTV01000217.1:369615-402229 GCA_003457575.1 Thermophis baileyi
GAAGCCACCTAAAACTAACGAGAAACTTCCTGACAGTGAGAACCAATATCGGTGCAGAAATATTTCAGTCATAATTTCACATATAAAATAGCCATTCGTGTAATACAACCTGCATATTGTTCAAAACAGTAATTAGTATTATGGCTGATGTTTGACAGCAAGTGTAAAAGTCAAAGATCACAAGAGTGCTTCTTTCTCTGTATGTATACAAAACATCACATACCAGGAATAGCATATTAAGATGGACTTATGCAAAATAAACACAGACATATTTATGCTCTGGACTATAGACATTGAATGCATGTAAATCCCTGAAAAATATGTGGTAGCCCTGGGCAAAAGAAGGCAGTAAAATCACTCTAGGTGTAGGGACAGTATAAAATATTAACACATGATAAATAATGGAACAATTAAAAATAATAGCACAGCGCTCTCTCTCTCTCGCTCTCTCGCTCTCTCTCTCTCCCCTTCCTTCCTTCCTCTTCCTTTCTCTTTCTTTCTCTTCTCTCTCTCCTTTCCTCTTTCTCTCTTTCTTTCTCTCTTTCTCTTTCTTTTTTTCTTTTTTTCCCTTTCTTTCTTTCTAAATCACTCTAAGGTGATTGATGAAAGCAGTCACAAGCTTAGGGTGAATTAAGTCTTTCTCCAAAACTTAAACCAGGATTCCAACAAAAACCTCTAGGTCAGCATCAAACTCAGGTTTTGACTTTTATCCAGAGCCTACCAGCTTCAAAAGTTCGGGACAGACCAGGCCTCTCCAGCTTAGATTTACCAATTAGCCTGGCAATCAGGAAACTCTGGGTGTGTGCCACCTCCGAACCCTCAGCCACCCTTGATACCACAAGAGGACTTATTGATGCTCCACTATCATGGGCTTTGGGAGAGTTGCCACCACAAGGGATGGAAGGCAAGCAAGGCTAGGAGGCATCAGAAAGGAGGGCTAGGATGAGGGATGTCTTTGGGGATTCTCTGTCATCCAGGTTGTCCCAAAGATGCTTTCCCCCCCCCCAAAGAGGCAGCTGGACTTTCTGCTTTTTCTTTGAAGACCTTTCACTTCTCCTCCAAGAAGCTTCTTCAGCTCCTCCCAGAAGCTTCCTCAGAGCTGAAGAAGCTTCCTGGAGGAGAAGTGAAACATCTTCAAAGAAAAACCAGAAAGTCCAGTTGCCTCTTGGAGGAAAAAAAAGCACCTTTGGGAGAAACAGATGAGGGCACCCGGTCCTAGTCTGTGCCCCTCATGTCCGGGCATCCATCCCAAGGAAGGACTCAACCCGGCTGGGGCAGGCTTGAAAAAGGGTCCATGCTCCACAGCCCCCCAACTTTTTCAGGCACAGAGGGGGGCGCGGGGGACGCATGTCCCTGCGTTCAAGACCAATCACGCCCGAGTTCCCCCAACGTAGTGCCTGTAGTCGGACACGTGTGGTGGGTGGGTGGGCTAGGGAGAAGCCTGGGTGGTGGGCATTGTGAAGGGTGGGGGGGTGCAGGCAGGCCTCCCAAGGCTGGGGAGGGGGAGAGGAGATGACTCCCCTCCCAGGAGAGACCCTTCCTCTTTCCCTCCCTCTTTCCCCCACCTCTTGCCTGGCCTTGGCAGAACTTACAAAGCGGTTCAGCTGGCGGCACAGCATGGTGGAAGTGCCGCAGCAGCGGGGAGAGCCGAGGGGCACACAGGGGCAGCGCAGCACTGCGTGCCTGGTGGGCGACACGTGCCCAGCCTGGGCGAAGAGACCCGCAGCGGCCCGGGCCCCCCACCCCTCGGCTACGCTGCGCTTTTGCAAAACAAGCCCACCCTTGACTGAAAGCGGCCGGGAGGGGGATGGGAGGGGGGTGCAACATGTGGGAGGCTCCCCGCAGTTCCTCGGCTCGTCCGGGCTACAGCTGAGCCTGCTGCCCTGAGCCGGTGGAGGCAGCGTAGCGGCCCGGGGCCCCCGCCCCTCGGCTGCACTGCACTTTTGCAAAACAAGCCCGCCCTCGACCGAGAGCAGGTGGGTGGGTGGCCACCATTGCTACTCACTTTGTTTCCAAGCTCCTGGAGAGCCACGCTCATGCTAGCGATCCGGAGGGCAGGGGGAACCGGCTGCTGCCTCCTAACTTGGGAGCCAGCCGGGGGCGAGCTGGGCAGGGGCAGTGGCAACGGCGTAGTCCGGCACTTGGGCCATGCAGAGCCGCTTCACCAGGAGGCTGCAGACTGGCAGCTGGCCTCTCCCGTCCTTCCCGGAGAGCGCCTTTGCTGATGGGCAGCGGGCGGCCGATGCCCAGGGAGGGCAAGGTTAGCACGCTCCCAGCCGGGCCCTGCGCTGTCTCCGCCAGCTCAGGGCAGCCTGGACGAGCCGAGGAACTGCGGGGAGCCTCCCACGTGTTGCACCCCCCTCCCACCTGCCTCCCGGCTGCAACACCAGTGGCTTCTGGAGACGCTAGCCCAGTGGGGATGGGTTATCTAGCACAAATGCTTACCTGTGTGTAGGCAGGAGGATGCACGTGGCAAAGGCGAGGCAGGGCGAGCGTTGGGTGGGGCGAGTGAGCATCGGGCGGGGTGAGTGAGTGTCGGGTGGGGCGAGTGAGCAGTGACGTGGGGGGACCGGTTTGGGGGCGTGGCCAGCCAGCTGTTGCTACCGGTTCGGCGACCCAGGCCCAATTACCGCTAACGGTTCTCCAGAACCGGTCCGAACCGGTAGCAACCCACCACTGCTCTAAATGCATAAATTTGCTTTACTGTATAATATATATTATACATGGAAGCTATTCTTGGTTAAATTTGGTGAAATTTCTCTTATGAATATATACTATTCATTTTCTGTATTCTCCAAGTATAAGTTCCCAGACTGATATTGTCAGTACATATCTTTTTTCCATTGCTCTGCTAAGTTACTCTTTGTGGTTATGAATATATATCTTAGGAAATTGTGATATTTTTGTTAATATGTTTTGAAAATATGGCTAGTTAGTGAGAGGGATTTCCTTCATAATTATATGCTTGTGTTTGTGTTTGTGACTCCTCCTTTTCCAACTACTACACATGCAACATAATCCTATATTGCATAGGCAGTTTGAAGGATCCTTCTCGCAAGCTATGTTTATTTTAGATTTTATTCTTATTGAAATTAAATATCACCATGGTTGGCAGATAGTGTGGATGGTCTAGAGTAGGATTGCAGAATGGGTGACTGGTGGCTTTGTCATTTCACTCCCACTGTGATCTCATTTTAGATCCTCTCCCAAGCTGCAATTTAACAAGAGAAGCATGCAAGACTAATAATATCATTAATATTCCATCTATTTTGGCAATTAAGAACTTAACCATAAATAGAACTTAATGGGAGCCATTCAGTATATTATGGAAAAATGCAAGGTTCATTTTTATCAACTGGTATACATTTTGCAAAGACTGAATTTTATAGGGTGATTATTAAGAATTTTCAGATAAAGCAGCATGTTCCTAATTAGAATGAATTTGCTAAAATCATTTATTCAAATATTAATTCAAAAAAAAAAAGAAATTCCTGGAGCATACAATGCATGCATGAATGAAAAAGCAACTGCACAGAAGAGAATAATATATTTAATTTAGGTTTCCTATAATTGGTGAATGTTGTACAACAATGTACTATATACTTTTCTGTTTCTTCTTAATTTATATCTATTGATGCTTAATGCTCCAACCAAACTCAGATTTAAGTAAGGGACATTCTAGTAATATTGCACAGCTGGACAACACATTTATGTAAACACAAACATAACGGGCCTTTTGAACATGGGCCAACATACCTTGGGTACCTCTGACATGGTGCATTGCATGCAACAGTATGTTGACTTGCAAGGCAATCTCTAGATTAGAGATCTTAGCTTGCATAGAAAAGTAGGAGCATGTTTGAAGTGAAACTGAACTGTGCTTACACTTGTGGCAAACTCAAAATATGTTCCAAACTTACTGGCACTATTGTTATTGTTAACAGGGAAAGCTGCATATGGCATGGGTACAAAAAAGGCCTTTAAGCTAGTTAACCCCTCTATGTAATTTACAGCCATTACATAAAAACTTTAATTGACTAAGTCATTTTGGAGGCAGATGTTATTATCTGTGGACCCATCTGGTGTTGATCATAGGATTTAGAAGATTGTGACTTGGAATGTAAAAGAAGTAAATTATGAATTAACAAATTAAATGGAAGAAAGAGAACTAATAGCAATAGCAATAGCACTTAGACTTATATACCGCTTCACAGTGCTTTACAGCCCTCTCTAAGCGGTTTACAGAGTCAGCATATTTCCCCCAATCAATCTGGGCCCTCATTTTACCGACCTCAGAAGGATGGAAGGTTGAGTCAACCCTGAGTCGGTGAGAATCGAGCAGATGTAGCCTGCAGTACTGCATTCTAACCATTCCACCACCAGGCTCTTAGTTATATACCTTTATATATCTGTAAGTTATATATCTGTGGTAGAATGTATAAAAGTGGTTTGATCTTGTGGAATATAATTAATGAATTATGAACATGCAGTGAACTGAAATTGTAGGTTTAATTATCAATGAAAGAGATAAAATAGAACTCACAATCTATGAAATGGTGTCACCTCAATATAAATTCATAGATAAGTGATACTCCATGGTAATGGAGAACCAGACATGAATTCTGGGAAAAAATTGTGCAACATTCTGAATAAGATCTAGAAGGAAGACAAATATTCTGAATAGATGAGATAAGAGAATACAGAAGATGCAATTGGGCTACTTCCCTAATGAATAAAAAAGTGGGCAGGTCCAATCTTCCCTATTGGGTTACAGTGGTGGGGCTGCAGCTCAAGCGATCTGATGACTTCTTTCAGGATCAGGATAGATTGGTGTAACTTTTCTGGTCCTGCTTGACCTCTTGACAGCTTTTAATATTATCAATCAGGTATCCTTCTGGGCAATTTCTGAAAGCATTAGTAATAAAGGGCATTGTATTGCTCTGGTTCTTCTCTCTATTGCCAATTCCAATTGTGTGTGTGTGTGTGGGCAGATTGAGCTGCTCTGTGGGACTCCTCAGAGCCTAACACTTTCCCCATTCTTATGTAACATCTACATGAGACCTCTTGGTGTTCAACAGCGTGGTGCCAGTATCCTCAGTATGGGTTGATACTGGCAAAAGTACTAGCAAATCAAATTATGCAAAATAGCTGCTATAGAAAACCACAGAGATGTCTTTGGAGAAGGAATATATATTTATATATTTAAAGTAACTCTGCTTTGACTGTTTTGGGTGTAAGAGGGAGGGAAAGGAAAACATGATTGTTTTTCAGGATCCTGCTACTTTGGCCTATATCAATGAAGTAGACTTCAGGGTTACTTGTGGACTCTGTTTCTTATCTGGTCTATTTCAAAAGGATGATAGCAGAAAGAATGCAATCAAAGACAACAAGGAATACTTAAAGTGAAAAGAGAGAAAACTCAGAGTGATTTTTGTTGAATTAAAGAGTTGTTTTGGAAGTAGCTGAAGAGAGCAAAACAAGCAGTCTCCAGCAGAGTGAAAAGAATTAAGAATCAATATAATGAAATGATTGGGATGAAACTGAAATGAGAAAATGTTGGAATGTTTTTGAGATTTGAATGGGAATAATAGTAATTTGTTGAACTGAAATACACATGATGCATATTACTATCGAAGGAAAAAAAATGGTGAAAAAGAAGTTGTAACACATGCTGTGAGAATGTGGAGAAGTGGTAAAACTGTGCAAGCACAAAATACAGATATGATTGCTTAGACAGTGCTGGGCAACATTTTAATCTATGCGAAGGCTTTACCTAGGCCTGGTAATTGGAAAAATGCTGTTATTATTCCCCCCTACAAAGGGAAAGGTAGAAAGAGTGGATGGAAAAACTACAACAGGAATTAGATTGTCCAGTTTGCCTGTTTTGGCATAATGGAAGCATGAGACGTGACAGTGAACAAAATTTGACAGTGCAGTGCAGTGCAGTTTAATGTTTATAGCTTTATACTTAGTCATTCAGGCAATTAATAATGGTTGTTTAATGTATTTATGCTAAAATGTATATTGGATATTTGTGAAAATGTTAAAGTCTGTTGGTTGGGGACATGAAGCTATGTGTACTTTTGTATGCAGGTATTTTTGTTGTCTGAATATCCAAAAGATTTGTAGCAGATGTTAAATAGATTGTATGATGCCACAAGGAATATGTATTTGAAAGATACAGTTAGTTCTGTTTTACAGGAAAAAAACAGAATGAATGGTTGCAATTATAATGATGAAAAACTAGAGTAAGTAGATGATTCTTTATATCTTGGTGTAGACTGTAGAGGCATGATTCCTTCTTGATGAAGGAATACAAAAGCAGATGAGACAAGGTAAACAACAACTCAAGAAAGAAGGACAAAGGAATACTTTGATAGGCTTTCACAATACAATTGTAAAGTAGAATTCCTGAAATCCTTGCTTTGTTTCCTGATCTGGCCTATTTTGAAGAGATGACAGATTTACTAAAGATGGGGAAATCAATGGAGAAATTTTAAGATGTCTAATGTTGATAAAAAGCTATCATGTGATCTGTTGTGAAGAACAATGTTTTTTGGGGGCAAATGCTTGTCCAAGGGAAACTTGCTATGTATGAGTGTATTTTGGCATATTTTGTTATATTGTATGAAAGTGACAGCACTTTCAGGAGAAACATAAAAGTAGGCTGAACACAATCAGCATGGGGTACTTAACAAATATTTGGTAAAACAAGATGTGAAAGGTCAAGGATGAATGGATGCTGAATAAATGTTGAATGAATGCAAAAGGGAATGACCAGTACAAATGGAATATATTGAGATGGTTTGATCATAGCAACAGAATGAATAAATTAGTTAAGTCATGGTTAGATGGAATTGATTAAATCCTCAAAAAGAGAGAGGTGAGAAATCGAAAGAATAAAGGAAGCAGTGGAAGCAGAGATTATTTACAAGGGCAGAAAAATCTGGATAGATAAAATATATGATATAAATAAGATTTAATTTTTTATGTTCTTTTTCTTTGGATTTACCTTTTTCAATTTATTATGTGTGTTTTGCTGGGTATGTTAATATGTATGTATGCAATTGGAAGAGGAATATTCTTAATTACAGTACTGATGAAGTATTGCGGTATTGTTTATGTACAGTATGTGTGTGTGTGTGTGTGTGTGTGTGTGTGTGTGTGTGTGTGTGTGTGTGTGTATTCTAATGAGATTTCCCAGACAGAAAAACTGCAGGCTTTCTCTCCAGGTAGTTTTCAATAAATTTGAGTGAACAACCACAATAACTTCCCAGGAGTTATGCTATCCCTCCTGGGAAGGATGAGTTCATTGTTAGATTTTTCTCTTTTTTCCAAGCAATGTTCTCCTGGGGACTTCTATGTTTATCTCAGGGGTGGGTTCTAACTTACCTCGCTGCCGGTTCGCTTCCTCCCGCGCCACATGGCCGCATGCGCAGTGCCAAAAAAAAAAAAAATCCAAAAAAAAAATTCCAAAAACAAGATGGCGACACATGCGCAGTGCTGGAAACTCGGCTTCTGTGCATGCGCAGAAGAAAAAAAAAGAAATTTTTTTTCCAAAAAAAAAAAAAAGTTCCCAAAAAAAGAGAGATGGCGGCGTCCACAGACCGGCACCGACCGAACTGGCTCCGTGACGTCACCATGATGTCACCAGTGGGTTGCTACCAGTTTGGGCGAACCCGTCCAAACCGGGAGGAACCCACCTCTGGTTTATCTTCTTTGCTAAGGGTTCTCTTCTAATTCTCTATTTTCAGGTTTAAACTGAAACTGCCACTGAGGAATATGCTCCTGCACTTGGAGATGCCAAAGAGGAAAAATAAGTATAGGGAAAATTAGGTTAGATCAGGCAGCTGGGTAATCTTACTCCTAAAACAGTATTTAATCTCTAAAGTAAATGTTGCATTCTGAATTTGTTCCTGATCTGGAAATCCTATTCTTAATTCCAAATGCAGATGAGTTTGAGTTGGTATGAAAAATGCACTATCAAATCAAACATCCATTCAGTATAGCCTTCCCCAGTTTGGTTCTTTTAGATGAGTTAAAGAACTATCCCCAGACAGACAGCAACAGTATCTAGTGGCTGATCTTTTTTGGTTGGTTTGTTAAATAGCATAGGACCTGGTTATTATTTAAATTGGCCTTTACTAGAAAATCCAGGGTCTGTAGACTAGATTAGGAAATAATTTTTTTTTTAGAAGGCAACAATGGCAAACAACTTTTGCTTTACTAGGAGATTGGAAAAAAAAACAAAAAAAAAAGTCTCTATGACTGAATCTCTAGTGTCTCTAGGAACTGAGCTTTAATCTGAGGGAATGTTTAATTGTGAGTTCATAGAACAACAGTCTTTCTCCCAGGAAAGGCCTCAATTTCACCTTTGATTCCACCATCTTTGAAGCTTCATCACAGTTGTAAAACATTGTTCAGGCTTGAGGAAACTGCACAACACTGCACAATATTACAAAGCCAGTTCAACAAATAAAACAGGTTTGCTCTTTGAGGCAAAGTAAAACCATGTCAGCTTGGTCATATTAATTATGTATCTGTTTGGTTCACCTTTACAACTGGATCAGTCCCTTATGGATAATTCACAAGCTCACAAGAGAAGCACTTAGATGAGAAAGGCTTTCTAGACCTTATTCTTCTCAAGCAGGGACCACTTGATGCTGAAGAACAACGCTATAGAGCATTGCACACCAGAACAACTAGACACAAGAACAGTTTTTCCCGAACGCCATCACTCTGCTAAACAAATAATTCCCTCAACACTGTCAAACTATTCACTAAGTCTGCATTACTATTACTACTAATCTTCTCATCGTTCCTATCACCCATCTCCTCCCACTTATGACTGTATAACTGTAACTTGTTGCTTGTATCCTTACGATTTATATTGATTGTTTCCTAGTATGATTTGATTGCTTATTTGTACCCTATGACTATCATTAAGTGTTGTACCTTATGATTCTTGACAAATGTATCTTTTCTTTTTATGTACACTGAGACCATATGCACCAAAGACAAATTCCTTGTGTGTCCAATCACACTTGGCCAATAAAGAATTCTAATTCTAATTCTAAGAAAAGTTGTTGGATGTTCTTCCCAATTCTGTGAGGAGCCTAGGCCACAGTAGTACATTTAAGGTGTTTCAGCTCTTAGCAGCTTACTTTCATGTTTCTCTCTCTCACACACATAACATTCTTTTCTGATTTGTTTGCCATTTTCAATTATTTATCTCCTCAAAACCCAAAGAGTCTCTGCTTATTCTTGCACTCATCAGTTTCTGTGCCAGGCTCAGAGCAGAACAGAAAAGGAACAAAAAGCCACTTTGAATCTAGCTAAACATATTTCTGTCCATCTTCCTATTTCATTTGTTCACTTATTTATTTTAATTAAAGTAAATCAGTTTAGATTGCCTTTCATCCCCACATACTTGAGATGTTAATTAGTCTTTAAAAATGTGCCTAAGAATTCTTTGCATACATGTGCAATTGAAGTGGGGGGGAGTGAGAATGTGAATGTAATTATGTCTTTGAAGAAATATTAATTATCTAGAGTGCATCATTTGAGAACTTAGTAAAAGCAAAACACAACTGCTAATGTGCTGATTAGTCGATACTAATAAAAAAGAAGAAAAAGACAATATTTCATGGACTAAATCTTTTGAGTTCTGCTGTTGCACATTGTAAGAATGAGGGAATTGCATGACAAAAAAAAAAGCTTCATGACTGGTTATGGATCAGAGACAATCCACAGTTGACTTTATAGAATTTCAGAACATTTCAGATACTTTCTATTTATCAAACAGTAACATCAATACTTTTATTATTTACATGGAACTGCTGAAAAAAGTTACCTGTTGGTTCAGGATGAGGTATCTTTAGTATGCAAATAATATTTAATAATATACTTAATAACATACATGTACCTGGATTAAACCAGGAATGCTATGGAAGCATTGACTTATTGTCTGGATGCTGGTAGGGTCTGTATGTACTAGAGAAGGTCTCTTCTTAGATAATTTTATCACCTCTTCTTCTTTGGACTCAAATTTTATTAGACCATTGTCTAAGCCTCATCTCTTCCTCCTTCTTCAGGTATGGAGCCTGAAGGTGGTGCAGTGGTTAGAGTGCAGCACTGCAGGCTACTTCAGCTGACTGCTAGCTGCAGTTCGGCGGTTCAAATCTCACCGGCTCAAGGTTGACTCAGCCTTCCATCCTTCTGAGGTGGGTAAAATGAGGACCCAGATTGTTGGGGGCAATATGCTAACTCTGTAAACCGCTTAGAGAGGGCTGTAAAGCACTATGAAGCAGTATATAAGTTTAACTGCTATTGCTATTGCTATGTGATTCCTACATACCAGGGGTGGGTTCTAACTTACCTCGCTGCCAGTTCGCTTCCTCCCAATATCATGTGTGCATCAGGTATGTTAAGAAATGGTGCTTTCTATCAGGAATGGGACAAGCAGAAAGTGTGTATCTGGCTTATGATTCATGACAGATTCAGAGAAAATGAAGTAAAGATATACAGAAATACGGTGACATGGAATTTGGGGGGAAATTTCATACCCTCAGATGATTTCATTTTCATTCTAGTCATTGAGTGCTAAATTGTATTTTTTTCCCCTACAAACATGGAAATCAAGTAGAGTCATATTTGCACATAGAATGCATTTTCTATAAAGTGAAGGAGGTTAGAGGACTAATTTAAGCAAATGAAAATTATTATTTTCAAGGAAAGCTTAAATTACAGAATAACTGAAAGCCAGAAAGTAATACAGTGTTTTTTGTAAGATAAGAAATACATTATTTTAAAAAATCCACAAAAGACTGGCGTCAATAGTCCCAGAAACCTAAGGTTATGCTACATGTAAGCTTGTGATGTTTTTTTATGGTATATAACAGTGATGGCGAATCTTTTTGCCGTCGCGTGCCAAAAGCGTGGGGAGCGTGGGGGGGGTTGCGTGTGCACGTGCCCACACCCATAATGCAATGCACCCCGCCCCCATGCATGCGCATGACCCCCTCCCCCATTCATGCGCGCACAACACCCCCCATCGTGCATGCGCACGCCCCCCCGCCTGTGCTCCCCCCGCCCCCTTTTGGGCCTGGCAAGCCTCCTGCACCAACCTGGAACCCAAAACACAGTGGGCAGCTAGTTCCAGCCAGTCGCTCCCCTGTGCCTGGCTGCCTGGCTGCCTGGCTGCCACGGTCAGGAAAGGCCCCGAAGCTGCGCTGCCCAGGATCCACGTTGGAGGCTGTTTGCGCCGGCAAAGCAGCACTGCCTCTTTGCTCCTCCTGCCAGCCTCTCTGTCAAACCTTGGGGTTTGCCTTACCGGGGGGGGGGGGAAGAAAGGTCCTGGTGGTGGGGTGAACGTCCGTGGTGCCAGAGACTGCAGCCACGCTCCGGAGAAGCCCCGTTGGAGCTGTGATCCAATTAGCTGTGTGCACGGCAGCAGCCAGCGCAAGAAAAGTGGGACACCTGACGCTTAGCTCTGCAGCCCCGTGGAGCTGGTCGGGCGATTTCCGGAATGGCCTGCGCTGGTGGAGCGCGTGGCTTACCTACATAACTTTGCCCGCGCCACTGCCTCTACAAAGGCTGCGGGGCTACACAGCTGAGCGTCGGGCGTTCTGCTTCTCTTGCGCTGGCCGCCACCATGCACACAGCACACAGCTGCGAAATCTGCGCTCACAACTTTTTTAAAAGTCTCCTTTCCCAAAAGGAAAATAACTGGGGTTGTGGAACCGTCATGTGTAGCGTAAATGTAGAAAACACAGACACACAAACACAGACATACAACCATTCCATTCTATTTACGGGCTAAGCGAGCGCCTTTGGCTGCTTTTTACACGCAAAGAAACAAGACTTTACTCTCCCACAGGCGCGGCTGGGCTCTGCAAGCAAAGCAACCTCTCGCCCCCCTTTGCCTGGCGCCCCTGGAAACACACCCTCCTTTCCTCCCTAGATCTGCCTTCCCGCGCAAAGGGTCTTGGGAGAAAGTTGGAGGAAGGCAGCTGGACCGGCGGAGGCAGGTCGCGTGTCGGCATTGTAGGGCCATGTCTCCCGTGTCCATCACCGGCCAAGGCAGGGTGGAGTCGAGCGGTTCCTTCAGCCGGAAATATCAAGGCGGGTCATTGCCCATCTGGCTTCTGGCTTTCAATTACGGTGCTCATTTGAAAGTTTGGTGCCAAGACTTCACAGCCAAGAAAGGAAGGAATGGCGCTCCCCTCTCTTTCCCCAACCCCCTTGAAGTTGAAACACCTTCCCTTTATGTCTCTGGCAGCCGCTTTCCAATGTAGACCTCTTAGCTCAGATAGCATCCCGAGGATCAGGTAGCTGCAACTCTCTTGCAGGATAAGGAAGTGAGGCTGGAGGAGGAGGAGGAGCAAAGAGGCAGCGCCGCTTTGCCGGTGCAAACAGCCTCCAACGTGGATCCTTCTCCTCCTCCCCCATCTCCTCCTCCTCCCCTTCCCCTTCCCCTCCTCCTCCTCCTCCTCCAACCCCATTTCTTTCTAGCACTGATGTTACCTAGTTTGGGTAATGAAATATCTGCACCAAACTTTTGAATGAGCACCGTTCCTCCTCCATCTGCACCAGGTGCTCACTGGAGCCTTTCGGATCTCACTCTCCTCTCCCCACACTCCAGGAAGGAAGCTGCAGCGGGAAGCCTCTTTGCGGCCACAGCGGCCGGTGATGGGCCCAACTGCAGGCGGCGCGGCACCCTCGCCCGACCCCCGCCATGCAAATGCTGCCCTGTGCACCTGAGCTGGCTCCCAGTGTTCCTCTTGCGCAGCCCCACCGCCCCAGAAAAGGAGCTGCAGGGGGAAGCTTCCCTCACACGCCCCATCTTCTTCTTCTCTGCTTTTGCCGCTGCTGCTGCTGCTTCCACAACCACACGCGTGCCAGGCCACTGGCCAGCTCACTCGCCTGCCTGCCTGCACCAAGGTTGCCACAAGGAGAGTGAGATCTGAAAGGCTCCGGTGAGCACCTGGTGCAGATGGAGGAGGAAGAGAAGGCTACGGCCAGGCCCGCCTGTCTTTTGGATCTCGCTCTCCCTGCAGCAACCGTGGTGCAGGCAGGCAGGCGAGTGAGCTGCTGCTTCCTTCCTGGAGTGTGGGGAGAGGAGAGCGAGATCTGAAAGGCTCTGGTGAGCACCTGGTGCAGATGGATCACGCCCGGCCTCGCTTGCTTGCCAGCCAACCAACCAGTCAGGTAGCAGCCGGGCAGGGCTTCCTGGCTTGCTCCGCTCCTCCTGTGTGCAGAGAGAGAGAGGAGGAGGAGGACGGGAAGGCTGTGACCCGGCCAGGCCTGCCTGCCTTTCGGATTTCACCCTCCTTCTCTCCTCACCACTCCAGGAAGAAAGCAGCAGCGGCGGGCAATGGCTGGAAATGGCTGGGAGGCTCAGCTCGGGCTCCTTTTCTCCCTTTTTCTGCTTGGGTTTTGGGACACCTTCATGGAAACCCCACCCCTGGCTATGGGCGAAGCGACCAGGAAGAAGCAGGAGGTGAGAGGAAACACAGGCGGTGCTCGGCAGCCCGGATTCTGCTTCGCCGCCAGTTCGGGAGCTCTTCTCTTTCTCGTGGCTTGGAAGTCTGGCAGGAAGGGAAGGGGAGGCGGCGGCTGGCCTGAAAACAGAGCCAGAGCCGCACTGCCGGTGCCGCCTTCCTCCTCCCCCCAGCTCCGCCTCCGCCCAGTAAGAGGGAGCTTAAAAGCTGAGTTGCTAGTCAGGCTCCCTCCTGAGGTGGGGAGACATGCCGCCAAAGCCCACCAAGGCCACTAAGGTGAGGAGACCACCCCGGCTGGCCTCCCCACTCGCCTACCCCAGGTTTTGGGAGCACTGGCTTGGCCACCCCTGCCCCCTTTTGTTTTGTTTGTGTTTTGAAATGAGTCGGGCGCATGCACTTGTGGATAAGAAGAAGATGGGGTGCGCGAGGGAAGCCCGGGAGGAGGGAGATGTGCGCCTGAGTGGGCTGGTAGCTCTTGCCCTTCCCCCTGCAGCTGCCGCTGCTTTTCTGGGGTGGCGAGGCTGCACAGGAGGAATGCTGGGAGCCAACTCAGGCACATGGGGCAGCATTTGGTGGTTGGGCGGCCACCTGCCCCGCCTGCTGCTCCTTCCCCGGCTCAGCTCGGCTGGCGGCGGAGCGGCAGGCATGGCGGGGGTTGGGTGGGGGCGCCGCGCCGCCTGCGGTTGACTTTGCATCTCCACCATTTTTATCGAGCTCCTCCCCCCCCCAAAAACCCAAACCTCAACGAACACCCGTTGTTTCAGCCAAAATGGAGTTTGCCTGTCACCCCCTCGCAGACCAACTCCAGCCCTGTTGGCGTCCCAGCCCCTTACTTTTGGTGTGCCTTCATAGCTGCTCCGCTGGGCCCTTTTGGCTCTGGCACCAGGAAACGGCTGACATCGCCTCGCTTCGCCCCTCTGGCGGGGCAGCCCAGCTCTGGCATTCCGCTACTCACCACACATGCACAGCTTTTGGAGGCGGCTTTCCTGAACCCTGGGGAAGGCAAAAATGGCCTCCCCTCTCCGGAAGGCCGAAAATCAGCTGGCTAGCGTGCACATGCGCGCTGGAGCTGACAGGGCAACACCTCGCGTTCCCTCAGATACGGCTCCACGTGCCACCTGTGGCACGCGTGCCATAGGTTCGCCATCATAGGTATATAACCCATAGTCATCTCATGAAGATTGAGCTTATTAAAAACAGGCAAGGCCACAAGTCCAGTTGTTGATGCTGTTAAGATATTGTAAAATTAAAATATTTTTTTTAAAAATGCCAGCCAGTTTTTATTTATATATAACACTCTGATTTGTAAAAACAAACAAACCCTGATTAGCTCTGTAAATGAAGTATTAAAGTTGGTAATTATTTGTGCTATAATTTTCAGAGATCTCAAATTTGACAGTAAATAATGCCGAGCCAAGAGTAGTAACTGTTTTTTGACAGCTTTTCTGGCAGTATTAAGAAGCACCATGTTTTCAGCAGCATTTCAACACTGAGAAAATAAGTACAATACTTGTTCCTTTTTAACTGTCTGCTGTCTCTTTTTAACTGGCCATTTAACTTCAGGGATATCATAAATTGGCTATTTGGTACAGGAACAAAATCTGATTCATGATGAAATCTTTGTAAATTGGTTTTACCCATGCGACTAATCTTCATAAAGTTATTACCCAGTCAGATCTGCTCCTACATAAAATTAAAACAAATAAGGTAATGAAGAATCATCCTTGGAAAACTGCCAGGAAAGAGAAAGAATGAGTAGTCAAAAGAGAACCATTCTGTTCTTGTTAAAATTTAAAAGCAGACTTTGAAAGTAAAGAAATGGCAACAGGATATACTGAAAATGATGATTATTTACAGAATGAAAGTATTCTGCATAAAATATTACCCACTCACCACTGAGCATGCATTAGGATAGCAAGAAAAAACAACAACAGACAAATTCAAGGATAGAGAATAGAGAGAGAAAAAATATTGAACTAAGCTTTTCTAAAACCCAAGGTATTTTTTCTTAAAGTCACAGCACCATCATATGTAACAAAACATAATAGAGTAAACCATCTAAAATATAAAATTTCCATAAGTGCTTGCTACCTTTTTCTATGAGCCATGAAAATAATGGATGGAACTTCTGTATATAGCTCATTATTTCCATACTTATTCCCACTGACATGGGCAGATAAACTACTCAAAATTTCCGCTACTGGTTCTCCAAACTACTCAAAATTTCCGCTACCGGTTCTCCAGAACCTGTCAGAACCTGCTGGATTTCACCCCTGATATATTACAGATGGAGGTCAGTTAGAAACAATTCCGGATTGCCTTTCCCCACAAGTGATTCAGAGATCACCTCAATTCACAGCACAACTCTGTTTCCTAAACCCATATTAAAAACATTCTTTCAGTTATTTTATAGGAACTAAAATTTTATTTGTACACTTGTAATAAACCAGGATGGTTTACTGATTAAAGTTACTGGACAAGAATTTAGCTGTCTCTTATGCATAAAATCTGGCTGGATGAATTTGAATTAAGTCACTTTCAAAGCCCTAGGTGAGAAATCTACCAACCCACACAGAATGAGTGTGATATATTATGGCCCATAACTTTTAAGAAAGAGGCTTTTATCCTACATTGGATTGATTCAAGATGACAATAGTAACAATTAGTTGACTCATCCTATCCTACTTGAAAGCCAAGGTCTTCTGGAAAAAATAGATACAGCACAGTGTACGTGAATATCTTCAGAACAAGAATATAAAATTGTTCTAAAACTCAAGTTACATTTGGCCATGACCAACACTGGTTTAATATTTCTAATATGTATCATTCCAAACGATAACAGCGACCCAAACAGTTAAAAAGACAAATGAAGTGAAATTTTGCCCTATCCTTATTGACATTCCTGAAAACCTTTTTCCTTTCAGATAGGTCACTAAGTCTTCAAAAAAAGAGAAAGAAATCCATCTGTGCAAATGAAGCCTTTTGCTGCAAAGGTTAATTGCCACTTATGCTGATAGTGGGTTGTAGAATGAAGAGGAGAGGAAAAGGAAGAAGAAAAATAGCAAGGAGGTTGAATGGATGTGGGCAGTGTGGAGAAAAGAGAATGAAATGTACAATGTTTGCGTGTAAGAGAAGACAACAGACAAATATGCGTGTATGAAGGTATAGAGTCAGTATGTGGGTTGAGTTCTAGACCCACCCACCAATTAAAGTGGCTCGTCTTGCTATTGATATGAGTCCCAGGTAGCTTTTCTCCAAGGAAAGATAGGAAGGGAGGATAGGATAGGATAGGATAGGATAATGGGATAATAGGATAAATAGGAAGAAAAGGATTCCACCACCAATGCCTTTTTGGCACTGGCAATAATAGGATGATTCCCCCACCCCCACCCCTTTCCCCCTGAGCTTATTTGCATGTTCAGAAACTGGCAAGCTGGGGCTATGTATTTCGTGTGGCTAATTTAGAAGGTTGCTAGGCAACCTTCTGGCTCAGCTCTGAGGCCTAAGGCCAGTTCTGAACCACTTACTTGAAACATTTGAGACAAAAAAATATGCCCAGCAAAGATAAAAAGGATGCTCCCAAAAGGTGGGGGGGGGGAGAGAAATCATATAATGCTAATGAGGTGTATGGAAGGTTAACCGAATACATATCACTTACATTCAGTCAAACCTTTATGCTTGTATTATCTGGTTTGCCAAATCTAGATTGCAAAAAAATCCAGATGATGATATGAATTTTCTTCTGTTTTCTTTCTCCTCTCATCTAATGGGTGTCCAGATTTCTGTTAGCAGATCCGCTTGTGCTGGTCCATCTTTTACTGAGTTTTGAAACCAAAAGTGAAAAGTGGAGGGTATCAGTTCCTTACGATGATCTTGAAATGACCACACATGGCAAAACTTCTGGATAATTATTGTGGTGCAAAAGCAAAGCAGGAAGAGACCAAATTAAACCACAGGGTGCTTTTTTTCTTCTTCAAATGGCCATGAGATGAAAACAGTCATCCAAAGTTACTGGTAGCTGGACCCAGTAAGCCACTAAGAGTCCTGGTTATTTCTTTCTCAAGCACACCTCCTATTTGATGTTTGTGTCTTCTTCAAATCAATTCTGGTTACCCGGAGAGTAGACAATTTACCTCAGAAAATCAACAAAGTATTTAAGGGAATAGTGGAGCAGAATACCCACAGAGCAGAGTTTAGAGTTTTTTTTTCTTAAGCTATTACCGGTAGCTAAATAATTTATTGTTCTCAAATCCAGGCAGGGAAACTTTTCTTAGAGAGAAAAGTCTTGCTTCAATCTTGGAGCTCTTGCAGGTGTTTTTTTTTTTTGGTCTCCCTGTCTTTGAATCCATTTTGAAACACACTAGGCTGTTTGGACTATTTTATTCCATAGATAAGACTGGTGAGAGCAGGAGACCCTGAGAGACCAAGGATGGCAGGAGACCACTTTGCCAGGAGAAGTGGTGTAGTCATCTCTTTCCCTTTGCACTGTGGAGAAAGAAAAGATGATGAAAAAAAGAAAAGCTGAGGACCTTGAGCCTAAGTAGATTAGGGTCAATGTTCTTCCTCAATTCAGTTTTTTTCCTCAACAGGGGAAAAAAGTTTATGGTTGCCCTATTTCAGGTGGCTCAGTGGCTAAGACGCTGAGCTTGTCAATCAGAAAGATCGGCAGTTTGGCGGTTCGAATCCCTAGTGCCGCGTAACGGAGTGAGCTCCTGTTACTTGTCCCAGCTTCTGCCAACCTAGCAGTTCAAAAGCATGTAAAAATGCAAGTAGAAAAATAGGGACCACTTTGGTGGAAAGGTAACAGCGTTCCGCGCACCTTCGGCATTTAGTCATGCTGGCCACATGACCACGGAGACGTCTTCGGACAGCGCTGGCTCTTCGGCTTTGAAACGGAGATGAGCACCGCCCCCTAGAGTCGGGAATGACTAGCACATATGTGCGAGGGGAACCTTTACCTTTATTTCATTTTATCTCTTCTTGCATCTTTTCCTGAAGAGCTGCTGTTGGAACTATTCTCATCTCATGTCCTCAGAATGAAAATATGGGTTCAAACAAAACTTTACAATGCAAGTTATTTATCAAGTGGGCCATTCTAGTCCATCAAAGTTCACTTCCAATTTAATGCACGTTATTTCCACATTGACCATTTTGTTGACTCTTGATTTGTGCTTCTCAAATTTCATGTTCCATTTTATAAATGCCTTTACAAAATGAGGAATTCCTTTGGCGGTAGCTGGAATGCTTCAACAACAGCCTGGCTGGTTCCTTTTGGCAAGATGTGTAAAATGCTTAACATTTGAGTTCCTAAAATGCATTAATCTTTGTTGCCTTAGTTATTACATTCATGGAAAATACTTCCTTTTGATAAGATTGCTATGGAGTTGATATTGCATTCACTGATGAATGGAAAATAATCCCCTGTGAAATACCATTTAAGTCATTAGTTATTTTTTATATATTTATTTGCATTTTGGGAAATGAACAATGGGCTATCTCCAGCCTGCAATTTGTGTGCTCCTAACTAAGTTTTAAATGAAGGATAAACTCCATTGTTTGCTCCTGAAGTATGAAAATAGGCCATGAAGAAAGGTAATCAAAATTGCTATGGTCTTGAAATTCCAATCTACTATATTCTAGTCCATATAGCAGTAACTAGACCAAATTAAATATTAAAGGGTTTCCAAATGTTTTGGAAAAGAACAGAAAAATTTAGCTAATGTGATATGATTAGCAATATGCCAGTAAAATGAATTAAACCAATTAATTAAATTGGCTGGAGTGAAATAAATGCTAAAAGAAATCCAGTAGAAAGTAATATTATTCTCTTGAATCTGTATTGCAGTACCTCTAAAAGAAGGTATTCTTATTATAGTGATTCTGAAGATACCATGGAGTATTAAAATAGTGATGTCTTAGAGCAATGTTTCTCAAAGTGTGGATCAGTGGGGGAACCCTGAGCATCCCCCAAAGCCCTAAAAGTCTATCTTAAAAATAATACATATTAAAGTCCCATCAAACAGTTATGAGGAGCAGCAATGGCAGCAGAGGAAGGAACAGCAGACTACTTGTTTAATTGGGTTCTCTTTATCTAATTTTAGGATGTGGATGGAAAACAGATCACATTTTAGGTCAATTTATTCAGAAATATTGAAAATTCAAAAGGGTTTAAAAATGCTATTTTTTACATGACTTGATAAATAAATCAATATTCTACAAATGGATCAATTTCAATTTTTGTTATGGAAAATATCAATAAGTATAACACACACAAACAAAAACTGTTTGAAGCTCCTCCATAATTTTTAAATGGGAAGCAGAGTGGGTTGCTGCCGGTTCGGACTGGTTCTTAGAACCGGTAGCAGAAATTTACTGCTGCTCGCCGAACCGGCAGCGATGACCGGCGGTCCATGCTCCCTAACCGGTCCTCCGGTCACCGCGGCTTGCAAAAATACCCTCTGCACATGCGCAAAGGCTTCTGTGCATGCGCAGAGGGTCATTTCTGGGTATTTTGCACAACGCGCACTTCCGTCGCGATCAGAACCAGTAGGGAAGGTAAGTAGAACCCACCCCTGATGGGAAGGGTTCCTGAGAGAAAAAAGTTTAAGAAACATTGTCTTGGGTAATCTTTAAAAGATCATTATCAGTTCTTCAAAGCCAAGATTTGCAATGGTAAACAGACATTCCTGAAATCACTATTTTGCTCAGAAAAAGATCAGTTGTATCCAAATCTGTATTTATAAAAAGAGTCTGTACATTTGCCTTCATATACAGTAATGGAGCCAAGGATATGGAAATAATTCTCTGAAGACAGAAAATATGAAACCTGTTAATTTATCAATTTCTGCAAAATCTGTCAACTTCACCAGCCATTCCTCCATAGTGGGTAAGTCGAATGTTTCCATCTCAATGCATATAGTCCTGGAAGGGTTCTTATGATTAAAAAAAAATCCCATTCTAAGCCACCTTAAGCACCCAGAGGAAAAGTAGGGAAAATATCACCTGAATAAATAATATATAGAAACTTCCCCTCTTTCTATTTTGTCATTAAACTGCTCTCCAGCTTGTACTTGCCCTTTTAGGGAGGGAAAAAGACTACATTAAAGAAATAGTTTATCTAATGCAGAAAATAAAAGTTGAAGAGAAGGACAACTCGGGATAGAGAATTGCCTTTTAGATTGCTGAGTTCTGATCCAATTTGGCTTATGACCCCAGCTTTTAAAATAAATAAATTGGTGAATCAGCTAGCAATTTGACCCTTACACCAAATTCTGTTCTGTTGCCCTCTACTCTTCTTTTCCCTTCTCTTCTTCTAAAAGTTAAATAGTAAAATGACCTTATGAGTTATGAAACAGAAATCTTATTTGGGGGAATTTATTTAAAAAGGATGTCCATATAGTAGAATAATTAAAAGCAACTATTATGTGTATCCATGTCTTGCACTAATAGACAAAAATCAGCATAAAAGTAAATATTCATATTCATAGTAATATCTTTGCATAGTAATATCCCTAGAGAGATTAAACGAGTGTGTCTGAAATCCAAGGGAGATCAGTAGCAAACGTAGAATTTTTGGTGTGCTGTTTTCATATGAGTTGAACTACAGTTCCTATAATCCCTTCCAGCATTATCTATAATCTGCTGCCAACTGAATTTATGAACCACCGAAACATTTTGAAGAGAAAACAGCTACCATAGAAGGCTGCCTGGAAATATAAGAGACTATTGTAAGAGAGATACTTTGGTTTATTGGTTAAAGCAACAGGGTAGAAACCGGGAGATTGTGGGTTCTAGTCCCACCTTAGTAGGCATGAAAGCTGGCTGGGTGACTTTGGGCCTGAACCCTTTCTCCTTGAACCCATGACATCAGGCTCATATGACAAGCCACTCAGTCAATACCTATAGCAACCAATGGATCAACACTTGATTGATCTGGGGGGGGGGGAAGGTGATCCTGCACTTGCAGGAACACTTTAGGAAGAAAAGAAAAAGAGACTACTGTAATTTTATCTAGTCCTGACTCCTGTAGTGCTTACTTCATATGCCCTAAACCTATTCCATCTGTGAATCTAGCACAAGATTATAATCACAGCACTGGCTTAGATCACAAACATACCTCATGTTACACTTCATGCAAAGTACTCTGTTTTAAGTTGCCATCCCGTAATATTGGTAGAAATGATTGAACCTTGCTTTTTTTCAATTAACCCCCCCCACCAAACTTCCATGTAAAACAATTACACAAAACAGTTAAGCCCATCAGTCTATCTAGCTATAGAATCTTGCCTCCTTCCTATTCCATCACCATCCTTATCCCATCCTCAGAGAGCCTATTTAGTCTAATGGTTAAGACCCCAAGTTAGAAAGCAGGAGATTGTGAGTTCTAGTGCTGCCTTAGCTTTTGAAAGCCAGCTGGGCGACTTTGGGCCACTCACTCTCTCTCAGTCTAACTAACTTCACAGGGTTGTTGTTGTGGAGAAAATAGGAAAAGGAAGGTATGTTGGATATGTTTGCTGCCTTGGGTTATTTGTAAAAATAATAAATAATAAAAGCAGAATACAAAAAATATTAAGAGTAGTTTACAGATGCATTCTCATTGTGCTGCTTAATGGGAGGGGAGGAAAAACCAAACCAGGGGAATCCAATTAAACGCTGTTATTGATATGTTCTATATGCAACAAATAACATTCACAATAATTTCATGTTTTTTTCAATTACTTTTTGAAATGGCCAAAGGAGATGTTTTGATCCTTGGAGATATGATTGGATTTTTCTTCACCAAAAGTTCATAGATCCAGACCAGGTCTTGATTATAAAAAACAGTAGCACGGTTTACCAAGTTTATTGTCCAAATGTGACAATTGCTATATGCCAATTTAGTATTGCCTTATGGTTTTTTTTTTGTACTGTCTTATTATTTTGCAATATTTCATACAGTGACTGATTACATTCCTGCATCATGTGCTCCCTCAGCCATTACTTGTATTGTTTTTGGGTAAAACATCATGGCTAGTATAGCTCTTTTTTGTTTGTAGTAATACAGGGTTATTCAAAAAGAATGAACCGATTTCACGACACAATATTTTATTAAGGAATAGTAATACAAAACTCCAGCCAAGTCACAAGTATTCTACTCACAATCAACTTTTATCTCCTGTCGTACAAGTGTTCCATGTGGCCTTCAACACTTAGACAACTCCTCTTTCAAATGGTCACTGACTCATTACATGACAATGCTTGAGAACTGAAGCAATGCATCATGAAATCGGTTCATTCTTTTTGAATAACTCTGTATAGTGAATTATTTCAATTTTTTCATATCAAATATATAATTAATTAAAACTTACACACAGAGAAATCCTGTTCTAAAATTATTCACCCATTAACAATATAAAATTTGCTTTGTAGGAATTAAATGAGATATGGAATTTGGGCAATTCAGTTATGATTTTAAGAGAAAGTACTAACTTTGGGATGTTCCTTTTAAACCATAAGAATATCTGCTCACTATATCTCATATTTTATGCTATGTGATAACCCTTATTGTTGTACATATTGTACACTTAAGCTGTATGAGTCTATGAATATGTAATTTTGCCACCATACAGACTTCTGCCTTAAGTTATCAAAATGATAAGAATGTTTGAAAATTAAAACCGAAAGAGAATTTGTTCTAGTTATATTTATATAACTAGAATAAAATAATGCTACAATTAGCTAGTTGTTTTATTTTTGTTTTATTTAAATAAAACAAAAATAAAACAACTAGCTAATTGTAGCATTATTTTTGAACTATCTGACTCACACACAAGGTGGCAGAACTTAGCAAGTTTGGCAAATTTCCAAAAGGCTAAACTTTAGAAGTCTAGTTAGTACCTGATGGAAAATCACCAAAAACCCCACTGCTGTAGGCCAGACTGGGAAGTCAAACTACCATTCTGGAAGAAGGTAACCACAAGCCAGGTTTGTATTGTTTCAAAAAAAAAAAAAAAGCCAGATGAATGCGCTCCTTTTGTCATTAGGAGCTGAGATTGACTTGAGAGAGGCTTTTATAACCCTTTACAATCTGCCAGAATTTGTATCATTTGACTAATTAAATTGTCTGTGATTTAACACAATTCCAACTCAGCTCCCAACACTATTAATCAAAAGGCATTGTGTTGCTATTTTGTTTGTTGTTGGGTTTTTTGTTTTGTTTTTTGCTTTGCTTTGTTTGCCTCTCTTTCTCTGTCTCTCTGGGAAGCACCCAGAAATTTGAGAAACACTTATTATTAACATTTTGCATTTCAGTTTAGGAACAGCCATGTCAGAAGATAATATAATTGGGGTGATACATTCTGAGGACTTAGAAAAGAAACTGGACAGCAATGTGTGGTTCATAGGGAATACTGCCTCTTTTAGAAATGAAAAGGGATGTGATCATATCCTAACAGTGATCCAGACTTTCTATTATATTTGATGGGTTGTGGTCTTTATACTGATTAAGAATTAATTCCAAATCTGTCTAATCTTATAGTGGTAACTAAATTTGGAAACTGAGTTTCTGATTCAGCTATACAGTGGTGTATCTGAAACTGCAGCAGAACTGCTATTTTCATTGTTCTGCCATTGGTGTGAAATTTTGCTCATTCTACCTCCTAAGATCTAGCCAGCTTCCTCCCAGCTTCATAGAGATGATGCCACCATATCATCATGTTGACATACTACTATTTCACAGATTTTGTAAAACTGCAAATGAAGAATGGTGACTTTGCAGCTCTCCTTTATCGTAACTGTTGTAACTGATATAACTGAGAGTCTGCTTGGTCTAGTGCTTAGGGTGTAAGGCTACAAACCAGGAGATTGTGAGTTCTAGTACCACTTCAGGCATGAAAGCTGGCTGGCTGACTTTGGGTCAGTCATTCTCTTTCAGCCCAACTCACCTCGTAGGGTTATTGTTGTGGAGAAAATAGGAGGAAAAGAAGAAGTATTAGATGTGTTACCCTGAGTTATTTATCAAAATAATGAAATAAATAAAAATAAAACAAATAACTGCTCAGACATTATTAATATTAATAATAACAGCTACATTTGGGGAAATGTACATTACATGAATTAATAACATGGATGGAAGGTATCAATTATTTTCTTTCTATTTTGACTAGAGTTTGGGTGAGCTGCTTTTTGTTCATCTAGGACCAGAAGCAGACAAATGTGGGTACTGATTGAATTTTATGTTTTGCACTTTCCCATTTGTTGGCTGGGGACACATACTTGGTTTGAGGATTATGCTTCTTGTCCTGAAGATGTAAATGCAATTATAGGCCAACTTCAAATTACTTTGTGAGGTATTCTAGAGTGAAAACATGATATAGAATTGTCCCACACATAAACTACAAAGCTTGTACCATGCTATTCAGATTTCTGGTTTTAATATTTTGGGCAAATCCACTTGTTTGAATATTTACAATAGTAACATGCAGAAATACAAAATAATTTCTGTTTTAAATAGGTGAAGTCAAAGAATAAATGGCATTACAGATGGACTCACCAGTATTAGTTGGAACTTGTATGTGCAGACTGAATGAAGGGGATAAGTTACCACTTCTTTATTTTGTGTTCAGTCCATCACAGCAGAAATACTTTCCTTTAGAGGGCAAAGTGAATCCCTTTAAATTCTGCTTTGAGGAGGACTTGCTCTGTATGAGGGATGCAATGGTAAATTAAAGCTTTATGATATTGATTTGATGGGGAGGCAACACCACATTGATTTCAGAGACATTTTCCCCTGCAATAGCCAAGCTAGCTGAAGGAAGAGACAGCAGGAGGGAGTTGCAGCAATCAGTAATAAAGTATTCTCTATTTAGGTCAGTGACTTCAATCCTGATGAATTTTTTCTCGCTGTAATGCGATTCAACCAAAGAATCACGAAGATGGGGATTTTTCTTTACTGAAATATGTCTTTTGCACATATAAGAATAGATGTGTATTTTCATGTTTTGGACTTCCAAGTAGCATCTGAGATGTTAAAGCACATAACTTTGTGAAGCTGAAATTACATGAGAAACAATGAAGTCTATTCTAACTGTTATTTGTTGAAACTAAATTTATACTTTTAGGAAATCAAGGCAGTAATTGTGCCATCTGATTTCTGTGGTAGCCACTAAAAATCTGAGTGACACAGGCTAAGCTGGACAACTAACATCTGAAAGGCCAGAGGCCATATAAAACAAAGAAATGAATATACAAGGCAGTTTATGAGAGCCATGTTGAGCAAAATGGCAAGGTTGGAATTTGGTAGAAAGGCATTCTTGAAGTTTTGGGAAAGCAGAAAGTATTGTTTTTTGGGGGGTTGTGAACAGAGATGTGCCAGATGGAGACGTATGACTCCAGAATGTTCATTCTTTGCCTAAAGAAGCCAAGCCAAATATTCTTAGAGTAACCCATGCTTTTACAAAAGTGCAGTTTGTAATTTGTAAAGTTCAAAATATCTTTCATCCTCCAAACAGCCTAAATCTTTTAAATCTAAAAGAACTTTCATTTCTCTCCTTTTTTTCCCACTGAAAAATGGCAAGAAATCGATTCACAGTTTTACAGATTGATGTTAAAATACAATGTTGTTTTCTGGGAGCTACAAAAAGGGTTCGGGGACAGTGTACAGCCACAAGCCTTAGAGTAAAAGGATTCTTAAACTGTTTCGGTATCCCGAGTTAAAATAAGAATGAGAAAAGAAAGAACACTGCAATGCCTCTTAGTAAACTGAAGTAAATAGCAGCTGGTTCATGCTTGTACAACTTTGTGTGATCATGTGCTGGGAGAAGTAAGGTCTTTATTGTTATAACTTGCAGTCGGAGTGAGGAGAAATAAATAAATATAGTAAAAGAGAAAGAAGGTAGAATTATAAAGAAATAGTTCGGCTCCACTCATGCCTGTTTCATCTTCCTATCAAATTTCCAAACGATTCCTATGCCAATCACATCCTTCACTATTGAGTAGTGATTCAAACTTGGTATCACTATCTACTATAATATATTGCCCATTCCTCAATAAAACTGAGTACTGCCATCATGGAATTGAGAGGGCCTCTATTTGATTTAGCAAAGTATTGTTTACTATAAATACATTTTGCAGAAAATCCCTATTTTATGTCCCTAAATAGGTCTAGACAGGATTGACAAATCTGGTAACATCCTAAAAATGAGGGAACATAAACTTATATATTAAAGAGAGAATAGGTAATTGTGAAATATATTTAACAGTGAATGCTAAGTATATTTCACAATTAGCTTTTTTTTCCTTTTTAATTCCATGTCTTTCTAGTCAGCTCTTTCCAGTCTACTTAGCATTTGGTTTACCATTTCCTCTCTTGACTAACTACATACCCAATTACTTGCTACTATCTTCTGGCTCCAAATTTCTTAATAATGTTGCATGTTTGGCTAAGGAATTAGGATTTCATTTTTTTAGGTCTCTCTCTCTCTCTCTCTCTCTCTCTCTCTCTCTCTCTCTCTCTCTCTCTCTCTCTCTCTCTCTCTCTCTTCTCTCCTCTAAACACACACATGTGATACAAGTTCACATACTGAAGTGCTTTTGTGTTAAAATCCTTAAAATTCCAGTATAACGTTTATTTTTCCTCAGCTTTATCAATATGTTTGGTTTCTTTGCTTTACTTAATATATAGTAGATAGATTCATGTTGAATTACTTTAAAAAATTAGTAATGGGAGATTGCTCACCACATGCTTAATTATTTCCCCCCTATCATAGTTTCCTACAGGATCTAATTTGTGTATCTAGACATGGTTTCAATATCTGTTTTTTTCTTTCCTCTTTCTGCTTTACTTAACAATCTTTCCGAAATAACTATACTACAGGACTTGCAAGCAGGCACACTGTTTTGTTACTCTGAATTAGCCTAACAATAGTATTAGCTCAGTTTGGATTTTGAAATCTTCTCTTTTCAAACATCCGTATTGCTTCCAGTCAAATATAAACTCCATAATGCATTGTTCTTTTTGACAGTTTGTTAACCCTTTCATTGGGCTGACTTAATATTGAAACTTATTCAGTGTGAATTGCTACAATATTAAGTGCTCCATGCATAACAAAATACTGAGTTCAATATAACTTATTATGTCATAAGGGCAATAGTGAAGTTGTGGCTATCAAGACTCATCACAGCTGATTTCCACAATCCAGCTGTGGAATCCCTTTGCTTCTCATTGCAATGTGTCTGTCTATATATATATTACTCTGTACCTTTATCTAGAGGTATGGCTTCCCTCTGACTGACCATCATATAACTGATCTCAAAATACAAAGAGCGTCAGATATTTTTCAAGTACTCATTATCCCAGACTGTAGACCAGGGCTGTCAAACTCGCGGCCCGTGGGCCGGAAGCGTCATGTGCTGGCCACGCCCATGTCCGGTTTAGAGAAGGGGGGGGAAAGTCCCGATACGTCATGTGATGCCGCCGTGATGACGCAAGTTTGACACCCCTGCTGTAGACAAAGCATTTTACTTCCTGTTGATACAGCTTACATCCACAACATAGTTTTGCATAGCAGAACACATTTAATTTTCCCCCAATTTAGTAAAATTAACTATACATTGTAAAAGTATCTTGAGAATGAATAGTTATCTTGAAAGAGACACAAGATAAGAGAGGCAAAACCAAACATTACAAAACAAATGCATAAAGAATATAGTAAAATTTAGAATTAAAAGTAAAATTGGACTGAAACCTATGGATCAATCTTCATACATTTGCAATGACATCCTATTAATTATTACAAATGGCATTGATGACTTAGCAATATGGTCCTATTCTTGTTTCTGTTTTTAGTTTTACTATAGTAGGATAAAATTCTCAAAAATGGCACATTTAAAGATTTTTTTAAAAAACAACAAAGGCTGTATTTCTTTGTCATGTATCCATTAAAGTGATTGTCCTAAATTAAATATTTCTGCATCAAACAGAAAAATGGGTTGTTTTTGTTTAATTTGGAATTCTCCAATATGATGTTCTTTCTATGCTGTCTTCCCCCTCTCTTTTTAGCCACCCAGAAATATTGCCCAAATAAATAAATGAAAATGGCCAAATGGAACAGCATTAATGTGTAGCTCCATTACCTGCCTCACACACAAAAAAAGCCCTTGTTACTTTCTCACTACAGAGCTAATGGCTCTTGTAATGGGATTGGTTTGTTTACAGTTCTGATTGTTTGCTGGCCAATCTATTCTGTAGAAATTTAGCAGCACTGTCACAGAATGCCACTGTCCACTTATTCTTCCCGATCTCTAATGGATAAAAACAAAATATCAAAACAGAATTAACTCCTCTTGGATACGCACTTTGGAAAGAAGAATAATGAGACCGAAGGGAGGTTGCTATTAGTTTGAGGGAGGGAAGAATCTATTCTTTCCTTCTCAAGCGATTCCTTTATAGAAATGCTGTTTTAATAAAGTTCTGCAAAATGACTGAAGCTAGAGGGGAGGCTTCAAAGAGAGCAGTCTTTTATTACTTTTTTGTCTCGGATCCACAATTCTGTTTTCTTTTGTGCATTGGCTCCATTCTCAGTTTGTTTGTTTCTTAATTTATTGTGCTTCAGATACAGACTCTGCAGACCCTAAAGAAAGGATATAATACAGTGTCCAATTTATTTGGTATCCCTGGGTCTTGAGAGGGAACTTGAAGATGACTCCCTGGATGGTTTTATGCTGGCATGTATTCTGTGCAGTCAGGCAGATATGCTCTGTGAGTGATCTTTTCCTATAGCTTTATTGTATGTAGCATCCACTGCAATCTGGGATTAATCACTGAACTGCAGAGTGCTTTGTTTGCTTCTTGCCACTAATACCGTGTTGTTATCTTCTCAGTGTAACATCTCATTTGAGCTCGAGGGTAATGGGAGTTTCCAAGAAGCCAGCATGCTCTAATGTGGTCATGGAATTGTACAAGGGGCATTGAAATGATGGCAGAGCGGAGGGTTTGGCTTTGATTTCAGAATTGCAAAAGGCTTTGGGGTACAGTATATTGGTTCCCTGGTTTTAGATATGTATCCCACAATAACGTAGTACAAAGCTGTGGAGCTGACAGGTTTGCTGCCCCTGTATGACTAATTTGACAGTCCCTTCCCTGGATGTTTCATGTTCATGTTCATGTTTATATGTGTATGTGTATGTGTGTATATGTAAAATGATCTGATGCCAAGCAGAAACTAGATTTGGCAGAATTCCAAAATATTTCTAAATGTTCTGGGAAAATGCAGTATGTTATTTCTGGATCCATTCCAAAGCCATTTGTACAATGTTATTATTGTCATTTCATCCATCTATATTGGGGTGATAAAATCTATGCCCCCCTCTATATTCATTTATGAAGAGACAATAACACCAGGGGTGAGCTTACTGGGTTGTTAAGATCAGCTAGGAGTCAAATCCAATCTGGAACAAAATGGAACTTTACTATTACTGTAATGGTGCATGGGAATGACTCTGGGAGGCAGGAAGAGGAGCCACAAACTAAATAACCACCGTGCAAAAGGTATTCTCAGACCATAGAAGCAAAAGATGCACAAGAAGCATCTCAGAAGGGATCATCCCAAAGGTGTTTTTTTTTTTCCAAAAGGCAACTGGACTTTGTTTTTCCTTGAAGATGTTTTGCTTCTCACCCAAGAAGCTTCTTCAGTTCTGATTGAACGAAGGAGGATGGAAGGATTTATATTCGCTAATGACCAAACTGCGAGGAATATAAATCCTTCCTCCTCCATTCAGTCAGAACTGAAGAAGCTCCTTGGATGAGAAGTGAAATGTCTTCAAGGAAAAACAAAGCCCAGTTGCCTTTTGAAAAAGCACCTTTGGGACAACCTGGATGACTGAGAATCTCCATAGAAACTCAGAAGGGATCCTTTCTACATTTCTGGAAAGTAAAAGTAAAGGAGGAGAGAAGTGTTTTGAGACTTGTAAGATTCTATTGTTGTAAACCTTATAGCAAAGGCAGTGTTATTACTCATGGTTCGTGCTTCTTGTCCAGACGACTTTGAAGGGCCTTCAATCTTGCAAGTCACAAAGCATTTGTTGTTTATACAAAGGAAGGAAAAAAAATTCTAAATGATTCAGTTACCTTCATGAACTCAATCTTCTTTGAAAAAAAACATTAATCAGCTCAGGTGGTGACTGAAAGGGATATGTGAAGAGAGACCTAAGAAGAGGCCTAGGCTAGACATGATGGTCAAAAGTTCAACAGTTAAAACGTTCCTTATGAATCCTGTACTGCCGTGATTGTCAAATGTTTTCCTTGCTTGTGATATGCTGAAGAGAAAGGACAGCAAAACCAGACTTATTACATGCTACAGATGCATGATCAGGACAGCATTATTTGGTCATTTGAAATAGACAGAGTTGAGGAAGGATAGGGATTTTTACCATGAGCAACAAATCACATTCTAATGGAGTTCCCTGTCAAGGATGAATGGCTAACTCTTAAGTGAAAAGGGCATTTGGCTTCTCTTAGACTAGAAGGAATATTGGAGGCTTCTTATTTCAATACAAATTTTGCCATAAACGTAGCCTATCTTTGAGGTTTTGGTATCTCTTTTGGTATGAAATCCTAACCTGTTCTCTGATCCTGGTTTGACAGCTCATCCTGAATGCCTTTTTTCTAAGTCTGATCCTGACTGTTGTTTGATAATAACTCCTGATTTATGAATTTTTGCTTGCTCCAGATGGCTGTCCATTGCCCAGCTGAGCCATTGATGCACTAGACATCAACTGTTTTAACTCAGAAATGGTAATACAGATAGTGATATTCTTCACCAAGGAAAAATACATTGCACCAACTCTGTCTTAGCTCCGGAGACTGTGATTTTTGCTAACCATCAATCATTGTTTTAATCTGTCTGTAGATGGAAGCAACAAAGTATAGGCTTCATTTTAAAAGGTTTATAATGTACTTAATATTTATATGTGCTAAGAGAGATTGGGAAATAATTTGATACTCGACCTTAGTGCTGAATTTTTATTAACCTTCGGTCCCTTTTTTCCCCATCACGACATTATTGAGGGCATATTATAGAAAAAAAATGCATGTGTTTCCACCACATGTTTTAATGAAATCTTCTTTGCTTGCAATAGTTCATGATTACTTTTGACATCTAGCTATAATATATGGAGAAGATATCCCAAAGGGGTATAGTATTTTCAGATTATATTTCCCATTTAAATTTTTTTGTTTCAGACAACAAAAGCAAAGAGCAAAGACAATAAAATGTCACAAACCTAGAGCCCCTGTGTGGTCAGTAACAATAATAGCATACCTATAAGTGCTAGACATTTTCATTGGTACACATTCCTGACTTTTTACTTGTTTAAAAAATGTGATGGAAATGTTATCATATTGCAAAACAAAGCACCATTCTTCAGCATCACCTTTCAGCATCATGCTTCTGCTTTTGCCACATTCTTCTCAGAAAATAAATTTGGTTGAAAACTATGGAGCGGTACTTTGGAAGGGATCCCCCACTACCCAGAAAAAGGACACAGGACAAAAATATTGTCAGGCACGAAAGATCAGAGCCACACATTAAATGCCAACTAACTGTAACTAAACATATCATGTTTTACAATTCAATGTATATCTGCTATATTCCAAATTAAGAACCAGTGTGATAAATAAATAGGTCGGGTAGCCTTGTTTAGACATTCAGAGGCAATGTTTCAATTATCTTGGGAGAGCTGCATGCAATGTTTGCTACATAACACTAACCCTATCATTAGGCAGAATCCACTTCAGGCAACAGGGCTAGAATAGTAGCCATTTCCCAACATGTTAGATAAAAGTATAGCTTTTCTTTACCCTCTCAACTTTTGCCCCCAGGAGGTAGTTAAAGACTTTATCCACTTGTCAGTGTAAAAATAAAATTTCAGCTGTAGACCACTCCACATTTGTACAGTAACTGGAGAAGAAGAAGAAGAAGAAGAAGAAGAAGAAGAAGAAGAAGAAGAAGAAGAAGAAGAAGAAGAAGAAGAAGAAGAAGAAGAAGAAGAAGAAGAAGAAGAAGAAGAAGAAGAAGAAGAAGAAGAAGAAGAAGAAGAAGAAGAAGAAGAAGAAGAAGCTCATATAGATGTTGATT
>QLTV01000217.1:407451-435035 GCA_003457575.1 Thermophis baileyi
AAATAAATAACTACATAAATATCATAACTTGTCAGACCAGCAATTCCCCAGCAAACAATTCAGACCAGCAATTCCCCAGTACCATCAAAGAAGAAATTATTCTGTGTGCAGTGAGCCGGGTGAAAGATATCTTTATCATTTCACTCGAGAGAAAGGCTCAAAAACAGGAAAACCTGCTCAAGTGATTGCAGATAATCTGGTGTATTTCGTGAAGAAGAAAGGCATTGACAAAAGCTTGAAGGCCATTGGAGGAGATTCTACAAATGTTAATACTGACTGTGAAGGTGGTGCCATGCACTGGGTAGAGGTCAAGCCAGAGCATCCACTCTGCTGGAGCTGATTGACTGATTTGAAGGTGTATATGAGCCACCTTTGACATGCAAATTGACTACAGTGGAAATAAAGAAGTTCATTGACAAACCAAGGCAAGTACTACAGTGGTCCTGTCATGCCCAATCAATAGAGAGATGTGTGAAACACAGAGCCAAGCTAAACATTGTGCAATTGCAAAAATAACAGCAGATTTGAATACTTGGTGTAAAAACAGATATTTTTAGAACCCCTCACTGAAAAAAATTGCAAAAATTATTTTTTACCCCATTAAATGACACACCCTAATACCCAACAGTGTATTCTGAACGTCTACTAGATCTAAGTTCATGATAGCCTTCTTAGATGCCAACCATAACTTTCATCTCTGCCTTTCTCCGATGAGCACCAACTCTTATTGGAATCAAAACTATATTTTATTTCCAGTTCTTTATCGGTAAAGCTTCACACAGAATTAGCACAAAGAGTTTATTTAGGTGTCTGCATAGAGGAGTGGGTATGTGGGTATGAAACTACTCAAAAGCTAGCAAGATGCCATGAAAGAGCGCAGGCTCACCACACACTCTATTATATTCCATAAAATTAATTAGAAGCAACATATTTTTTGAGCTTTGGCTTCAGTGGTCCTTTAATATACTTGACCTTTTGTAGATTTTGGCATTTAGCAGATTCTGAGACAGAAATAGAATAGGAAACAGAGGAAGAGCAGTATGGAGTAACTACATCATGTAAATCCCCTATGGAAAAAAAAAAGTTGTTTTATAGGAGAAATCTAATGTAGAAGCATATCATGTGTACAAATAGATTTCTGCATTGGAATTGTTTTCACAACATGCAAAATAAACAGGCTTTCACTTGTTAAGGAATTGTGCAGAGTAACCTCTGGGCCCTGAAGGTTTGCACAGTTCACCGTAATGTTGCAGTAGATATGAGTAATGATTCAGTCAATACACAGATACGTTAAAGTGTATAAAAGTAGTTTACTTAAGAAATAGCACAGTCTAAATAACAGTCCGAATCATACACGTTCTATCAGTCAGTATTCAGAAGTACAGCAGTCTTCTTACCAGTCTTTCTTTGTCTTAATCATCAAACAAAGATTCTCTTCTATCACAGATAGTTAGCTACACACAGAGCTTAATTGCAGACACGAAGTCACTCAGCAATGAATCAGCAAAAGCGAGAGAGAGAGAGAGAGAGAACTAACGATGGGACAGAGTCCTAACATCACTGCAACTGTATATCCTGTGGCAGAATGGTATGTTTGAATTTCATCTACCATATTTTTTGGACTATAAGACGCACCGGTGTATAAGACGCACCAAGATTTCGAAGAGGTAAATAAGAAAAAAAAAGTTTTTGCCCTCCCCCAACCCCCAGGAGCACTCTGCAGACCTCCCAAACCCTCTGCGCACCCCATTTTTGTGAAAAACGGGCCATTTTTTGCCCGTTTTTTGCAAAAACGGGGGCATTTTTGCCCTCCCCCAGGAGCACTCTACAGACCTCTCAAACCCTCTGCGCACCCGTTTTTGTGCAGGGTGGGGCTTCAGGAGGCCAAAAGTGGCTGTATTTGGTGTATAAGACGCACCAACATTTCCACCCTCTTTTAGGGGGGGAAAAGTGTGTCTTATACTCCAAAAACTACGGTAATTTGAAAGAGAAGTGAGTTTCAGTCATAGGACACTTATGGCACTGCTTCCACTGCCCAATCCTTCCAAAACAATTTGAGGCAGCCTGCTGTTCATCTTCACTCGTTCCCGCTGCAAAATATTGAAACAATGAGCTTCTAGCTGACTTTCAGAGAGCCTGCAAAAGCTGTATTCAGTCAGTGTCCTGCCAAGTTATTGTTGGTCCTTGAGGGAGAAAAAAGAAATCACCTCAACATCACTCTATACATGAGGGAACTGAAATGAACTGTTATGTTACTTCAATTCATATTGTGTATTGTTTGCAAAAACAATCCGTGATGGATGGTAGCAGCACCAAACCGTTGAACTTCGTGAATTAAAAATATGAGAGCTTTTCAAAGCAACATCATAACATGTCATCAGTTTTGTATCCAGGTGCTTTCTCCAATGACTTTAAACATAAGAGAATGGGGTTATTCTATGATTCTAAGCAAAATTCATGCCTGTTGGGCTTCAAAGATTGGAACTATTTAAGGGCACTTTCAAAGAACCACTGTTTCCACTCCCCTAGAATAACTAAGGTCCAAGCAACCTAGAATTTTTCCCATTTATTCTACCTAACTTCAAGGGGAAAACAGACAAAACTCTTGTGAATTTTATTTCTGCTAAAGCAAACCAACATTGCTCTTAAAATACCTATAAGTGGGCTGATGCTCGGGAACCAAGAAGGAAGGGTAGAATTTTCAATAAATACAAAACATCTGGAATATACCTAACTGCCTAACTAAAACTAACACCCAGATTCTAGACATATGATTAAACAAAGCATATAAGAAGCCCCGCTGGATCAGACCAATTATGTATTTATTCCAGTATCTGACTACCACAGTAACAAACTACGGTATATACTTTCAAGAAGTCCACATGCCAATCTTAAATTCTACACAAAGTAAAAGGCAAATCTAAAGGAAAGGAAGAGAAAAGAAAGGGATAAAATGAATATTATGAAATATAATTTCTGACTTTCTCTTCAACAGGTATGGCTACTGATGAGAGCTAAATAGCTTGAAATAGTTCCATACTAGTCTCCCTTTATTTCTTTGTCGGTAAAACATAAATTTAACACAAAAATAGTTTGTTGCGAAAGCAACTGACTGCAAAGGCCCCTGGATTGGGGCTGAAAGGCGAAAATGGAAGCAGTATGCTCCATCCCATAATTGGGTAGACCAGGTTGCCCTGATAGACCAGTCCCACCGGAGAAAAAACACTCTTCAACAGATAGTTACCATTTTTTAATCCTCTCTCCATGTTAGATGTTATACAAATCCCTTTAGCCCCAATGTATTCTAGATGTTTTAGACACCCATTTGGTCCAACCAGGTCAGTGGCAAAGACTGTAGGAGCTGAAATCCAAAATACCTGGAGAATGCAGCAGTCAGATGCAGTTCTAGGAAGCTCACCTTGGCATGTGCAGATAAGGTATTTTACATTTATATTGGCTCTGATGTCTGTGTCCTTTGGAGAAGGGCATTTGTGTGTACAGTATGTCATAAGAAGGAAACAATTGTTTAGTATTGCCCCCCCCCAAGAACTTTATCTGACAATTCTAAATTAAGATTTGTTGTTTCAAGCTGCAAAGTGAATCAATCTCTGGCTATGTAAGTTAAACAAGGTGAGGTGCTTTGATGCAAAACATGAGCGGTATTTTATGTATGAAAATAGTAAGCCTTGAAAAATCAATTTCATACCAGAGCTTGATGATGTCCATTTTTACTTATCATGTTTGCACTACAGATGCTACAACCCTCCCCCCCATGTTGTAATAAATCTGAGGCACATAATTTGACAGCACCCAACAATGCCTTAGTTACCTAATTCAGTACCTTGTGAGAAAAGAAGCAATCAAAACTGACAATTTTCTCTTGGTTTATACTAGCACAAATATGCAGGTGTAATGGAGGTTTCACTATCCATTTACAACAAGTCAATAGGGGGAAAATATAATGCATATACAGTATACTAAGTGCCCAGGATATAACTGACAATACATATTTGGCAATACATACATACATGTGTGTGTGATGTATGTATGAATGTATGCATGAAGTAGGGATATGATAGTTTAAGACAAAATAGAATCTGAAATCAGCAACGAACGATTGCCACTAGGATCAATAAGGAGAAGCAGTCCACTATCTTTCAGGAAACAAAGATTTGATTATTTATGCATATCGCTTCTTTACTCAATTCCATATTGCTTAGGTTTATTTGGCCTTCTTTTGGACTAACATTAATTGTCAATTAATAATTGTTCCCTTTGCCCTGTGAGAGAAAGCAAAAGATTCAAGGCCAGAGATTTCCATACTGAAGTCTTCCCTGAACCCCAAGACATGCACAGTGATTAGATTTGCACAAATGATAAACTATACTGAAATGGACTTGGTGGTCTTCCAGGGAAGCAATGGCAGGTTGAAGATGACTCCTCAGAGAATGGGTATTTTGTGAATAACCATATCAAACATGGCAGAGAATTTATGAATATCTTCCCCACCACCCGCCACTCTCAGTTGTGATTTAGTGAGTATGCCCACAAAATGTTCTAAAAATTATAAATATGCTTTTGGCATGATAAAGACAGCAACTCTGGCCTCGTAGCTTCATGTTTATAGAATACAGGCCTGACCTGTCTTGATTTTGTTTCCAATTCAGTTGAGAATTTATGTGTTTTTTAAAATCCTTTTATTTATCCAGAATCACTTGTTTGCCACCTAGGATCATTTGTTGAGATAGACAGCCATACAACTTGAATTAATAAATAAATTTCTTTTAAAATTATGCCATGCATTTTCATTTACTCTCATGCTGCTGCAAACGCTCTCTCGATTCAAGAAGTGCTCTTTTAGGAGTTTAGTTGATGAGCTGGTGCTCTGGGAGTTGCAGACCTAAAGCAATTTTTTTTAAGCTTCCCCCCCAAATCTAAAACATTTACAGAACTGCTGGCTACTGGCTACTTTACATAAGCCCTTTGCTTGTGTTCCTATGTGTTATGATACACTTCTTTGAAATCATTTCTGAAACATGCGGAATCTTAATTATTTGCATATCAGAACAAAATACATTATTCTCACATGGTGTATACTTTTAACCCTTTAGAGTGTAATTGAGAGATGGCAAAAAAATAAATAAATAGCAATTTGAAAATCAATTGCAGTGGGAAAATTAATTGTGCCACAGTTAAATCTGGAAGTCAAGATAAATGGTTTCAGATCAATTGTCAAGCTAGTTCAGCTTCCTATGAAATGAATCCCAAATGCTTAAGATGTTAAAATCCCATTTAATAGATTAATTTACGTTATTCCTATCTAGTCTCAGAATTATTCATCATATTTGTATTTTGTGGTCAGAGTAGTAGCTGAGAATACATTATTTAAGAAGATACTGTAGGGACCCCACGAGACTTGACAGAACAAGATCATTAGGCAAAATGAAGTTAGACTGCTTTAATTGGAAGCAGCTGCAAGATAATGGAAATCAAATGAAACAAATGAAATTAACAGTATACTCTGAAGAGTTCTGAATTATTTGTCCTGGGGAAAAGGTGGAAGAAAGAAAATATGTTGTTGTTGACAATCAACAAATGTGACATTCTACTACAGCAGCGGTTCTCAACCTGTGGCTCGCGACCCCTTTGGGGGTCGAATGACCCTTTCACAGGGGTCGCCTAAGCGAGCACTAGCCCGCCATCTTGGGGCCACGCCCCCTTTGTCACCTCATCGTGCGCGGGGAGGGGGTTGCGGCGGCAGGGTGGGGGTCGCGGCATTAGGAAGGTTGAGAACCACTGTACTACAGCATATGCCAATCAAAAATAACTTAGTGATCGAATATGATGGTCATTAAACATAAGCCATATTTTTTATGTTAAGCATCTAAAAATGTTTGAACTATCAAAGGAATTTAGAAAGCCTTTGTTTTCCCAGCCTAAATATTCTATAAAATCTGAATATTTCCATAATAACTCAATGCTTAACAAATATATTATGAGGTCTACATTTTCCTCAATCCAAGCCAATGTAGGCAACCAGAGGGAATTCTGGGAGTAGCAGTCTCAACATATCAGGAAGACACTTTTGGAGAGAATGCCATAAGTTTACTCTGACAAATTCATTTCACATTACATGTATAATATATAATAGAATCTAAATGCATTAAGATATAATATAATAAATTTGTTGCTTTTCAAGATGCTGTAAGACCCTATATTTCTCTTTGTATTACCATCTTAAGTTGACTGAATGCCTTTTAAAATCACATCTAGCAGGTACAGCTTTGCAAATAATCTGATCATTTAAGTATGTCATTTCACAAACCAACAGTGAAAATTTGTTTTACATAAGTTTTGGCTTGCAACTCTTTAAATCAGCCCAGTTTGTCTCAGGATTTTCCATAGCATTGCATCTTACTCTTTCAGCCTGCCTCTGCTGCCTCTTTTAATTAACTAACAGAATATTCTCAGTGAGCCATAATCTGAAATGATGAAATCCTGGCACAGAGATGGCAATCTTTTCTTTCTAACGACAAGTCAATGTTCATTCTTCTGAATACTGCCTAAAAGAATATATCTGCCTAGCTTGGTATCCAGCCAGGGGTGAAATTCAAAATTTTTCCCTACTGGTTCTGTGGGCGTGGCTTGGTGGGCATGGCAGGGGAAGGATATTGCAAAATCTCCATTCCCACCCCACTCTGGGGCCAGCCAGAGGTGGTATTTGCTGGTTCTCAGAACTACTCAAAATTTCCACTACCGGTTCTCCAGAACCTGTCAGAACCTGCTGAATTTCACCCCTGTATCCAGCCAAAATCAATGATGAATATGTCATTCTCAATGTTTTCTCTCCACAGATGATGACGATGACGATGACGATGACGACGACGAGGAAGTTTACTGAGTACTGGAGAGACCAAACTTGCTTACAAGAAAAACCAAATAAAAAATAGAAAAGAGACATGAGAAGACAAATGATTACTTAGCCAGTACATTCAAAAAATAAATCATATAATAACAAGACCTGGCAATGGCTAACAGCAAGAAAATTGAAGAAAGAGATAGAGGGGCTAATTCTGGCTGCTTAAGACCAAGCCTTAAGAACAAATGCATACAAGGCCAGAATTGAGAAGACAGTAACAGACACCAAGTGCTATTTTTGCAAAGAAGCTGAAGAAACAGTAGACCACTTTGCTAGATGCTGCAAGAGGATCACATGGACAGACTACAAACAATGACATGACAAGGTGGCAACAATGGTGCAATGGAATATCTGCAAGAAATGCCCATTTTCCTGCTATCAAGAAATAGTAGAGCCATAAAATAGGTAAAATAATAAAAAATGAAGACGCTAAAGTACTCAGAGACTTTAGAATTCAAACAGACAGCACCTGCCACATAATACCTCAAACTTAACAACCGTCAATAAGAAAAACAAAATCATCTGGACAGAGAACAGGCAGTATCTGGAGACAGCAGAATAGAATAGAAAAATCACAAAATACAAAGACCTGCAAATAGAAGTAGAATTACTGTGGCCAAAGAAAGCAAAGATAGTACCAATAGTAATAGAATCCTTGGGTACTGTCCCAAAACAACTGGAGCATCACCTGAACTACATTGACACTGACAAAATCATCATCAGTCAATTGCAAAAGGCAGCTTTGCTTAGAACTGCTTACATCTTGCGATGGCACCTTTGACACATCAATCAACAAATGCCTGTCCCAGGTCCTTGGGAAGGATTTGATAGGTGGACAAAAATGCCAAATTCAGTCTAAACATTTGGCTGACTATGTGATGAACCATAATAATAATAACAACAACCGTCTGCTAGAATTTTGGTCTTTTTCTCTGCTAGTCTACGGACAAATCTGTTTTTCAAATTAAATCTCAGAGTGAATTGAACTGAATGGTTTTACCCTCAGATCTGGAGTCCCAAATTTGAAGAAAACCATGCCTTTGAATCTTAAATGTCAGCATTTCCAAATCAAGTCAAGTCAAATTGGGTCTGAACTGGACAGGACTAATAGACTCCCCAGAGCTATCTGTACGATTGTCCAATTCCAATTATGTTAAAAACAAGTTAAGGCTTTGTAATGAACATGGCCTTTCAAGTGTATTGTACATCCCAATGTGAATGTTGCAGTGTGGATTGATTCCTACGGCTGCATTTCTATCAAGTGCTTATTTGCATAGAAAGTCTCACTGAGATCAGGATATCTATTTGTATGCTAGCTTGTAAAAGCTTGCCTTTTCATAAAAGCAGAAAATCCTGCGAGAATAGAAGTTAGACATTTCCCCATAAATATTCAGTTACAGATCTCTTATGCTTATGCATTGATCTGCATAGAAAATAACCTTAGAAGAAATGTACTTTCTCTCCAAAGATGCCAGTTTAAACATGTTTGTATACATGTGTGCATGTAAAATTGTCTCCAAATACACAATTTGAAACAGTTTTATTTTCTTTATTTTTCACTATATTCATCTACATTATCACTAGAAAGACCATTGCTTTAACTGTTCTGAATGTTATTATCACTGAAGTGTCCTTATCCTGCTTTATCTTGTCTAAGATTGTCATTGTCTTGCTCTCTAGGATCTCCTTTCTTTTATATGCATCTTTATTCTTGAGCTGAAGAAGCCACATTCACTTCTGCTTTATCAATTTTAAATTCAGTAAACATGCAGGCTGACATTAATTCAGACTAACCACTTCTCTATTTTCCCTTTCATAGCAAGCTCTTCTAAGTTTTTTTTTTTTAAACTTTCTGTTGACAAGTGGCATCTTTGGTTGATTTCCAATTGTGTGTTTTGACATCCACTTTTAATTCCACTCTTGCGATTCATATAATATACCTTTCCCCCCAAAGTTAAGGATTATTGTCCCTGTGAACCATTCTGTTTCTTTAAGTTCAATTCTGAGAGTTGTTTATTTATAATTCTGACTCATTGTCTACCCCTAGTGTAGTCCAGACATGCTAATTGAACAGCAAAATAAAAGGCTTTGTAATATTCAATAAAGCAATAATAAACCACCGTATTAAGTTATCTTCTACCCATCATGTCTGCAAAATGTAAGTTTATCTATGTTCCTTAGCCTTTTCTGATACCTATCTGTTTACCTGTCATTTTTTTCCCTCTATAGTAGCTGCAGTCGTCTTTGTAAGATCTTAAGCAAAACCTTGCTTGCATAAGGATTTAGTGTAATGGTTCAGTTTGCTCTTGCATCTCCCTTCTTTGGAAAAGAATGCTATGATACTTATTTCAATCTGCAAGCCATACAGTTTGCTTTGCTATTTGCTGTCATATACAGTAGCTATTAACACCAAACTGCCTTTGCACTTGAATCTTTTGTATGTATTTCATGCCAGTCTGATTCCTTCCTACTCTGCAGCTATTTTACTGCCTATCTAATCTCACTCTCTAGTGGCAAATTCACAAATACATTCTCTCACCTCATGTTTTGGCTATCCTATAATCCCATGTATAAAGGACTTTAATGGTCACTCTGTTTTCTTTTAATCTAATTTTCTCTTATTAGATTTCTTCCATTGTTCTCCCTTCCCATCCTGTGTTGGAGGCACATTTAAAGGCACTTCCAAGTTGAAAGGATTAGCCAGTGACATCACGGTTGCCCGGGGGGTGGGGGGAGGGGAGGGCTCCTTTCATGTCCCTGTCTAGGAGTTGGAGCGAATGACGAGAACTCACCCTGCCAGGCAACAGCACTTGGGTCTTGAACATGAGATTACTAATCTCCAACCTAGCATCCTAATCACCTGAGCCACCATACTCCTCTTCCATTGTTGTTTTAAATATTCCTATTTTTTATTTATTTTACACACGCATACACACCTGATTTGGAAGGTACAGATCAGATTAATTCATAGTAGAATTCATAAAGTCTTGCTGTGGAGCTTTGGCCATCAGAAAAATCAGTCAAGGGCAAACTTGACTGAAATCAGATGTCATGTCTAGTTTCTTTGCATAATTCGCAAGGACTTCATCTACATTTAATTCTTTTGAAATCAGGTATTAAATTATAGCATTAAGTTTAAGATTTTAAGTTTAAGTGGCAAAAGTGGTCTCTAATGCCACATGTTAAGAAATCTAAATCTAGCTGTCCATTTATTAATTTAGAAGGTGACAATATAGCCTTGAAAAATATCAAATGCAATAATAATAATAATTCAAAGCTGTTCACAAAATCAAAGCTATCAAAGGAAACCCATCTGAATGAATATTATTATATTAATATCAATAATTTGTGCATAATTGTTTTGCATAATATATTGTGGTTTTGCAAATCATAGCCAAAGTAGGAATCTGAATTCCCACTGTTGATAGTTCTAACTATGATATCATTGTCTGTTTTCATAATGCAGTAAATCTTTTTTTTTTAAAAAAATGAAAATCAAAATTTGCAGGAACAAGAATTCTGTACCTACTTTTACATGAAACATTTTCTGCTCTTTCACTGAATTGTAGCATATGTTCAGCCCTAATCTTAGGTCGCTATCTTTCCCCAAAGGAAGACACTGAGTAAATATTTCAGATAATTATATGTATTTGTGACTCTCTGTATCTTGCTCTGCAGGATATATTTCCCTAAGCAGATAAAAGAAATTACCTGGCACTTTTTGTAAACTATAGAAAATTACTGTGCATTCAAAAAATCAGTTTATTACAACTATAAAACATGAACATATTTCCCCTGCCCCAACCCTCCAAATACACATTTTTGGGAACAATTCTTGCCAGGTAATATAATACTTATAATGACAAAAAAAACCTCTTGACTTAAAGTTAAAATGAGCTGAAGGGTAAATGTTTGTCTTCAACTGCATCCAGAAGAGTCTGTGTATGAATAACAGTAACTGATCACCAGCTATTTTTTCTATTCTTAAAATTACGCATTCAACTGCATTGGGAAACTGTGCCTCAAACAGATTCAGCTAAAAGTTCTGGGCTTGTAAACTCAATATATCCGGAGGGCACCAAATGTGCTATGGCTAGAGAATATCTTCTTTCCCCCACCTCTTTGAATAAGAAAACAACAACAACAACAACAACAACAACAAAACAATTTCTATAGGTTCCCCATAAATAATATGAGTTGCCAGAGAGTAAAAGTGGCAGCTGCTATTGCCTTCATACTATGCTCGTGAGCTTCTTATAGGACTTCATTTGTCAGTATGGGAGCAGAGTGATGACAGGACAGGCCCCTGATGGGACCCAGTATAGCTTCTTTTCTCATGTTATAAATGTGGCTGATCCTTCTCCCTTACCATGCAAAGCTAAAATCTCTATCTGCCACAATTCTCCTTGCATCTGTATACACGGGGGTCATCATGCCTACAACTGGGAAGCATCAACTCTCTATGCCACTCTTTGTTTAGAGAATCCCTTAAATACTAACGTGGAACATGTCCCAAAGATACTTTTTCAGGAGGCAACTGGACTTTCTTGTTAAACAAGAAAGTCCAGTTGCCTCCTGAAAAAAAGCACCTTTGGGACAACCATGACCTGGATGATTGAGAATATCTAGAGACTTTTAACGTGGAACATCTTTCTAGAAAATGAAATATTCTTAGACTAATCCAGATATTACCACCAAGACAATCAGAGAAATTGTCAGAGCTGGAACAGCTATCAAAGTTGTGATATATATTGCCTAACAACAAGGACTTCCTCAGACCTCATTACTGGTATAGCCCCACAGCATGGATTCCCTGGTTCACTCTTGGGGCCAGTTGTAGTTTTTTGAAATTTAATTCTGATAAATGCCTCCAAATCTGTTCTAATGTACAGCATTAACTGATCTGGTCCTTTCATAAAGCTTTTCTTTGAGATTATTTTAGTACCTGCTGTAAGAGGAAGAGTTATACAATTGGAAAAGAAAACAGAGAACAAGAGCATCATTTTCTACACTGAGCCAGTGGATTGTGTACTGCATTTTGACTTGCTCTTGCATTTGGGGTGCAACATCATCAATAGGTAGTCCTTCACTTATGACCACAATTGAGCCCAACATTTCTGTTGCTATGTGAGACAGTTGTTAACTGAGTTTTACCCCATTTTACAACATTTCTTGCTATGGTTGTTAAGTGAATCATTGCAGTTGTTAAGCAAGTAACCTGGTTATTAGGTGAATCTAGCTTCCCCATTGACTTTGCTGGTCAGAAGATCACAAAAGGGGCTCACATGACCATGGACACAGCAAAGGTCATAAATAGGAATTTTGATCACATGATCATGGGGATGCTACAAAGGTCATAACTATGAAAAACAGTCATAAGTCACAATTCTTGGCGCCATTGTAACTTTGAACGCTCACTAAATGAACTGCTGTAAGTCGAGGACTTTTCTTGTCAAAAGGTCTCAAAAGGTGGTCATGTGACCCAGCACACTGCAACCGTCATAAAGGTGAGTCAGTTGTCAAGCATCTGAATTTTGATCACCTATCATGGGGATGCTGCAATAGTCGTAAGTGTGAAAAACGGTCATAAGTCACCTTTTTCAGCGCTGTTGTAACTTTGGTCAGTAAACAAAGTATTGTAAATTGAGGACTACTGTTTTGGCTGATAATCCCCAACTATAAATTGCTATTCAGAGCTTTGCTATGGAGTTATGTCCTGGTGCCTGGAGATGTTGACTGTCTGGAAGGGACAAAAAGGCTGAAGTTGGACCTAAGCAAGATAGAATGATCAAGGATTACGTCTAGGACTCCTCCTGGATTCACAGCTATCCTGAATGTATAGGTCAGGGGTCGGCAACCTTAAACACTCAAAGAGCCATTTGGACCCTTTCCCACAGAAAAGAAAACACCGGGAGCCACAAAACCCATTTGACATCTAAAACGAAGATAACACTGCATATATCACTTTTTTACCTTTATGCTATGTATAAAAAAACTACAGTGTGTTGCATTTATGAAATCAATGAACTGCTACAGAGAAAACAAATGTTTATTTCTGCATGCAACAAAAACATTTTGAACTAAAAAAAAAGATGGGTCGAAAAGCTCAATAAATCACGTGCCGGCAAGTGTCGCACATTGGCGGTTGTGATACATATTTTGAGCGACAAGGAGCCGCAGCAGAGGGATGAAAGAGCCACATGCGGCTCCCGAGCCGCAGGTTGCAGACCCCTGGTATAGGTAGATATCTTATCCAGGAGGGCTTTTACCCAGCTCGAATTGATGTACAGATAGTCCTCGACTTACAACCACAATTGAGCACAAACTTTCTGTTGTTAAGTGAGATATTTGTTAAGTGAGTTTTGCCTCATTTTATAGTTGTTAAGTGAATCACTGCAGTTGATAAGTTAGTAACTTGGTTGTTAAGTGAATCCGGCTTCCCCATTGACTTTGCTGGTCAGAAGGTTGAAAAAGGGGCTCACATGACCCCGGACACAGCAAAGGTCATAAATAGGAACCAGTTGCCAAGAATCCGACTTTTGATCGCATGATCATGGGGATGCTACAATGGACATAAACAGTCATAAGTCACATTTCTTGGTGCCATTGTAACTTTAAACAGTCACTAAATGAACTGCTGTAAGTCGAGGACTACCTGTATCAGTTGAGTGCATGGATCTCATAATAGTAAATCATGACTTCATCAACCAATCATCATCAATCATCATCATCATCCACTTCTCTTGTCTCACTGTTTAATCTTTAATTCATATCATTTTCTGATAGACTTGATTTGTGTTTTCTTGATGTTCAAAGAAAATCCAGCATGTTTATTTTCCTATTTCACTTTTAGAATGGGCATTCTTAAATCCTCATCAATTTCAGTTTCTGCAACCAAAGTAGCCTTGTCTGCATATCTCAGGTTATTGACATTCCTTCTCTTGATTTTGTCACTGGCCTTCAGTTTTTCCAGATCTTCAGTACATGCATTAAATGTATGGAATGAATAGGTGTGGTGACATAATGCAGTCTGTGACACTTTTTTGGATGATAAACTATCTGATGTCACCAAATTCCATTTCCACTGTGGCTTTCTGGTTATTATAGTGTTTTTTTTTAATCAGAAGAATCAGATGCTTGGCTATGCCTGTTGTTTTGACAGCATTTCAAACTCTTGACTGATCAACACAATCAAAAGCTTTGAAGTCTATATAGTCTACATAACAGAAATAAAGTTCTGTTTGATATTGCCTTTCTGTCATCTGAAAGATAGTTATTCTTCCAAGGCTTAGGGTAGGGTGAAATGAACATACACACACACACATATATATTCCCCTTTATAAAAATAATGCAAAGGAAAATTGGCCAATTCTTAAGAAAGCATTCATTCCCTTACATAAAAGAATGAAATGTCACTGCTATAGTATTCTATCTTTTCAATTTAGCCAGTGTTCTGTTAACTGTTTCTTACCGTAATAGAAACATAATATTGCTTCATTCTGTGTCACAAAAACACAGTACAGATCTAATAGCGAACACTGCTTAATAAGTTCATTTCTTTTTTCTCAGAACTTCAGTGAAGAAAAAAAAATACAAGTTTGCTCTTTTGTTATTACACTGGCTGACCACTCAAATATATGCTAGTCCACAAAACATTGAAATCAAAATTCTGCGAAAGAAGACAAAATGATTCCCTTTCTAATATTTCCAGAAAAAGGAGAGAGAAATCAGAGACAAATTCCTTGCTAGATAATGATTATTCCAAATATCAAAATCTATAAAGCAGACTACCACCCTTGAAATCAAGGTAATCTGAACTAAAATCCTGGCCTAGAAGTTTTATATTATCTTAGAGAGGGGTTTCCCCAGCAGATCTTTTCCAGATTATTCAAATCAGAGAGCATTACCAGAAGATGTTTCCAGCACATATTGGTTCCCCCCCCCCCCTGAGACTTTCCTTCATCCCATATTTTATCCTTATATTAAAGTGGGTTTTTTTTCCCTCTAGGCTTGCTTCTTTCCATCAGCTTTACAGGCTGGTGAGAGGAAATATTACCAGTTGCTGTGATTTTTGCTCTGCTATGTAGAGCCTTGCATCCTGAGTGCCAAAGTCTTTAATCAAAGGTGGTTTTTAACAGAGCCAATCAAACATGATTTCCTGAAATTGTCTTCTCTGTTTGTGAAATGGAAATGAAATGTGGGATAGAGAGTCAGTCATTCTCTTATATTCTCAGTGTTAGGTGGAACATCTATCTAGGCAGTTGGACAACTGTTTTACATCTCTCACAATACCATTGGCCCAGCATCACCTTATGGATTGGTTGAAAAATAATTGCCAAAGGAAAAGAACGGTAGACAATTTGTAGAACGTTAATCCATTACGCATCATTTCCACGCTTCAGGACCAATTCTGCATCCTCCTCTGCCCCCATGGATGTGGTGAAATATTTAGAAGTGCATGTTGTCTTTGGGGAAGTTTGGGAAAGGGTGTCTGGGGGTGGGGAGCCATAAAAAGCTAAGGTGTTGTCCACAACTACCATCTTGACATTTTACCTTCTCCCTGTAGAAACTCCAGTTGGGGGTTTTAAGGAACAAAGACTTCTCATATCTCCATTAGGCTGATTTTTCATATTTTCAAAGTTTAAACCTATAACATGACCTGAATAGGAAATGTTGGCCCTTCCCATTCTTATGACATCACTAATTACAGTCCCTTCTTTTCACAGAGCTTTAAAAACAAGTGCAACCTCTCAAGAGTTAGGAACTTGTGTGCACCTGATTTAGAAAACAGCTAATTTGCTTCTGTAACCATACAAGAAGAACATTTTAGAAATATATCCTCTGTATAGTATGTAATGTTTTTCTACAAACAGCAACTACTTTCACTTCTGCAAAGTCAGGCCATCAAATTGTCCAATCTCCCTTTCCAATGTAGCCCTTTTGTTGGAAAAAGATTGTAAGCACAACTTAATATTAGCAACATGGTACATTGCAAAGAGGGGGAGAAAATGGCTCAGCAGTTAAAGACGCTGAGCTTGTCAGCTGTAGAGCTGATAGCCCCGGTTTGAGATCAGAGCTTTGCGCAATAGGCTGAGCTCCCATTACTTGCCCCAGCTCCTGCCCACCTAGCAGTCCAAAAGCATGCAAATGCGAGTAGATTAATAGGTACCACTTCAAAGGAAAGATAACAGCGTTCTGTGCGCCTTTGGTGTACAGCCATGCTGGCCACATGACCACGGAAATTGTCTTTGGATAATGCTGGCTCCCTTGGCCAAGAAACAGAGATGAGCACTGTGCTCTACAGCTGGACACAATTGACAGGGAAACCTTTACCTTGCAAGGATAGGAGATAAAGACTGAACGTTGACATGCTCATATTCTCTATGAACTCTTTTTTAACCTCCCACATTATTAGCTGTTACTGTTGTTAAAAAATGTCTGTACTTATGTACTAATAAAAGTGAGGCATTATGTTTTAGTATACTTAAGATTCTTAAAAGTGTTTCAACTTCCTTATAAAACATTTAGCTTAATTCTCTTAAGCTTTTCATAGTTTGAAAAGAATAAATCCTAAAGGGAATCTTTGAGAAGAGCATGAAATAGATAACAATGAGCTTGTAACATACTTAATTCACTCACATTCCCAGGCCTATCCTATACATTCAGGGCAGCCAAGGCTAAGCACAAGAGCTATTTGTTTCACTGGTATTTGCTTCTAGTGTTTCCTTTATTTCATATCCATCAGAGATTTGGGAGAAAGGCCAGAAGAAGGAAAATGCATTCCCCTTTCTGTTGATTGGAAAACACAAGGACAATTACACTTGAGCCTTCTGAAACACATTACTGGATTATGGATCCCATACAGAGGTGGGTTCTTCCTGGTTCGCACCGGTTCTATAGAATCGGTAGCAAACTGCTGGTGACATCACGGATCCGGTTCTGTCGGTGCCGGTCCGTGGACGCCGCCATCTTTTTTTTTGGATTTTTTTTGGGGGGGGGATTTTTTTTGGGGGGGAATTTTTTACTATTTTTTTTCTTCTGCGCATGCGCAGAAGCCGAATCCCCGGCACTGCACATGCGCCGCCATCTTGTTTTTGGCTTTTTGTTTGAATTTTTTGCGAATTTTCACTACTGCGCATGCGCGCGCAGCCATGCGGCGCGGGAGGAAGCGAACTGGCAGTGAGGTAAGTTAGAACCCACCCCTGATCCCATAATCTCAAATTGGTACTTCATTTGAAAATACATATAACATAAGATAAACATGGATGGCTACTGGGTTTAGAGCAGGGCCATGGGCCATGCTGGCTCAGGAATTCTGGGAGTTGAAGTCCACAAGTCATAAAAGGGCCATAGTTCCCCACTTCTGGTTTAGAGAACAGGGTTTAGGGTTCCTCTACACAAGCAAGAGGCTAAAAGAGAGCACAAGAAGAAGTACCATAGTGGGTGAAAATGAAAGACAAATAAGACTGCATGCAAGAGAGCAAGGTATGAGTCAGACAAGTGAGGAGGAGAAGCAGGGGTGGGTTCTAACTTACCTCGCTGCCGGTTCGCTTCCTCCCATGCCGCGTGGCTGTGCCTCGTGGGCACATGCGCGCTTCGCACACGCGCGCATGCGCAGTGCCGAAAAATCCGAAAAAAATTCCAAAAAAAAAAAAAAGCCGAGAACAAGATGGCGATGCATGTACCGGATCCGTGACATCACTGTGACGTCACCAGCAGGTCGCTACCGGTTCAGGCGAACCGGTCCGAACCGGGAGGAACCCACCTCTGAGGAGAAGTGAGGATGACAGGATGAAAGGGCAGGTGACGGAGGGAGTGAAGAAGCTGGTTGCAGAATACGATTTATTCATTCATGGAGCGATAATGAAAAAGATGGTAGAGCAGGCGATAAACATGACAGAGCAGCTGTTATGTTTGGTATAGAGCAGATGGAGGAACAGATGATAGAACAGGTGATGGAGCAGATCAGAGAGTGGAGGGCAACAGAGAAGTTGATGGAGGGCATAAGAGGGAGAACAACGGTAAATGATGGAGGAAGCCATTGAGCAGGTGGATCAGCAACAAATAGTTGAGCGAGTGAGTGATAAGACAGGAAGAAAGAGAAGTTATGCAGATGCAAGTTACATGTGAGGCAGATTACAAGTGCCTCATTGACAACCTTAATGTATGTCTTCAAACCTCCTAAGATAGTTTCTGAAACCTTTAAAAGTATGCAATTTAAAAAGTTTGTCATTCTATGATGCTGGGTAGTTTTTTGTTTTAAAATGGCAATTCTGAAATCTGTAATAGAGTGTTCTGGGAGATTAAAACACTCTGATATTAATTACTCCTTGTTTGGAGTCTTGGCTTCATTGTGCTTCATTGTTTTGTAGACAGTCTGACCTGTTTGTTCTATAATAGAATCCAGAGAGGCATTAATGGCAGAGTATGGCATATATTGCATTAGAGCAGGGGTCCCCAAACTTGGCAACTTTAAGACTTGTGGACTTCAACTCCCAGAATTCTCCAGCCAGCTGGCTGGAGAATTCTGGGAGTTGAAGTCCACAAGTCTTAAAGTTGCCAAGTTTGAAGACCTCTGCATTAGAGAAAGACTATGTATCAGGGGTGGGTTCCTCCCGGTTCGGACCGGTTCTCCTGAACTGGTAGTGGCCCGCTGGTGATGTCACGATGATGTCATTGAACCAGATCGGTTGGTGCCGGTCCGTGGGGGCCGCCATCTTTTTTTGAATTTTTTTTGAATTTTTTTTGAATTTTTTTTGAATTTTTTTTGAATTTTTTTTTTGAATTTTTTTTATTTTTTTTCCTTCTGAGCATACGCAGAAGCTGACTTCCAGCACTGTGCATGCGGTCGCCATCTTTTTTTGGGCTTTGTTTTTCCCCTCAGATTTTTTGTTACTGCGCATGCGCGTGCCCATGAGGCGTGCCCACACGGCGCGGGAGGGAGCGAACCGGCAGCGAGGTAAGTTGGAACCCACCCCTGCTATGTATGCCTGTAATCTTGTGTGTGAAGTTGTTGGGTGCCACCTGTGGTGGTCCTATTGGTGTCAATGTGTGGGCAAATTAGACATCCAGGTTTTTTTAGAGAAACTAGTTACTAGTGTCCTTGTTCTAGTGTTTCTTATTTCTTGTAAAAATCTGGATTCTATTTTGTACAGAATTAATGGACATGAGTTTGACATTCAGGATCAAAACAAGGATAAATTAATACCTATAATATTCTTTCCTTGTTGCATTTATTCATGACACAGTTTTGGCCACTGCTTTGTCAATATCTGACACTTTTTTATTAGATGGAGACATTCAATTCAATTCAATTCAATTCAATTCAATTCAATTCAATTTCAAACCTTTATCAGAGTACAACCTGTGTACAATGAGATTGGCTGAGCCTCCCTTCATGCACCCCCCAACACAATACAACTCACAGTGAAAGACAGAAAATCCCTAGCCCAGTGAATCCTACTAACAAACATACACTCAGTCCTATTGCACCATGTGAACTTATTGCACGTCGCGCTGGCCCTGCAAGTCAATCCTACTATGTTGTTGTAAAGTTATTTTTCATTCAGGAGTCTGACAGCCCACAGATAAAAACTGTTCTTCAGCCTGTTTGTGTGGCTGCCTATGCTTCTATATCTCCTTCCAGATGGTAGGAGAATAAAGAAGGGCTGACCAGGGTGTGAATCATCCCTGAGGATTTTCCTTACTCTTCTAAGGCAGCGAGCCCTAGCGATGTCGTCTAGTGGTATCAGGGGAAAAGCCCACAATGTTTTGTGCTGTGCTCACCACCCTCTGTAATGTCTTTCTATCTGCGGCTGTCAAGCCAGCATACCACACCGTAATGCAATGAGTGAGGACGCTTTCTATTGTGGACCGGTAAAAGGAGGGTCTGTTGCGGAGATAAATAATTAGAGGTGACATGATCGCCGAGGTGGCGCAGTGGTTAGAGTGCAGTACTGCAGGCTACTTCAGCTGACTGCTAGCTGCAGTTCGGCAGGTTCAAATCTCACCGGCTCAAGGTTGACTCAGCCTTCCATCCTTCCGAGGTGGGTAAAATGAGGACCCAGATTGTTGGGGGCAATATGCTGACTCTGTGAACCGCTTAGAGAGGGCTGTAAAGCACTGTAAAGCGGTATATAAGTCTAAGTGCTATTGCTATTGTTGTTCCATTTTATTTTTTCACAAGACCCTAAGGAAGTAGAGTCTCTGTTGGGCCTTTCTGGCTACCGGGGTTGATTTTCCAGGTGAGATCTTCACTGAGATATGTATACGTGTTATTTTTATTTTCTGACTCCAAGGAGCTTACGTTAGCACACTTAGCATTTTCTTATTTTGTATTTGCCATAAACACAAAGGGCATAAGTTAGAATGTGAAACAGGTTAAGGTTATTATCATATCTCATTATCATAGGGTTATAATTTAAGTATGGTACAAATCATAGACCAGGTAGTTAAATACTCATCATTTGGTATTTACATGAGGTAGGTTGCTGCTGAGTTTTTCTTCCACATTTATCCATGACTAAATTTTCCTAGCCTCGCAGTGATATTCATACTTTGCAAACTTAATTTTTTTTCCATAGCCTTCAGATTGTTAGCATTTTGACAATAATCAAGCAGCATGTCTGTGCAGTTCTTGCAACTGAGATCTTCAACATAACTGATTATAATGCTGTTGTCAGGGTTCTGACCGATGCCCTAATAAAAGCAGGAGCCTCAAACAAAATTTCAGGAAAAATCCAGTTGTTTATTAGGAGCGCCATGTTGGCACGGACCAAGTGAAACCAGCTCTAACTTCACTCAGTTCGCGCCTTGCCTCTGACCCTGTTTCCCCCCTCCCCCCAAGGTGTGTCATCAGTCACATTCCCCAACAAAGCAATTTCACAGGTTGTAGAAGTCACTCCCTCCGGCCGTTGTGGGTCTCCGTGGAGATGGCCTTGACTTCGGCCGGCTTGGATGTGTTTTGTTTTGACTGAGGTGCGAATTCCTCGATACAGCTGCGAGGTGCGATTCCCCATCCCCCTGCCTATGGCAACTTGGGAGCAGGTCAGGAAAGCTTTGCGAGTTGAGAGCTGTTTTGTATTTTCCATTGTTTACCTGATTCAACTTCCTGAGTGGTATTGCACAGATAGTGTTGAGTTTGGAATAGGGTGATGTGGTATCAAATCCCATATCTGTTAACAAAGCTCGCTGGTAGTTGTTATGAGCAAAGACTTATCTTTCAGCCTTCCCTTGCAGAAAATAAGAATTAAAAATAAATTGCATTTGTAAATAGGTTTTTTTTTCTTATCTGTTTATTACTTCCTTCTCTGCAGGGGTGAAATGCTCCTGGTTCGGGCGTGCCTGCAGGTCGCCGGATAGCTGGTAGCAACGGAAGCGGGAGACTTCGCCCACCCGCCCGGATGCCGCCATTTGGGTTCTTTTACGCTCTGCGCATGCGCAGAATGCTTTGCGCATGCACAGAGGGTAAAAGAACCCAAATGGCAGTGTCCGGGCGGGTGGGCGAAGTCTCCCGCTTCCGTCGCTACCGGCTGTCCAGCGACCCGCAGGCACGCCTAAACCGGGAGCATTTCACCCCTGCTTCTCTGTCAGGAAAGGGTTTTCCCTTTCTCAGTCATCAAAATGAACAGGCATGGCATTCAGGGAATAATGACATGGTGTGATCTCAGTGGAGGGGTGACACTAGATTTTTTAGACTTTTGTTTCTGTTATTCTTATGCCAGGTTTTATCTATTTATTTTGTTACAAGTATATCTTTTTTTTCTATAAAGGAGCAAATAAGCTCAATTTTTTCCCCACAACACTGTAAGGTAAACTAGGTGCGGAAGAATCTCCTTAATGCCCATTTAAGATATTAATCAGCATTACAAACTGTTGAAATTTTGTAATAACCATGCCTCTGTTTGTTACTCATTTCGGTGACTTAAATTGGAGAAGCTGCAGGAATCATGGGTGACCTAGTTCGGAGATAGAAGATGCAATACCAAAAGAAAAACATGAATGGGAAAAAATGAATAATGAAGTGAAATACTTTGCGCAACCATCATTCTGCAGACAATACGGATCTTTGTCCAATGGGAATGAGAAAAGTTTTAATTGGGGCCATGCCATGCAGAGAGACTTAATCCTTCCTTCTCCTAATTGGCTAATGTATGAAAATGGCTGATTTATTTATTTTTAAGACTTACATGGCTGCTTATCATTACAAAAATCCTAGGCTACTCACAACAAATCCACCAACATAAGAACACTTCATGCAATACCATGATAACCCATGCTCACTGGCTCATCCCGATCTTAGTCCAACACTTAGAGGAAGAGCCAGATCTTCACAGCCTTTCTTATGGATAAATTAATGACAATGATCAGTTAGTATTGGGGCTCTCTAAGACCAACTGTAAGGGAGAAATGGCATTTTTTGCCAGGAGTACTTGTTTGAGACAATCTGTTGTCCTTCCTATTTTGGTTCTGATTTTAAAAAAATCTTCCAACAACCTTACATTAGGCAAACAAAAATATGGTTGAGAAGCATGTGGTTAAAGTAACATCCTAATTAGCATTTGAGTTCCTGTCTGGAGGAAAGCAAGACAATTGGTCCAAATCAGGGGTCCCCAACCCCTGGGCCACAGCTCACTACTGGGCCGCAGCCTATTCGGAACTGGGCCACTTGAGCGATGGGCTGGCACGCATGTGCACGTGTACAGCTCGACTTGTGTGACTGACAGCCCAGCGTGCATGTACACGTGCTTGCAGCTCAACTTGTGCAAGTCAAGCAGCACGCACATGTGTGTGCCAGCCCACCGCTCACACAAGTTGAACTGCGCATGTGAGCACACACCAGCCTGCCGCTCACACGGCCCAGTTCTCCTCCCCCCACCAGCCAGGCCGCCAAGCCGCAAAGTCTGGTCTAAGCGGTAGCCTTGCGATGGTTCTATCTGTGTTGGTCAGCCTAAAGAGCCTTCTGGTTGTTCCATGGTACCTGGCAGCTACAAAGCTGTCTTCTTGTTATTTATATAGAAGCAAGCAGGCCAGAAATCAAGGTCTTCCAACATCTGGTTTGAGACTCTTATCTGATGCCCAAGATTGCAGCTGCACACATGATTTCACTAATGCCATGGTTCAAGTCTATTGGCAATAGCCACTTATTAAAATGAATGATAAATGGAGCTTGCTTGAAGCAATTTGTCTTTAAATGAATAATAAAGTATAAATAAGCCCACTTTCAATGTTATATTTGCTTATAATCTCTCCTAGATCCAGTGTTTAGGGGCTTAATAAAAAATTAAAAGCTATTACTTCTTGGATTTATATTCAAGCTCATTGGTACCTTGAGCTGAAAATATCTAATTAATTTAATGTGACAGGAAATCTCTTAATGATATTTTGGCCAATAGCTGATTGAGCAGCAGCTTTGTCAAATTCCCAAGCAGTTAAGAAATAACGTGCTTTTATGAAAGGAACACATAGGTTCCCTAGGATGCCAGAATTCCAATACAGGTTGAATATATTGCTTTGAGTTAAGGGATTTAGCTGACATTTAAGAGATTTTTGCATGGAAAGAAAGAGCTTTTCAGAAATGTTAATATTCTGAAGGGCAGCTCATCTCATCTAATTAAGTATTTAGGATTTATATTACTTGTACTTTGCTTGGGATTACTATTGTTGAACTAGGCACTTCTAGAAATTCAAAAACAATTCTACCCAAAGCAGTTCCTGTCCAACCCCCCTTTTTTTGCTTGGTAGAAATGCTTAATTTTTAATTACATATTTCTGCCTTTAATCAGAATGCTCATGGAACTTTCTAATTCTGGTTCTCTTGCTTTAAGTCCATTGCCATTAAAAAAAAAAACCTTGTGGAAGAGCAATCTATATTAAAACATCTTGCTGTACTTTCATTTAGAACTGTCTGCAAGCCAGGTTTAGCATCTTGGTGCAATGAAGCCCTCATTCTGCAGACATGCCATTTATGTATTCTTTCTAAGTGGTCTTTTATTACAAATGCTACAACTCTTTAGCTGTAACTCTTTACTGTTGGAAGAAATGTCCATCTGGGTTCAAGTTCCAAGTGGGGAGAAAGACACTGGAAACATGGAGGCTGCTTGGAAGGATGGTTTAATGGTGAAGCAGAACCACCAAACATGTGAATTTAGAAATCCTTTGAAAAACTCTCCCTAGCAGAAAATCCCAGATCTCCCCTGACAATTGTTGGAAGAAATGTCCATCTGGGTTCAGTTCCAAGTGGGGAGAAAGACACTGGAAACATGGAGGTTGCTTGGAAGGATGGTTTAATGGTGAAGCAGAACCACCAAACATGTGTGATTCTGGGTAGCTGACCACACGGAGGAGAGAGATATACAGTATATAGTTATACCCTCTCTTGGGCTTTGAACTTGAGCTTCCTGTTCCTGTGGCAAGGGCATATATCCTATTGATTGCAGTCAGACTCCCAGGGGGAGTCATGTTTGTCTGAATCAAGTTTGGTTGAACCTTGCTGGGTGATGTAATGAAGGGGCTTGGTTGTGCCATGTGGTGAGCTCTGCTGATAGATAATCCTATTATGTCCTGGAGGGTCATGTCTTAATCCCATCACCCTGGAGCTGAAGGTCTTTTGTTTTGTAGATAGGCTGGCCTAGTCTTAATGTGCACCAAATATCTGCTGGGGCCAGGGAGCTGCTTTGTCTTTAAAAACATGTTTCTCCTTTTCTCATTCAGGGAAATATATTATTCTGCCTTTTTAATATTTCCTAAAATATTTCATTCTTCTAAGAGGGGTGGGTGCAAACTTTCTTCATTACTATAGTAGAACATTTAGATATAACACTCTCACAGTTCTTCGTTTTCTCTTCCTCCTTTCTCCCATTTCCCTGCTCTTCTTCTTAGGATTCATAGTGTTGACCCACACAGAATGTAAAAACTGAAATACATCAGTAGTGGGGACTTGTCTCATTGTGCAACGAAGGGATGAGGCTTCACAGGGATAAGTAAAACAATTGTTGGTCTCCTCTTTGGTTGATTTTTTTTGGGGGGGGTATTAGTGGCTATGAATGTTGCTAGCTCTGTTGCTGTTTCCTCAATCTTCTTGGCTACCCAACTTTAATAAGAATTTAGATATGGACTGGTAATAAGAATTAAACACGGGTTGGTAAAAACTGGCTATGGGCAATGTTCCCTTTAACAGTAGGAAACTGCTGCGTAGCGCTCTCTTTTCATGTACGCGGCCGCGCAGGCGCGCAGCCTCTGCCATTAGAAAACGCCACGTGGAAGTTGGAAACTATCGTGCGGCGTTCTCTCGTTACGTGTGCGGCCACGCGGCCGCGCACCTTAGAGGGAACGTTGGCTCTGGGTATGTCAGAAGAATTTTCCCGGTCCGTTCCAGCTGGGAGAAGCCAATGATGAAAGATTTGAAGACAGCGAGCTACCGAAAAGCAGGTTTTATTACAGGAAGGCAATACAGTGACAGCAAAAGTGTCTTCAGCATTCCTGCCTTGCAAGGTGGTCTCTGGGGTTCCGAGTCGTAGTTTTATACGTTTTTTTCTACCCTGGGGCAATGTGAGTTGATAGTTCTTTCTATTGTGGTTGCTTGCTTTCCTGATGTTATGGGAATCATATGAAAAAAATATGAAAAAAATATGGGAGTTTTGTCCGGGGGGGGGGGGGCACCAAGGTAAATCTTCTGACAGGTATAATGGCTGGGGAAAATCTTAATCTCTCTAATTGGATTGATCATGTGAATTCTCCATAATTAGCTTGAGCATGTGAATTTTCCATAATTGGCTTGATCGTGTGAATTTTGAACAGCACTACTTGGAAATGGACATTCCTTCTCATTTTTTTCAATAGGATAACGGAAGAAAAAGAGGTTGTTAGTTATTCAGAAACAATAATCATCAGGGACAGATTAATACCTGGATTCTCTTCTTTCTAAAGGAAAATGACAAGAACCACACTTTTCAAATATTAGACCATCCTTAGTGCAGTCTGAAGCCTTCTAGACACACCAAATTAGAACACTGATATTACAAATTGCAGTTGCAATAGCAGCTAGACTTATATACTGACCCATAGTGCTTTACAGTACTTTGAGCAGTTTATAATCTCAGCATATTGCCCCTAACAATCTGGGTCCTCATTTTTACCAACTCAGAAGTTTGGAAAACTGAGTCAACCTTGAGCCCTGTCAGGATTGAACTTCAGGTTGTGGGCAGAGTTTGTCTGCAATACTGCGTTCTAACCACTGCACATCTCTTTGGCCTTTCTGAGAAAAAAGTTTTATATCCCTTTCCACCACTCTTTGCAACTTGTAAAGTGACTTTCTGGTCAACCTTAGAATTGGTGTTGCATATTGATTAAAGCATTTGCTAAATACTGTAATAGCATTTTGTAGATCCTTCTTTCTAGTGTGCAAGAGAGAAGAGTAACAGTGACATCACTGTTTTTGCCATTCAAGCTCCTCCTCCACCATCATCACCTCATCACCATCGTTATCTTCATCATCACTACTGTCAACTCGCAAAGCATCCCTGGCCTGCTCTTGAGTTGCCATAGGCAAGGGGGATAGGAAAATGAATTTGCAGCTACAGTGAAGCAGCACGGCAGCCAAAACCAAAAGCACATTCCAAACATAGCTCTGTCAAGGCTGTCTCCCGGGGTTACCCACAGTGGCTGGAGGGGAGTGATCTCTACAACCCATGAAATTGCTTCGTTGGCAAATGTGACTGATGACACACCCTGGGGGGAGGGGGGAAACAGGGTCAAGTCTGGGCCGTAAATTACGTGGGGTCAGAGTTGGCTTCACTTGGAACGTGCTGACATGAAGCTCCTAATAAATAACTGGATTTCTTTTGAAGCTTGGCTCGAGGCTCATGATTTAATTAGGGCATTGGTCAGAACCCTGACATTATTCCTTTCTTTCTAAAAAAGTCTATGGTGCTGTGTGACACATTAAAATACCTATATATGTGTCAGGGTTCCGAATAGCATCTGGAATTAAATCAGAGTCCGAGGCAAAGCATTCCTCTAAGTTCCAATTTATTAACAGAGCCATGTCAGCACGGCTGGGAGAAATCCTGAATCTGAAGCCTTCGGGGTTTCTCCACCCAGTTGAAAGTTCAATCCCTTGTCCCCACACCCCCAAGTTCATCACATGAACCAATCTTCATTGCTTCATCCTCTGGTAGCTTGGTTGGAACTCCACCTTCTTCCGTGAAGGTGCAGGACAAAGGATGACCTTGACAATCTAGAAGGAATTTGTTGTGGCTACATGCAGACATCCCTCATGCAACTGCCCCTCCCAAACTCCCACAGCAAAGAATACATTTTAAACTAATACAAAGTGTGGCAGGCCAAAGATCCAAAGAAAATGGCTTCGGCCTGACAGGCGGCCTCCCCTCAAGAAAAAAATATGTCCTACAAGAGAAAAGAGAAAATAACATGGGGGGTTAGTATAGCATCCTTAACCACCCCTTCACCCCCCAGGGGGACCCTTTGGCTTGTCCGGGTATTTGTCGTGGAATTGCTTTATTAGTCTGTCAGCTTTTACATTCCAACTCTACCCATGTGGATTCAGACAAAGGGTACCCTTTCCAATGGACCAGATATTGTAATTGACCCCTAAATATTTTGGAGTCTAAGATTTTCTTCACCTCATAATGAGTGTCCCCTTGTA